>JAJOZX010003132.1:197500-541692 GCA_023014485.1 Bathynomus jamesi
AACGGTATTGTGGCGTAATTTCGAACGACACTGTTAAATCTGATTTAAGGCCGCCGCACACCGAAAGCCACGCTGGCCACGGCACGACAGCCACGCTACGCGGTCCTCACACCAAAAGACACGTGGCCGGGCAATGCCGCCAGTGTCCATCCGACCTAATTTGGTAGCAATTTCCTTCCAACAATTATCTTTCTGTACATGTCCCTGTACTTTTCTTTCCTCATGTCATAAAGGCATGGGTACCGTCTGACTTCTTCAATCAATTCTTCCATTACAAAATTGGTGCGAAACGGGGCGGATGGGGAATGAATGAGTGCGACTGATTGAACCATTTCCGCCAGTGGGGATGGGATAAGTTCCACCTTCTACGAAGACGAACTAGGCATGCGCAGCCAAAGACACGTCTCGGAATATCGTTCAGGGACCGAACGCGAGCCACGTGGCGGGACTGGCTGACGCATGGTATGGCTAGCATGGCCTTCGGTGTGCATTGCTTCATTGAAAATCATTAGAGCGATACTCAGCCACGTGGGTGGTGGGCGTAGCGTGGCTTTCGGTGTGCAGCGGCCTTTGAGAGTCACGCAGTCGCTGTGAAATGAACAAAAATTATAGTTGATGTTTGGGAAGATAGCGGCTATATCAGCATTGGAGGAACCTTCATTTCTAAGAAACAAAAAGTGAATTTGTAAACATGAAATTTACTGTTTGCCCTTTCAAATAAACAGTAAAACACTGGACAACAAATTAGAACTTTTTACCTGTTCCTCAAGTTAAATAGGGTGATTCTGGTAGATTTTTGCACACGCAGAATACTAATATGGATGCGAAATGTTTCCATCGCCCACAGTTTTTGAACTAAGTGAATTTGAAGTTTGTTTCAAAAACAGGAATATGTAGGTATAATTGGCAACATAAGAATTACACTTTTCGGGAAGTACTGGGGCCGAAGATGGCTAAAATAGCAGTTAGATGAGTGCACTTAATGGGAAGACCAGTGGTTTGCTAGCAAATGCGGGTTACAACTAGAAACACTGGAACGGTAGTGGTCGTAAGGGATTTTATATATATATATATATATCGCCCGCGGGCTCCTGCCTCCATGTGGCGAGGGGGGTCAGCCGCGGCTGGGGGCCCTGCCGGGTCCTCCGCCCGGTTGCGAAGTAGACTTTTAACATACCCTGCTATCCTACAGCCCCCTCTTTCCTGTCTTCCCCTCTTTCCCCTCTTCCTTGACCCCTCTGTTTTTTTTTCTGCTTTCTCTTTTCACTTCGCGCGCCCCGTGGGCTGCCGGGGCTGATCGCTGGGGGTCTCGCTCCCATGGTCGGGGCGCTATAGTTGGCTGGTAGGGTGCCCGGGCCTGGGACCCTGGGGGGCCTGGTCTTTGCTGCCGGCGGGGGAGAACTCTCGATGCTGCAAGGGCCCCTTTTGAAACGGGGTACCCGCATGGACGAGGCACCCTCCCCCCGGCGTGCGCATGGGTCCCTTGGGGCCCCGGGTAATCGGTTCCCCGCCCGCGGGCGCGAAACAACAATAAATTTTTTTGTATGGAAACATTTACAAATCTAAAGGATCTCGTTGACGACCCGGCTTGTGCATATGACCTCCTTCTGACTACCTCTTTGGACCGTGGGTTTGGTAAGGGCAGTCGGCAGCCCTCGCCCACCCCGTCTGCTCTTCTTGCCGACACCACTCTCCCTCTCTTCCCCAGGCTCGTGGCGCCGCTGCCCGACCCCCGCCAGTAGCGGATGGACCTGCAGTGGACCCCCCGACCCCTGGATCCCCCCATATTCCACGTCCCGATAGGGACCCACCTGCTTTTTCGCCCTCAGGTGGGAGGCCCGCGGCCCCGGTCGCCTCCCACTCCGGTCGGGCCTCATCGCCCCCGGCCCCCTCGGCCCCTGGGGGACGTGGGACCCGACGTCGCCGTCCGCCTTTCTCGTCTTCTCGCCCCCTCGAAGTTCCGGTGGTGTTTGGCCAGACGGCTTCACTCGGCCTTAGGACGATGGACAAGTTCCTCGTCCTCCGCCCCTCCTCCTCCAAGCCCCTCCCCACTAACCACGAACACCTCTTTCGAGCGATCCATGGGAAGACGGGGACGGCGCGTTTTGACCTTCGGCCTCAGAGGGATGGCTCCATTTTGATAAGGTCGCGTTCCTCTGCCGAAACCACCTCTCTGCTCGCTATCCCCGATGTCCTGGGCTGCGGGATCACGGTGACTCCCCACCCCCGCCTCAATCAGTGCCAGGGCACGATCTACGCTGCTCGTCTTCTACCCATCCCAGTGGAGGACCTCCAGACTGACCTCGCCTCCCAGGGTGTGGTGAGAATATACCGTTTTCCCGACAGATCGCGATCCCCAGCCGTCCCTTCTCCTCGCCTTCTCCTTACTTTTGACTCACTGGTGCCCCCCGTTTCGGTATTCTGGGGCTTTGGTGAGAGACGAGCATGCGAATTCTCGGTTCGGCCATACGTGCCAGATCCTACGCGCTGTTTTCAGTGCAATAGGTTTGGCCACGTGAGCAGTTCCTGCTGTCAGCCGACCCCGTTGTGTGTCCGCTGCGGCGGCCCTCCCCACCCCTTGCCCTGTACTGCTCCGCCTTCCTGCACCAACTGTCATGGACCGCACCCTGCTTCATCCCGCTCTTGCCCGTCCTTCCTCTTTGAGAGGGAGGTTCGGGCCCTCTGTTCATCAGAATTTCTCAGCGCTCGGGAGGCGCGGGACCGGTTGCGTGGCCGCGAGGCCCGGCGTGGTACCTCGTACGCCGAGGCTCTCCGTCCCCGGCCGCCGCCGGCCCAGACCCCGTCCTCACCGGCGGTTCCCGACGCGCCTCCACCCACCGTGTCCGCTACACCCTGTCTATCCTCTGCCGCCCAGCGGACTCCCGCCGCGGCTCCTTGTACTACCAGCGCGTCCCCACGTGCTCCCACCGCGAACGCCGATGCTTCGTCGGCAACCCCCCTGCCCCTTCTACGCCCTCTCCACCGGCGCTTTCGGCCACCCCCATTCCGGACCGTGACCCGCCGTCGCCCATGCGGGCCGCAAGCGCCGCGCCAATAGTGACCCCGAAAGGTTCGAGGCCATAGGCCTCGTATCACCTTCCTCTCCCAGACACAAACGCCCCCTTCGCCCTACCATCCCGGTGTCCTCACCGTCCCCGCTGCGCAACCGTTATGGACGCTCCCCCCTGGGGTCCCCGACGACCCTCGTGGTGGGGGCGGAGATACATCCCTCACCGGTTCGGTCGATGGACCCACTGGAGGGGGAACTCGCCCGCCTGGTCGGCGTGGGTGGGATGAGCACGCCCCCGCGCGTGACCTACCCCACCTCTCTCCTTGACCTGCCTATGCATCCGGGTGAGGTATCCTTTTCCACTCCCCCTTGTAGTCCAGCCTCCCCTGCAACTCCGGTGAAGGGAGGGCTTTCTGGATACCCCTCACATCCCCTTCTCTGCATCGCTCTCCCCCTGGCGTCCGGGTGACTCCTCTTCAGGAGGATTTGCCGGCGTCAGTTTCCACATCGCCCCCCCGTCGGGGTGACCCTCGCCTTCGCCCACGTTCGGCGTCCCCCGTTGGGCCCCGGGGCTTTCCAATCCCCTTGTTAATCTCGGGCCGCCCGATCGGCCCACCCACCCCATAACCATCCGTTTCGCAGACTTTCCTACCCCTCCATATACTTCGCTCCTGCAGTGGAACATCCGCGGGCTCCTGGTAGGCCTCGAGAGTCTCTCTCCTCTCCTGGCCTCCAGGTGTCCGGCGTGTTTCTGCCTTCAGGAGACGATACTGGGCTCCCGTTCCCTCCCTCGAGTGTCCGGCTACTGCGGGCTCCCTTCCCCGCCTCTCGATGGGGCGGGTAGGGGGGGCTCCGCGGTCTTCGTGCACCGCTCCGTCCCTTTCCGCCCCCTCCCGCTCCGTACTGTCTTGCAAGCTGTGGCCGTGCGCCTTTCTTTGTGGCGTCAGCTCACGGTCTGCTCTCTCTACCTCTCCCCTAACGTACGCCCTCCACCCGATTCTCTCCGTGACCTAATTCTTCAGCTTCCCCGCCCTTTTCTGATTCTCGGGGACTTCAACAGTCGGGACCCGGCCTGGGGGGACGTTTGCTCCACCTTTCTCTCCGGGACCCTTCTCTCCCTTATGGACGTGCTCGAGTTCACCTTTCTGAACGATGGCTCCCCAACCTGCCTTCACTCGGCCCATGACAGTTTCACCTGTATCGACTTTCCCTGGTTTCCCTCGAATCGTGACGGAGTTCACCTGGGAGGTCCTGCCGGATTCTTCCGGCAGTGACCATTTCCCAGTGTGTCTTACCCCGACCCGTCTCCTCCCCCCCACCTCTGTCCGCCCGCGCTGGCTGTTCGCCCGAGCAGACTGGGCCTCATACGCGAGGGGCACGGCGATCTCGCCATCAATTCCTGCCTTTCCCTCCGTCAATGAGGCCCTCGCCTTCCTCGAGAGTAAGATCCTCTCGGCTGCCGCCAGTTGCATCCCCCGTACCTCTGGCTCCCCCAGGCCGCGAAGCGTCCCATGGTGGACCCCAGAGTGCTCCCATGCCGTTCAGGAGCGGCGCCGTGCCGGCCGCCGCTTCTACCGGACCCGCCAGCTGGAGCACAAGATGAATTTCAGCGCCTGAAGGCAGTGGCCCGTCGGGTCCTGAAACTGGCCCGGCGTACCTCCTGGCGGAGTTACGTGTCCGGGATCTCCTCCTCGACTGCCCCCTCGACTGTTTGGCGCAAGGTGCGTAGCTTTGAGGGGACCCGTGTCCCCCCTCGACCCCCGGTGCTTCGGGTCGGGGACGACGAGTTCGTGTCCGATCCGGAGGCCGTCGCGAACGCACTCGCGGCGCACTTTGCAGCCATCTCCAGTTCCGATTCCCCCCACTCCCGCCGCGACCCACCGGAATTTCCACCTCATAGGGATGACCCCTATAATCACCTCTTCCACATGACAGAGCTTCGGGAGGCCCTCCGCCCCGACGCTCCTCCGCCCCCGGCCCCGATAATATCCCCTATGACTTGTTACGGCATCTCCACCCCTCTGCTCTCAGCTTTCTACTGGACCTCTATAACCGGATTTGGTTGGAGGGTTCATTTCCGGACCGATGGCGTGAGTCCATCGTCGTCCCCATCCCGAAGCCCGATAAAGACCCCTCACTCCCGTCGAACTATCGCCCCATTTCCCTAACATGCTGTGCCTGCAAGGTGATGGAGGCGATGGTCGCCTCGCGGCTGTCCTTTACCTTGGAGGCGAGTGACCAGTACCCTGCTACCCAGGCTGGTTTCCGGCGCTTCCGGTCTACCACCGACCCCCTCCTTCTCCTTAGCTATGACGTGCAGGAGGCTTTCTCCCGGCGTCAATTTGTACTCGCCGTCTTTTTCGACCTCCAGAAGGCCTACGATACTACCCGGCGGAGCGCGGTCTTCGACTGCTTACGCTCCCTGGGTTTCGTAGGCTTTCTCCCTTCCTTTATTTATAACTTCTTGTCCGCCCGTTCTTTCCGCGTCCGCATCGGTTCTGCCCTCTCTGACCGCTTTCCGTTGGAGGAGGGTGTCCCTCATGGTAGTGTCCTTAGCGTCTTGTGTTTCTCACTCGTGATGAACACAGTCGCTACGGTCCTGCCTACATCCGTTCGTAGCTCCCTCTATGCCGATGACCTGGCTATCTATTGCTCTGGCCGCCTCCCGTCTTTGGCTGAACGTCGGCTCCAGCTAGCCATCAACGCGGTGGTTCGCTGGGCGTCCTCGGTTGGCTATGCTTTCTCACCCTCTAAGTCTTCCAGTATGCTTTTCCGTCCTCGGCGCCTCCGTCTGTCGCATACCTTCGCCCTTACCCTTGCCGGCACTCCTCTTCCCCTCGTCCCATCCGTTAGATTCCTGGGTATGACCCTCGACGGATTTTTCAGTTGGGTTCCACACCTTAGGCAGTTGCGGCAAACATCTCGCCGAACCCTCTCCCTTTTGAGTCATCTGTCCCACACGACCTGGGGGGCGGACAGGCGTACTCTGCTGCGCCTGTACACCTCCCTGGTGCAATCCCGTGTCGACTACGGCTGTGTGGTCTACAGCTCCGCCTCCTCTCCGGCACTCCGTATGCTGGATCCTCTTCTCCACCGTGGCCTTCGCCTGGCGTCGGGTGCCTTCCGCTCGTCCCCTGTCGCTAGTCTTCAGGTGGACTGTGGACACCCCCCCCTGCCCCTTCGCCGGGGCCTTCTCATGGCGAAGTGTTACCTTCGCATCTGCCGCCTTCCGATGTCCCTACTCTTCTCCGCGATCTCCCAGGCGCTACCCCGGCCTGACACGTGGCATTTCGCTGCCTCTCTGGCCGAGATTTTCTCGTCCCTGGGGATCCACCCACCCTCTATTCTGCCGTTCTCCTTCGATCTGTCGCCCCCCTGGCGGACCACCCCTATCTGCCGTTGCCAGGCGCTCCGTGGCCTGCGTAAGGAGTCTCTTCCTGCCGTCCTCCGGTCTTCTTTTCTGGCCCATCTTCCCATCCATTCGGACGACGTTCCCGTCTACACCGACGGCTCGCGCTCCCCTGCAGGTGTCGCGGGCCGCCGTCTTCTCCGTCATTGTCACCTACCTCCCGGGGTATCCCCCTGCCGGTTCAGGCCTCCATCTTTTCCGCGGAGCTCTTTGCCCTTCTGGAAGCCCTCCGTCTGGTATCGGGTTGTTCGCGGTCCTCCTGTACCATTTTTTCGGACTCGCTGAGCGCCCTTCAGGCGCTCGAGCGCTATGATTCCCCGGACCCCCTCGTACGCCTTATTCAACAGGAGTACCATGTCCTGCACACCGTTCACCGGATCCGGGTCACCTTCTGCTGGGTTCCCGCCCATGTTGGTGTTTCCGGTAATGAGGCGGCGGACCGCATAGCCCGGTCCGCCGCCTCGCTGCCTCCCCTCCGCCGCCCGCTCCCCTTCTCAGACTATGTGCAGGTCTTTCGTTCCTTTTACGACCGCATTTGGCAACAGTCCTGGGACGATGCCACCGGAAATAAACTCTGGTCCATCCGCCCCCGTCTGTCATATTGGGTGTCCTCTTTCCACCGCTCCAGACACAAAGAGGTCGTCCTTGCGCGGCTTCGCATCGGCCATACGCGCCTCACGCACGGCTATCTTATGTTCCGGCAGGACGCTCCTCGTTGCGCCTCCTGCCAGTCGCCCCTCACCGTCTCTCACATCCTTGTGGAATGCCCCACCCTGTCGTCAGTACGTCGTCGCGCCTTCCCGTTCCTTTCTGATTTCCCCCTCCCCGAACGTTTACGCCTTATGCTCGCTGAGAGCCCTCTCTTCTCGCTTGACCGTCTTTTCCTCTTCCTCTCCCAATCTCGCATCCTATCTGAGCTTTAGGTGACTTCTCACCTGTAGTCCGCTGTTCTCCCTTTTCTAGTGCCTTTTCTCCGTCTCCGTTTCTCTTTCTCGTATTCCGCCTCGCCATGATATCCGCTACCATATAGCGGGAAGTGGCGGTAAACGCCCAAAAAAAAAAAAAAAAAAAAATATATATATATATATATATATATATATATATATATATATATACACATACATACACACACAGATCGTGCATGAACAAGGAACTCTTCTGGGAAAATTAAATTCACTGCAGTCCGAATAAGTTATGGTTAAATGACAAACACTATACTTTTTTCTTTTTCATGATGTCACCCCGACGTGGGCAACGGGTCCCTCGCAAAGGGGCTCCAAAAATATAGCTTTCCTCACCAGCTACCTGCAAAGCAGATAGGATCCCTGTCCCAAAGCTTGATCTTATCTGCTTTGCAGGTAGCTGGTGAGGGAAGCTATATTTTTGGGGCCTCTTTGCGAGTGACCCGTTGCTAACATCATGAAAAAGAGAAACTACACTGTCATTTACCATTACTTATTCGGACTATAGTGGATTTAATATTCCCAGAAGAGTTCTTTGTTCCATGCACGGTCTGTGTGTATAAAAAAAAACCGGACCATTCTGAGTTCAATCTCACACACACACACAACACACACACATATATATATATATATATATATATATATATATATATAAGGGCCCCATAATTTTCAGGTTTCAGTTTGTAAAGTAGTTAAAACATACCACTGATATATACTTGTTTTTATTTATTCTTGTCCAGGCATTGCCGTCGCCGCCCGCGTTTCGGTAGCCGCTAAAGTTCATACTGTGACGTCACACACGTATGTTTTTGTGTATATATATATATATATATATATATATATGTGTGTGTGTGTGTGTGTGTGTGTACAGTTCTTGGATGAATCAGCTTATTAGCCTATGCAAATATATATTTTTTTCACATACAAGGCCTACATATATTTTTTTATCTTATCACGTCCCCCCTTGGCACTCCCCCCTTACCTTATCTGCAATAACCCCAGTTTAGGCTAGGTTAGGTTACTATAATCTATATTCAACTGGTACTCCCCCACATTACAGTAGGTTAGGTCACTATAATGTTTTACACCCCACATTAGGTTATGTTACTATACTCTATTCCTTCCCCACATTAGGCAAGGTTAAGTTAGAATTTTTTCTAGTGTATACCTTCAATTCGAGACGATTATTGTTTACCCTAATGACCAAAGTGGCCAAAAAAAACCAAAAAAAACCAGGTTTCTTTCTCTTCTGCTTTAAATTTTATGGATGTCATAAGTGAATTTAATTTTGAAATAAAACCTTCAATATTGATACTCTGATAAAGAATGACAGCGAACATATCTCTATACGTAACGTAACCAAATTATTTTGGAGCCATCTTTAATAGGTGGCAAGAATTTACTCAAAGAATTTCATAAGTAAATTGGTTAAAACGAGCGAAAGGTAAAACCCACATTTTTTTTAATTGAAACGGCATTCACATGAAAAAGTCTTTGTCATGCAGAGTTTTGAAATTCTATTACCTCACTGCTGGGAATACGGAATGTAAAGAATTTTCTTCAAAATTTTACTGTTGAATCTACGGTGGACAATCTTTCGTTTATTTCACATTCCTCCTAATAATGAAGAGATTCAAGTGGTTTTAAGTTACAGTATTTTCTAAACTTATTTCTATGCTATCGAAATGCCTGTACTCGTATTTTTAACATTGATTTCGTATTCGATAAAACAAAGCTCAATATACAGGGTTTTCTTAACTTATTTTAAGTAAATTAATTTTTACTGTTACTGTTAAAACTGGTATTGTAGATTTAACGGTATTGTGGCGTAATTTCGAACGACACTGTTAAATCTGATTTAAGGCCGCTGGCCACGGCACGACAGCCACGCTACGCGGTCCTCACACCAAAAGACACGTGGCCGGGCAATGCCGCCAGTGTCCATCCGACCTAATTTGGTAGCAATTTCCTTCCAACAATTATCTTTCTGTACATGTCCCTGTACTTTTCTTTCCTCATGTCATAAAGGTATGGGTACCGTCTGACTTCTTCAATCAATTCTTCCATTACAAAATTGGTGCGAAACGGGGCGGATGGGGAATGAATGAGTGCGACTGATTGAACCATTTCCGCCAGTGGGGATGGGATAAGTTCCACCTTCTACGAAGACGAACTGGGCATGCGCAGCCAAAGACACGTCTCGGAATATCGTTCAGGGACCGAACGCGAGCCACGTGGCGGGACTGGCTGACGCATGGTATGGCTAGCATGGCCTTCGGTGTTCATTGCTTCATTGAAAATCATTAGAGCGATACTCAGCCACGTGGCTGGTGGGCGTAGCGTGGCTTTCGGTGTGCAGCTGCCTTTGAGAGTCACGCAGTCGCTGTGAAATGAACAAAAATTATAGTTGATGTTTGGGAAGATAGCGGCTATATCAGCATTGGAGGAACCTTCATTTCTAAGAAACAAAAAGTGAATTTGTAAACATGAAAATTTACTGTTTGCCCTTTCAAATAAACAGTAAAACACTGGACAACAAATTAGAACTTTTTACCTGTTCCTCAAGTTAAATAGGGTGATTCTGGTAGATTTTTGCACACGCAGAATACTAATATGGATGCGAAATGTTTCCATCGCCCACAGTTTTTGAACTAAGTGAATTTGAAGTTTGTTTCAAAAACAGGAATATGTAGGTATAATTGGCAACATAAGAATTACACTTTTCGGCAAGTACTGGGGCCGAAGATGGCTAAAATAGCAGTTAGATGAGTGCACTTAATGGAAGACCAGTGGTTTGCTAGCAAATGCGGGGTACAACTAGAAACACTGGAACGGTAGTGGTCGTACGGGATTATATATATATATATATATATATATATATATATATATATATATATAATAAAGCCAAATGATTTTTTAGGTGGAAACCTTAGTGACTTAGTCGAATAAGGAACAGCAAGACTAGTCCATATACAAACATTTAATATTCAAAGCTTTCGACATTTCCAATGTCATCTTCAGCGTTAAAATGAGATATATACAGGGTGTCCCAGAATTAACTATCTATTTCAATGAAATCGGACAAATTTTTTAAAAACACACTTTTATTTATGTTTAGCATGTTTAATATGTGTTAAAAATGTGTAAATTTCTAAATTTTTTTCATAATTTTATTTTCATAATTTTTTCATTATCTGGTCCAATGAAAGACTGTCTGAAGTCATAGAATGGCAAAGAGACTCTCCAAAAGTTAACGTGTGGCTTGGAATGACCAAATCCAAAATTTATGGCCCATTCTTCTTTGCGGCAGCAACTGTAACAGGTACCGTCTACCTTGATATGCTTCAGCAGTTTCTCGAACCACAGCTTCTTGATGATGGCATTCTTGATAATGTTGTGTTTCAACAAGATGGAGCACCATGTCATTATGCTCTAATTGTTCGAGAATACCTCAACAGACGCCTTCTGAATCGGTGGATTGGACGTGGAGGACCTCGACCTTGGCCTCCGCGTTTTCCGGATTTGACACCCCTGGATTTCTTTGCATGGGGTTTCATAAAAACAAAGGTTTATCGCCAAAAGATCAATAGTTTAGCTGAACTTAAAGAACGCATCCAGTTGGCAGTGCGGGAGATAACACTTGAAATGCTTCAAAATGTGTTTCGCCGCGCTGAGGATAGATTTGGAATTGGCAGAGATACAGACTGTGCACATGTTGAAACTTCTCAATAAAGTTTTGACTTATGATTTATAAATCTCTGTTTTTGTATCATAATTTAGTAATAAACAAAAAATTGTCAGTTTTTATTAAATTTGTCAGATTTCATTGAAATAGATAGGTAATTCTGGGACACCCTGTATATATACAATTAAAACCAACTATGAATTTAAAATAAAATTTAAATATTGACACAAATACACAGAGAATTAAAAATTAAGACAGACATGTTTGCTGCAGCACTGTGTTGCGAGAACGGCCCATACTCCACCATTATCATAATCATCTATTGTTGTCTGTTATCATAATGTAGTCGTCATTAGTTTTTATTTTAGTTCTTTTTGCAGCTTTGACTGCCCATCAAGGTGACTCCAAAGAGAAAAGAAAGGAGTCTTTTCGGTTTTAGGTCCTGCATTGGATTTTTTCCATGTTTTTGGTATAGACGTAGATATTTACGCCGATTCCATTTCTGCAATCCGTTTCTTGGAGAAATAAACACGAAAAATGTTATGGCCCAAAACTTGTATTCAAATATCCACCTATACTTAACCTAATCTAAACTACTACTGTTTGTATATCGAACAGCTCGAAGGGTACAGCTTCAGTCACAAAACAATGAATCACAGCGAAAACTTCGTGGACCCTTCAACTGGAGCGCGCACGCAACGGATAGAATCGACGTGGAACCATCTCAAACGCGGTTACAAGCGCCGGTGTGGTACGCACCGTTCCATGATCGACTCGTATCTCTGCGAGTTTCTATGGCGTCGTCGACACGCAGGCAAAGATCTAGTGCGCCAAATGCTGAACGATATTGCGCAGTTTGGCAAGTAGCAAACTTTGGTTTGTGTTCCGTTCTGTTTTGGAAACCTGTAAACGTAATAAATTTGCATATAACTTTTTTCGTGTTTATTTCTCCAAGGAACGGCTTGCGGAAATAATCAGCGTAAAAATCTACGTCTATACCTAAAATATGCAAAAAATCCAATGCCGGACCTAAAACCGAAAAGATCGTGTACAAAAAGATCCAAGAAAGTGATGTCAATGAGCCAGAAAATTGAATTATTAGACCGAATGTCTATGGGTGAATAGGGCGGGTCGTACTCGGGTGACAACATGAATCTGAAGGAAATCCTACCATCAGGGGTGTCTAAATTATGTGTTTTTACATGGGGAATTCAAATATGAGCTTCGATTTTGGATACGATAACTCTAACCTACATCATTTTGTATTTCTAAATTGCCAATTTTACCCTTTTGAACCCCTTTATAATATATTAAAAGATATAAGGTAAATCATTTATATTGACAAGGCCAAATCAACTTTACATATATTTATTAATAGGTGAACTGCATGTATATCACTGGATATAATTACAAAGATCATTCTCCTGACATCTTGAACTTTGCCAGGTTGCACAAATCCTGCTTTGACTTAGACTTGGACATCAGCTTCCTGCTGGTCTCCTGAGCCTTGATCCCTCCATCCCTCTTTTCCTGTGAGAAGTACTTAGCAGAAGCCTCAGTCACCATTTTAACAACCCTCTCAATGCTTTGTGTGTGGCAAGGCCAGTTGCGCACCTCCATGGGGGTGTTGATGAAGTTTTTCACCTCTGAGGTGCTTAGAGAGCAGGTGAGAGGTGGCTCTGACACACCTTCTGACCAGCTGATCAAGTCACCGATGCTGGAAGCATCACAATTGATATCAGGTGTCCTTCTGCTCCTAACAGAGGAGTCCCCCACCTGAGTGTCCGGGTCCCCCTCTCCCCTGATGGCCAGGATTCTCTCCACCCCTTCAATCCTCTCCTTCTCATCCTCAGAGCAGAGTAGTGTTTGGAGGATGACTTCACTGTGGGCATACCAAGCAGATCTCACAGTTGGCATCACAATATCCAGCACCTCCTTTCTCTGGGACTTGAGGCAGTCCAGCTGAAAGAGGATGTGCCTAGGCCCTTCGATCCAGGAGTGCTTGACCTTCACGTTGAACCAACATGGGTAATACACTCCAATGATGAATTCCACAATGAATTGCAGAATCTTCAGGTTCTTTCCTTTAAGTCCGTGCTTTGACACCCAGAGCCTGAGAAGTCTGTTCGCTGTGGTGAGCCAGCGGCTGTGGTTTACTGGTCCTATCTCTAACAGAGCCAGCCCTGCAGGAAGTACTCCATCCCTGACTGCACAGACAATTTTATAAGGAGTTACAAGGAAAAGAAGTACCTCAAAAGGCCTTGCGGCCCATACCGAGGAGGTACCAATGGCAACGGGTGCCAGGGAAAATTTTGTCTTTCAAACTATGCTAGCAGTAGTAGAAAACTGGATAGAAAAGTAGAAGGCTCTCTCCCCACCCTCCGCTCCCTCCCTGCCAGAGGCAGGTACGGAAAAAGGTTGAAGAAAATACCTTGACCCTGGAAAAGTAGCCAAGGAAATTTTACAGGAAAGTGGAGAATATATAAATAGCTCTATATTTAGCTTGCTCACAGAGACACCGAGCAAGCGAACTCCTGCAGAGTTTTCTGAGGTTTTAATCTTAAACTATGAGTGTGTTCTGTACTTTGTCTAGCCTATTTTTAAACAGATTTACACTTTGACTGGAAACATCCTCTGAGGGAAGTTGGTTCCAGATATCAACTATTTTACAGGAAAAGAAATTTCCGCAGACTGAGGTCCTAAATGTCTTTACACACTCAAATAGTGTGCAAGATTTCGTCTAACCTTTTCTTGAACTGATCCACAGAGGAACTGTTCACAACTTCCGAAGGTAACCTGTTCCATGTGTCACAGATCTTATACGTAACGTAATTCCCACACACACTAGTCCTAAACCGTTTCAAATCCAACTTCCAACCATTGTTGCGAGTTGGGTTATCATTTAAACTAAACATACTTCTAAAATCGACATCGTTGAACCCTCGTAAGAGCTTGAAAACCTCGATCAGTTGACCGCGCAGCCTCCGAGTTTCAAGCGAAAACAAGTTCAGGGCGCGTAACCGTCGATTGTAGCCCATATGCCTAACGGAAGGGATCAACTTTGTGGCCCTCGCCTGCACTCGCTCCAGCCTCTCAATATCTTTCCTGAGGGTGGGCGACCAGAACTGCACAGCAGTTCTGGAAGCTTGATCAGTGGAGGGCCAACAGAGATTCGGGTGAAGTTTGGATTGATATCAAAGTCTGTAGCAGAATCAAGGAGCTTTCCTATTGGCCCGGATAATTTTTTGTCGGACAGAGTAGGGCCATCAAGGTCAACAATGAGATGGCGCAGGGGAAGTTCAACAGTGTGCAGGTTGCACACCAACCAGACCAGCTTTCTTCCCAGGTGCAGCTCCAGCTTCCGCATTACTCCAGCTTTCACACCAGTGTTGACATTTGTTGAGTCCTCCAATGGCCAACAAGGTCTTATCATAACCCCTCTCTTTCAGCCAGGCAAACAGGACCTTAGCAATCTTCTCCGCATGTGACTCCTCTTTAGTTGCTTTCTCTGGGGGTAAAGTGGAACAGATAGTAGCTGCCAGGCTCACTAACAACACTATAGTGTTCTTCCTTGATCTTTGCGGGAAAAGATTGGTCACTGCCCTCAGCTTCCATCATCACATTGGTCAGGTCAATCCGCCCATCAAAGAGGATGCAAGAGATCCCCCCCTCCTCCCTGCACTTCTTCTCGAACTGTTCCCCCAGCTCTCTCATCAACTTCTCCTGTGCTCTCTTGACCTTGTTCTTATCAATCACTTTACTTGTATTGTCTTCTGTGATGATTCCTGCGTCAATCAGAGCTGCTGTTGCTATCGCTGCAGTTGGCCTCAGCCCTATGCCATACCTTACACTAGCAAGGGCAATGTTTTGAATCTCATCATAGTTTTTCTGTACCTTTGCCGAAGCTGCTGGCTCAGGGTCAGTTTGAGGGAAGAGCTCAACTTCAGGAACAAACTCATCTTCATCACCACTTCTCTCCAATTCCAGATCCTCATCACCATCTGCCAAAAATCTCTTAACATCCTTCCTGGCTGCCTTCTCTGCTACTGCAGCACTTTCCTCCTTGCTCCTTCTCCTTTTCTCTGCCTTCCTTTCCATCCACTGCCTTTTCAATGTCCTCACCTGCAAGCCGAGGTGGTAAAATAGCTTCATAAATCATGAGTCACTTCAAATATTTCACAAAACGTTTTAGAATGTTCTGAAACGTTACATTCTAGCCTCTGAGAAAGGTGGCTCAGAAAATGGCCTTATGCGCGCCAGAAAACCGTAAAAATATTTCATATACCAAACTGTATGATAATTACAATTAAGTGGAATGGCACACCTTTTTATTTGAGTATTTAAATATTATTATTATTATATGAATTACATTATATGTGTTTATATGAATTAGTTAGAACAATGCTCTATGAGATAACGTGAGCAGCCATGATAGAAAACATGAGAAGACATATTCTGGGGTAACTACAATAGTAAAATAATCAACAATTTAATAATAATCAACTGCAAAATGATATAGGTTAGGGTTATCAGAATTAAATATTTTCTTCAGAATTGTGTTCTATACACCAAAATGTCATTTGAACACCCCTCTCCATTGATTTAAAAAAAATGCATAGTATGACCCGCCCTAATGGGTGAAACTGAAGCATCATTGGGCTGATCGTATGGCGTAAACGAGACAACGGTACGTTCCATTAAGAAAAATGAAAAAGAATAGGGGCACGTGTAGCGTCTAGTGTCCCTCACAGTGCAAAGGCGTCTTTTGTAGCTCGTGAGTCGAACATAGGAAAAATGGAAAAAGCATTAAATATCTGGATAGATGACCAGAATAAAAAAAATGCATTTACGCCCACTCCCTGCAAACTTCGGGTGGTGAAGGTAGTAACAGTGCCAGCAGTGCAGAATTTATAGCTAGTAAATGGTGGTTCGAGAAGTTTAAAAAACGTCTCAGAGCCTCCATAATGTTAAATTAGTTGAAGTTGCATAGGCTTATCCTAGACTTGACCATTTCCACGAAAAGTGGCCTGTAAAAAATTGTACGGGCATTTTTGAGTAGAAGCTGGTGACTAGTGTTTTTGACCTAATTCACTGGTCCTCTTAATGATGAAATAGGATACCAAGCTATATTTTTAGTTTTTTACCTTCAAAATAGCTAAAAACATAATGGCCGTTAAAGTCGATTCTTTGTAAAATGGCGCTATGCGTTTCATTTAACACTTTCGTCAATAATTAACGGATTTTGACGAAAATTGGCATTTTTCATCACTGGATCACGTGGAAACTATTCTGTAAATATCAGCTTGCTATCTTTGCTAGGGAAAAAGTTGACCCACTAACATAATGTAATGTTTTTATTACAGTGACGTAGTTGGGGGCAGGAGATAGAAAGCGAGCAATTACAAGTGGACAAGTTTTGTTCTTTGGTTTTGTCTAGACACATGATTTATGACTGGTCTATAGAAACAATAAAATAACTGGGATATATATCGAAAACTATATTTAAAAGTACAACATGCTACATATATTGCACAAAACCATTGTAAACTTAAGCAGATTGAGAAGTACTGTTACTTTATGTACTGTCGTTAAGACAGCCATCCTGCCCAGTTGCCTTCCTACATCCACAAGCTGCAGTACATGGAAGTTTAGTTTTTCTGCATTTGCAACGCATGGTTCGACACCTAGCAAGACACAAGCTCAACACAAGCCTTAGGGATCGGATCAAGTGTCATCAGCATGGGCCGCAATCCCGAATTGTCTCGTCTGCATCCCATCTCAGTGACTTCGGGAAGTTGTGGAAATGGGCGGTGAGCATTTTTCCAAAGTGTACACTGATAATGCACAGTCCAGTGGCGGCTCGTGCCTAGGAGCTGCAGAGCTGCAGTACCCCCAGACACTCACTGCCAGGCGTATGATTCCTTCAGACACACAGCAGAATAATACACTAACAAATATATCTTAATAAAAAGTCATTATATGTTATTTTCAATACGTTACTAAGTGAATTTTCATTAAAACCAGACCAAAATTTTAGTTACTTTCATAGTTGTTGTACGATTCATGTCTTATTAATTGGCGCCACATCTGGAAACAATGAGCTGCAATCGGTGCAGCTCAGTCTCGTGTTAACATTGCGTGTGGACCGTGCGGTTAAGTCGTGCTTTCTTTAATTACCCTTTGACGATGGAAAATCGAGTGAAGTATTTGCAGAGAATCAACTTTTCCTAGCTGACATTAAATGAAAAGACTGAAATCAAAGCAAGAGGAAGACCTACACCAGTTTTATCCATTCAACAGAATAGTACAAGCAGGAACAAAGAATATACACGCCAGTTTAACATCAGTGTTTATCAGAAATGTGAATGGCTCTGTGGTTGTGACGAGGCAAATACTTTATTCTGCTTTCCATGCTTATTGTTTGGTGGGGACTCGTCATGGTCGAAAAGTGGTGTGACTGACTTGAGGCATTTGCCACAGAAAATAATGAAACATGAGCAGTCAGCCAAACACATGAATAACATGATTGATTTATCGTTGCTAGGTAAAGTGAACATTGCAGCTCAAATTGACACAGCATACAAGCTCTCCGTTGCAAAACACAGTGAACAGGTGAGAAAAAACAGATGTGTTATCCAAAATCATAAACTGTAAAATTTTGTGGAAAATTTGAACTCCCTCTTAGAGGATATGATGAAACTACGAGCCCCAAGAATCCGGGAGTATTTCGTGGATTTGTTGATTTTGCCTGTGGACTGGATTCTAGCTTAGATGATCATTTAAAGACCGCTACAGTTTTTAAAGGAACATCTAAATCAATACAGAATGAACTATTAGAATCTATGTTGGAAATCTGCAAAAATAAGATCAAGGAAGTAAAGAATGCAGAATATTTGGCAGTTATGTGTGATGAGACAACGGATATTTACGATAAAACACAGATGGTAATTGTTCTAAGGCACGAGCTACAAGGGAAGCCTGTTGAGAGATTCTGGGGATTTTTTAACCCTATCAACCAGACAGCAGAAGCCTTATCAAGTGTGTTACTTAAAGAGCTCCAGACTTTAATTGGTGATTGTCTACACAAGCTCATTGCCCAAACTTACGATGGTGCAGCTGCTCTAAGTGGAGTCAATAAAGGTGTGCAAACCAGAATAAGAGAAGTGTATAGCAATGCCCACTTTACCCACTGTTATGCACACCAACTGAACTTGATTTTGGAAAAGGCAACATCACAGAATACCAATGTTTGAGTATTTTTCAATAGCTTGTCAGAAATACGAGCATTTTTTTCTAAGTCTCCACAAAGTGGCTGCATTGGAGAATGTTGCTGGCCATCGAATTCCAAGGCCATCTGCAACACGTTGGAATTTCAAGAGCAGAACAGTCAATGCTGTGCATGAAATGAAAGGTGCACTAATTGAATGTTGCAGCACACTGGAAGCATCTAACTCAAGAGACACTGGATCTGCAGCAACTGGTATAAAAAGAATTGTGAATGATCCTGAATTCGAATTTTGGTTGGAATTTTTCTCCAAAGTAATATCTCATGTTGACATCATGTTCTCTCAGCTTGTCTATAAATATTGATGCAGCTAAGGCTAATGCCTCTTTAAAAGTTTATAATTCCGCAGTTCAGAAGTTAAGAGATGAATGTGATGCCATAGTGTCGCCTCCTGAGCAGAAGAGAAGAAAATTTAATACAGATAGATCAGCTGCTGCAAAGGAGGTCTGTGACGTAATTTTGCTGCAATGCACAGAGATATTCGGCTTTACTAATCATTTGGAAGCAAGCAAGTTATTTTTAGTGAATAATTTTCCAGTGTATGCCAAAAATTTCCCTAATAATGAACTTGCACAAGCAGTTGCAGCCTATCCCTTGCTTGAAAAAGACAAATTGAGAACTGAACTTACTGTACTGTACACAAGAGAAGATTTGTGTAAATCAGAAAGTCTCATAGACTTGTTGGAGATGAACGACAATCGTCTACAGTCAACATTTTCAGACAGTCAAGTTGCTGAAAATTTTAATAACTCCAACGGCAGAAGCAGAAAGGTGCTTTTTAACTTTGAAGAGAATTAAAACTTTTTTGCGCAGTACCATGGTGAATGACAGACTGTCTGCTTTAGCAATGATATCCATTGAAAATAAAATAACAGAAATGAAGGATTTTAATGAAAAAGTAATAAACCATTTTGCTACATCGAAGAGCCGACGCACCGATTTTATTTTCAAGTAATACTACTATCACCACCTCAGCCATCCCTACCGCCACCACTACCACCACCACTAGTACCATCCCCTGGAAATCCGTGGACACCAATTCATACCTGAGGTAGGTGAAATTTGTGTACCCTACTGTTGTGTGAAGCTTGCAGTCCCTCCATTTTATTTTATCACGAGCCGCCACTGATGCACACGCTGTATATGATATTTACAGGAATCACTTGTGGGGGGCATCAGTTCTGGTTTGCAGGATTTTTCAAACATAATTTTGCGTGCGGCATCAACACACTCAACACCATAAATTCTGCATATGAACGTTTCTGCTGACTTCAGTTGATTTGGTGTTAAATTTCCTACTCCCAAGCCAAGCAGAAGCTGGTGATGCTGCAGAAATACTTTCCATGCTGATTGTTTTGTGTGCCCAGAAATATGGGATGTGGTGTCACACCCTGTCAGGGCATGAAATGGAAGAAGAGATTCCTTTGAACTTGGTGGAAGGTTATCATAGACTGCACGGACAGGGATGTACTTCCTCCTTTTGGCTGTTCCGGCCATCATCCAAAGATTGTCACAATGTGTTTTTGCAAAATGTGACACCAAGAGTAAAAGGACAACTCTCTCTTGCAGACACCACGATGTTGTCAAAATGACAGTTGATCGCATGCAGAACAAGCCGGGTATCTGCTTCCTCATGTGCCGTTCTTGTGGGGTTCAGATTTGTTGTGCCACGAAAAGACCTAACATCCTGCTCATCTTCGAAACCACCTGCAACTATTATCTTCTTGTATCTCGGAGCATGTAACAGAAGTTCCTCAGAAAGAAAGTGAGCCAGATTTGCCTTGTTTTCTGGTAAGGCAATGAAATTCATCCATGATTTTAGTAGCGGTACCTCTCGGCCATCACTTACGCGTCGGATTGGTCGAATAGTCTTCGTACGTCTGTTGCGTGTTCCTGCTTTTATAGATTCTTCTCGGTATATGTCAAAAATGACAGCTATACGTTCATATGCCATTCCTGACTGGATGATTGGCCTTGTGAATATATCGGCTAAATCTCCGAACGTCTTGGCACCGTCTGGCTTTCCAATCGAAAGTACACGGGCTTGTCCATCTATCAGTAGACATGCAGAGCTGCTGTTGAGATCTAGTGTTGGGACACTCAATGTCTGAAGTAAAAATTTGGCCAGCATTGGTTTGTTTCCTGTTCTCAAATTGCCATTCATTTCTGCCAAAGCAAGAGGAACAGGTAAAAGTTCGTTTCAAAATATTTTTTAAGTCCACTGTACGTCCAGCTGCATATGAGGTCACAAGACGTTGCAGAAAATGTTGATCTGCTTTGAGCACAATTTTCTTGTTCTTTTCCGTACTGTATTGTACGACATCATGAAGGTGTTTCTAAATGTTTGGGGTTGGTTTTTCTTTGTGGTATCATATATCGAATGAGGTGCCTGTGTCCCTGAATGAACTATAAGTCTATCATTCAAAAATGTGTTAATTTGTTGTTTCCCAAGTTATATAATATTTATTTAAATTATAATATTAAGAATACGGGCAGTATTATGAGAATAAGAGAATAATTAATCACATACCAGGGGCAAATATCATTCACACGCAATTAACAATAATCCACTATCAAATACATCACACATGTCGCTCTACACCTCAAAAAAAAGTGTAATTCCAACACAATTTCTCTGCACCTGACATTTCACAGCATTCGCTCCCCCTTCTCAGCACGCATTCCATTCCGCAGAGGCGACGCCAGTTACAATGTTTCATAATAAAACAATTATTATTGAAACTGCCTTTACGTATTGGGATGCCTTATACCTCATATTGTTAAGGATATTCAGTACTAAGACTGTTTTTATTACTTGTTCTAAACACTACAATATTCGAATTTAAGCTATTTTCGGTCATTTTCTTATTCAATTTTCAACATGAAAAAACAAAATCTCAGCTTGGTATCCTGTTTTTCTAGATTCAGTACCCTCCAATTAGTCTAAAAATACTGGATACCAACTTCTACTCAAAAATGCCCCTTCATGGAAAATCTCAAGAATATGGTCTAGTCCAACGGTAGCCAAACCCCGGCTCGCGAGCCGCATGCGGCTCTCGAGGTTGTTAACTGCGGCTCGCGAGACAATTTTGGTTTTGTATTTATCATAAAAGACAAAATTCATAATACAAATATAATTTTTTTCACATAATAAAAAAAATATGAAAAAAAACAAGGAAAAATTGAATTGACAATAAAATGCGTCATGCGTACGACAATTTCTTTTAAACAGGAGTGGGAGAAGAGCTTTGTCTTTACTGTTAAGGGTGGGAAACCTGTGTCTTATCTGCCACGTGGCACTCAATCACTTTAAAGCCAGTAACTTAAAGCGTCATCATGAAACTAACCATAAAAATTTTATTACGGAATTTCCTCCCAAATCAGAATTGCGGAAGACTAAGTTAATGTTGAAATCTAGCTTAGTTGCCCAACAAACCGTACTTTCATCATTGTGTAAAACAGCTGACTTAACTACTGAAGCTAGTTTTATTATGGCATGGAATATTGCTCGTGCTCAACTTCCCTACAGTAGTGGAGAATTTGTGAAGAAGAATATTGCCGATGTTACTGCAATTCTCGCTCCAGATAACACAAAGCTTCGAGAACAAATAGCAAGTATTTCTATTTCCCGCCACACTACAGAGAGACGTATTTCCCAGATCAGTGCTGAAATTTGCTCGCTGCAGTGTGATTTGAAGAATTCTGTTGCATTCAATTTGGCCCTCGATGAATCTACGAATATTAAAGATAACCCTGAACGGCGATATTTGTTAGTTATGTTACTGGCGATGGAAATATGAAAGAACTCTTGGACTTAATGACCCTAAGAGAAACCACCAGAGGGGTTGACATAAAGAACGCACTTGACGAGGCATTATCAAATGCTCAAGTACCATTGAATAAACTTGTCAGTGTTGCAATAGATGGAGCACCAGCTATGGTAGGACAAAATGTAGGCCTAGTTGGGCTCTCGACACGCGATCCCAAGTATCTTGTGTGTCTGTTTATTCACTGTATCCTTCACCGTGGTCATTTGGTAAGCAAGTACGTTAAGTATGACAGTGTTATGAAATGTGTTATAGAAATTGTGAATTTCATTCGTTCAAATGCAAAAACGCACCGAGCGTTTAGACATTTTATCAAGGAGCTGGATCTTCAAGATAAGCCAGATGACCTTTCATTCTACTGTATTGTAAGGTGGTTATCAACTAGTAATCTCCTGAATAGGTTTGTTGCACTGTTGGGGCCTATCATTGATTTCTTGAAAGAAAAGGGAAAGTCATACCCACAACTAGAAGATCACGAATGGGTGCAGGATCTGATTTTTTTTTTTACTGATGTAATACAACACCTTCAAAATCTAAATTTGGCACTTCAGGGAAAGACTAAGGTCATTTCTGACCTTACACAGACATTTTTCAGTTTCCAGAATAAAATGAAGCTCTTCCAAAAAGATCTAGTAACAAAAAAATTTGACCACTTTCCCCACCTGAAAAACCGAGCAAACACTTTTCCTAATATTGAAATAAAAGAGAGTAAATTGGAGGAATACAAAGGTAAATTAGAATGACTAATTGATGATTTTCAGTTCAGGTTTGATGAACTAAAGAAGCTAAAACCATGCTTTGAATTTCTTGTAAATCCTTTCCTGATTGATGTCGTCAACGATGGCTGTCCTGTTACCACACCTTTTGTTACGGAAGCTGCTTCAATACAAACAGAACTTTTGGAGCTACAGGAGGACGTGGGTTTAAAGTTGATACATAAAAGCTTATCTGGAGTTGAGTTTTGGAAGCAAGTACCAGAGACAAAGTATCCTCACCTCAGGAAAACCAGTTTCCGACTTATCTCACTTTTTGGGACAACTTATTGCCGTGAAGCGCACTTCTCGGTAATGAAGTGTGTAAAGTCGAAACATTGTGCTGCCCTCACTAACGAACACCTGACTGACCTGCTTCATACTGCCTTAACATCACATCAGCCAGACTTTAAAGCATTAACAGCCAAAATGAAGACCCAAACTAAGCCTTCTACAAGCAGTAATTAAACAATTTAATAATGTGAGTATAACTATATGTATATGTTTTTAATAATTTAATTCTTTTTAAAATATTTTGCGGCGCTCGTACATCTGAAAAACGTCGTATGTGGCGCTTGGGTCCAGGAAACTTGGCCACTCCTGGCTTAGTCTATCCTGAACAGGTTAAACAGTTAATAGAGGAGAAGAGTTACAGGCCTGAACAAGTATTTAATGCCGATGAAACCAGCTTATTCTGGAAAAGAATGCCCTCAACAACATTCATTTCCAAGGAGGAAAGGAGTGTCCAAAATTACTTGGACAGATTCGAGTATGTATGTATGTATATTTCTTACAGTATTAATTACAGGCTACTTCAACATCGCCATAGAAACCGGCAACGCAAACCACGCTGCCAGGCGTTTAAAACCGTGCGATAAGCGCGGTCGGTGGTTGACGAGCGAGAAGCAGTGCTTCCACTTTTAGGGTAATTGGAGAATTCTTAGGGTATAAACACAAAATCTAGGGTAATCAGGCATATTTGTCATCAACACCACCAAATTATTTATATTAAGATTGTTATATTGCCTGAGATTAAAAATAGAACAAATCTGGAATAAATAAGTGATTCTATCCGTTCAGTAACTCCTCGTTCTTTTAAATTGTGGTGAGTGTCTGAGGGTAGCTGGCAACTAGGGGACAACCTAATTCCAGTACTTCTTCATAGAAGTTACTCTAATTTGGAAATTTCTGTTTATTAGTATTAATTATTATTGATGGTACAATATATTATTTTCGTTCTATTAAACAGCATGTTTCTCTAATTTGGAAATTCCTGTCTAGTTGTATCAAATGCTGATGGTAGAATACATTTGGTTCTGTTACTCAGTAACAGTTACT
Organism: Bathynomus jamesi; assembly: GCA_023014485.1. NCBI lineage: Eukaryota > Metazoa > Arthropoda > Malacostraca > Isopoda > Cirolanidae > Bathynomus > Bathynomus jamesi. The sequence goes on from JAJOZX010003132.1 coordinate 221,769, forward strand.
GTGAAAGAGATGATATTGTTTACAGGACACAAGTTTCACAAAGGAAAGTAAGTTGAATCATGTAACTTATCATAGGGATGTCATTCTTACTATTAAAGGATTTGAGAAATGTGCTTGTAATTGTTTCTTTTGCTATCAAAATGATGCTGATTTGATGCACACATTTTCAGTGTTATCAAAGTTTTTTATTTTTTCTTGCATTTCCATTTTATTCAACAAATACCCTACAGATTGTTACAGAAAGTATCGATGGTAACTTTAAATGTAAATATTTATGTATAGGTGCTGTAATTTCTTTATCAGTCACAATAGTTAAATGAAATCTCATTTTATATACACACACACATATATATATATAATGGTTTTAGTCTGGGGTAACTTAGGGTAATTCCAACAATGGTCCAGGGTAATGAAAATTTTGGCCGTGGAAGCCCTGGCGAGGTTAAAATTTAAGATATACCTTTCCTTGCCTTCGTGCTGTCTACTTCTTTGCTCTTAAAAGTAATCTTGTTTGTTAAAACCTTCGTATTTCCAAAATTTAAGTTATAATGTAGTTATAAGTTTCCAAAATTTAATTATAATAGACCTTTCAGCTTTACCGACTTTTTACAAGCATTGTTTGAATTTGATTGTATATATTTGTATTGTTAATTATTTAGTTAGGTTAAGGATTTTATTTGCATCACCTGAAGATCAGGGCCCCCAACCTTCTCTAGTTAGCTTTATATAAGGCTAACTAACGAAAATATCGCGACCTAACCTAACCAATCGTCAAGGGCGTACAGTTGACCTAACGATTGGTTAGGTTAGGTCAGATCGTGATATTTTCGTTAGTTAGCGTTATGAGGCTAACTAAAGAAGGTTGGGAGGGGCCTGATCTTCAGGTGATACTTTCATTTAATTTGTCGTTAGTTTTTGTTATGTATTGGAATTAAAATAAGTTATCCCACGTCGATACTTTATAGTGATCTACATTGCACTATAAACTAACATCGTGTTGACTTGTTGGCGTTCCAATACTAGTTTTTTTTTGTATTTGGTGGTGGTTTTCTTTCATTATTACCTGTAGTTGTGGCCTTGTTTATTTGAAAAGATCCGTTATTAAGGATAGGTATTTCCAATTAATATGTAAAGTTATCATTGTCTAATTTATATGACACGGACTACCCCAAGTTAATTAAAAAAAAGAACCCATCCCGTACTCGAGTCGCCCAAGAATCGGGGCCTCATTTAGATCGCTCGAACCACGATCAGAGGCGGGCGCGGATTACCAATATTAGTTGGGATACAGTCCTCAAAGATTGGTAATCGAAAATTCTCAGACAACATCTGGCTTTAAACCAGCCAAAGATCGGCTAACCCTGCTTCTCTGCGCCAATGCATTGGGTGACTGCATGGTGAAGCCCATGCTGCTGTATCGAGTGCTTAATCCCGGTGCATTGAAAATAAAAAATAAAAACACTTTACATGTTTTTTGGAGGGCAACTAGGAGAGCTTGGGTCACTGCAAGTGTCTTCATGGAATGGTTTATAAACTGCTTCGTCCATGAAGTTGAAAGACACCTGGCATCTAAATCATTGGCCTTTAAAGTCCTCCTAATTCTGGACAATGCCCCTGGCCATTATGCATTATTTTACAGTATTTATTTACATTACACATTTAATGTTTTTATGATTAATTTTTTTACAGGTACATTTATTTAATTTTATTTAATGGTACATTAATATTTAATATAATGTAATAGTATAGAATTTCTGAACTCGGTTCACCTATCCTCCTTTTTCTCATAGGCCCAAGGTTCCACTATTCACATTTTCACGATACTTTTCAGGAACCTATCCCCGTAAATAACGAGGGCCTACTCTATTATTTATTAAAGGTGAAGCATTTCTCCTTGAACAGAAAATCACACACTATAAATTAGCATATTTTCATTGAGAAAAGATTCTATAAATGTTAAATTTTCCTAAAAATCAAAATAAAATACTTAATTTGTTTCATTTAGTATGAAAAAAAAGTTTCTAAAAAATAAAAATTCCAAGACAGATTTTAATAACGAACCTTCACGAGAATATCCACTACTTCAGGTTTGCCCATTTTTGTTTTCCCAAGTTTTTGTATATTCCATGCTCCTATACGAAGGGGCCGTTCCAGTTGGATCTCCGTCGATACGGAACACACCGGCGATTGGGTGCTGCTAATTTGAACTGCCCCGAAAAGGGACAAAAGAAAAAGCGAGATGCTGATCTCCATCTTTACACGGGTCTGAAAAAGAATTAATTCGTTGGTCTTACATGTATATGCGTGATATAAGATTTTTAAACTTAAAACTTATTTTTAAAATAAATTTTTGGAGGGCAAATAGGGGAGCTTGGGTCACTGCAGGTGAGTTCATGGAATGGTTTATAAACTGCTTCGTCCATGAAATTGAAAGAAGCCACTGCTGCTGTATCGAGTTCTTAACCCCCGTTCCAATTAATGCGATCCATTGCGCTAACTCCCGGATTATTATTACCGACACCATATGGAGTCGAACCCCCGATCTCGGTGTCTGCTGAGTTTACGAGGAAACGGTGTTAACCACTGAATTACTGGCGCTGGCTTATATGGAGGTAACTTGATTTCTACAGATATGCAGCCCATTGAATGATTTTAATCCTTTAAGGACGATTCCAAGCAGCATATGCGGTCACTCTTGTCACCATAAAAAGTATAGATTTTATTGTTTAAAACTAAATATTTTAGTAATAAAATAATGTCACTGAAATGATAAACATTTTGGGTTCTTTTTCCGACAATTAAATGACACCGATGTAAACATGTAGAAACAATTTCTATTATTATTATTTCTGGTGGGACTTAACATCCGTACCAACCGTCGTGAAAGGGTTAAGTAAAACAAGTGAAAAGTACGAATCGAACTAATCTTTTAGAACACTCGGTTTTATGATTATGTACACTTGTCTCGCGTGTCGACGAGAAAAATTGCTCGATACATCTATTGGAAATATAGTCAGGCAGCTTAGGACCACATTTTGTTAATATGGGGACATGCCGGACAAAAGCACCATTTTTTTTTCCTGACAATGTGTGGTATAAATTTTGATATATTTATTGGAACCAAGTAATCTCAGCTTGCTGGAGCCTGTTTCAGCCATTTTTCAAAAATGGGTGGACGAAAACCAGGGAAAAAAATTTTTTTTAGTTAGAAATAAAGATATTGTCTCTGAGAGCTCAGTTACTGTTGTAGAATTTTATAATACTATGCATATTGCTTGGCAGCAGCAACATTCAAACATGTAGAATGAAAAAAAATATATTTATTTTTTGCAAAGGGGGGTGGGAGTGTTGCGAAAAAAAGAAGAAAAAATACCCCAAAGGGCCCTTTGTTGCCAACCGGGGTTGCAAGGGGCATGCAACTTGGAGGTGGACTTCTCCCCCAAGCTATTCCCCCGAAAGCGCCAGAAAGGAGAGAAAAGAGGAGAGAAAGGAGGAGAGGTGTTCACCTGGCAGGAGCCAAGTGCATATTAAGACTTCAGCCGAGTAGGCGTTGTTTTATAGGCTCCTAATCAGCCAGTTGACTGAGCCAAGGGGGGGAGGGGTACACCTGAAGAGAGAGAGAGAGAGAGAGAGAGTAGTTGCCTTTGATTGCAAGGCATGCAACTTGGAGGCGGAGTTCTCCCCCAAGTTATTTTCGTTTACCTAACCTAAGAGGCCTCTAAGGGGTTTTCCCAAAGGGCCAGAAAGAGAAGGACCAGAGGTCCTTGCTCGGCTGGGAGCCGAGCTTGAATGACTCCGTCAGTCGTCTCTCGGTCTTTTATAAACCTCTATTCTGGCTGAGTTGCCAGATAGCGCCATGTATTCAGTTGCCAGATAGCGCCATGTGTTCCAGATAGCAAAAACCATATATTAATCATCCATTTAAATAGTGTACCACAATATATGACGGTAGATGAATCCAATTAAATTCTGTTTATTAAATAAAAATTTTTACACACTTAATTTTTATTATAAATATTTAAGTCACGATAGATATATATATATATATATATATAATATATATATATATATCTTCTTCCGCAGCTTATTATCCCATCTTTACATGGGGTCGCTGTTTTTGGTTCGTCTTCTCCACTCTCCTCTGTCGTATACCGCGTCCTCCTCCAAGTCCTTCTCCCTGATGTCCGCCACCACACAGTCCCTCCATCTCGTCTTCGGTCTTCCTCTTCTTCTCCGTCCCGGCAACTCCATCTCCAGCACTCTACGCCCCACATACTCCTCCTCTCTTCTCCTGACGTGTCCATACCACCTCAGCCTGGCCTCCTGCACCTTCTTAGATGCTTCCGCCACCTTCACTGTTCCCCTTATATGCTCATTTCTGACCCTATCCCTCCTCGTCACTCCACACATCCATCTCAACATCTTCATTTCAGCCACATCGATTTTTCTTTCATTGCTCTTCTTCATTGGCACAGTCTCCATTCCATACAACATTGCCGGCCTCACCACTGTTTTGAATACCTTTCCCTTCAGTTTCACTGGGACCCTCTTATCACAGAGCACCCCTGATACGTCTCTCCAGTTCTTCCACCCCGACTGTATTCTACAGTTTATCTCTCTCTCTGCTCCCCCCTCTGCATCCACTGTTGACCCCAAGTATTTAAAATACTCCACCGTCTTAACACGCTCTCCACTCAATGTCACTTCCCCTCCTCGGTCCTGCTGCACATCACATCTCATATATTCGGTCTTCTTTCGGCTAATTCTCATCCCCCTACTTTCCAACGCCTCTCTCCAATTTTCCAACTGCTGCTCCCTCCTCTTTCGTCTCCCCACTCAACACAACATCGTCTGCATACATCATGCACCACGGCGCCTCCCCTCTAATCCTGTCCGTCAACACATCGAATACCACATTGAAAAGGAAGGGGCTCAAAGCTGATCCTTGGTGCAGACCAACTTCCACCCCAAAGCTCTCTGACACACCCACACTACTCCTCACCTTAGTTGTTACTCCCCTGTACATTCCCTTGATCAGTTTAACATACTTCTCTGGTACCATCTTTTCCCTTAAGCATCTCCAAACTTCCTGCCGTGGTATCCTATCATATGCCTTCTCCAAGTCAATAAAAACCATGTGCAACGCCTTCTGCCCCTCTCTGTACCTCTCTGCCAACTGTTTCAATGCAAAAACTGCATCTGTCGTTCTCCTTCCCGGCATAAATCCAAACTGTTCCACTGACACTTCCGCTTCGTCTCTCAACCTACTCTCCACTATTCGCTCCCATATCTTCATTGTATGTGATATTAGCTTGATCCCTCTATAATTCGTGCAATCTTGTACGTCTCCCTTCTCTTTAAATATAGGCACTATGATGCTGGTCCGCCACTCATCCGGAATCACCTCCTGGTCAAACAACTTCTGCATTAGATCCCACACCAGATCCACCCCCTCATCTCCCAGTGCCTTCCATGCCTCGGCTGGTATCTCGTCTGGGCCAGTCGCCTTGTTATTTTTCATCCTATTCAGAGCACGACTCACTTCCATCCTCCCCACTTGTCCTGTCATAGCTACATTTGGTAATCCATCCTCATAGAAAGATCTTGGGTTTTCTTTATTTAATAATGCCTCAAAATATTCCTTCCATCTATCCTTTATCTCTTCATCTCTTTTCAGCACCGCCCCCTCCCTTCCCTTAATTTGTTTTACCTGTGTAAAGTCTTTTGTCGCTCTATTTCTGCTCTTAGCCAATCTGTATATCTTCTTTTGTCCTTCACGATCCTCTAAATCCTCATACATCTGCCGATATGCCTCCGCCTTTGCTCTCGCCACTGCTCTCTTTGCCTGTTTCTTTGCTTCTTTATATACCACCTTACACTCTTCACTCCCCGATTCTTCCCATAACTTCTTAGTTTCTCTCTTACTTCGTAGTGCCCTTTGGATCTCATCACTCCACCACCATCCTTCCTTATCTTCCCACACTTTACCTGATGTTTCCCCCAATATGTCTCTACCTGCCGTTCTCATGACATTCGCATTATGTACCCACCAATCCTGTACATTCTGTTCATCAACATGGATTTCATCAACACTCTCTCTCTAAATTCCCGTTTCTTCCCCTCCTCTCTCAGTTTGTACCACCTAATTCTCCTCACTGTTGTTCCTCGGGTCTTTCTTCCTCTTTTCAACATCACATCCATGACTACCAACCGGTGTTGTGGCGTCACATGGTCTCCTGGAATAACTTTGCAGTCCCTCACCTCGGCCAATTGCGCCCTCCTATACAGTATGAAATCAATTTGCGATGTTCCGCCTCCACTCTTGTACGTAATAACATGCTCCTCCCTCTTTCTGAAAAACGTATTTACAATCGCTAGATCAAACGATACAGCCATATCCAACACTCTCTCACCGTCCACGTTTGCCTCTCCATAGCCATGACCACCGTGCATTCTGACCACTATATATATATATATATATATATATATATATAATATATATATATATAATAAACGAATAAACAACTCGTACACACACACGCACACACACACGCGCACACGCACGCACGCACGAAGTGAAAATTTACGAAAAAATTCATTTAAAAGTTGAAATTAGCCATGGGGGGAATAGCTTGGAGGAGAACTCCACCTCCATATAACGGGGTCGGACGACATGAGAGATCTTCCTTCCAGACCGCTCTTGATGTATGTATATATATATATATTATATATATATATATATATAATAAACGAATAAAAAACTCACGCACACGAGGAGAAGGAGACTGTGTCAACTCGAATCGTCACATTTAAATAGTGTACCACAATATATGACGGTAGATGAATCCAATTAAATTCTGTTTATTAAATAAATAATTTTTACACACTTAATTTTTATAATAAAAATTTAAGTCACGAAACGAAATGAAAATTTACAAAACAATTCATTTAAAAGTTGAAATTAGCCAAAACACACGAAGAAAATTGAAAAAAACGAAATTTAAAGAAATTAATCAATTGAGACATAAATTTCTTTTCATTTGGAGAGAAGGGAGACTTATCAGGGATTGGGGGGAAGGTCTCTCAACCAGCAGGTGTTCCTAGGTCATTTCGAATCGTGTCCCTAGAGAACTTTTCGGCCGAGGGTTAATCCTTCGTCCAAGATATTCGAGCAAAAAGCACCCGTCACATCAATTCTTATTATCATTATTATTATTATTATTTCTACAATGAAAATATTTTATATTTACGCGTAATTTGTATGGTGTCATATTCTTATAAATACATCTTAACTGCTTAATTCAATCACAATTCACATCAATTTCTTCTTATCATTATTATTATTATTATTATTTCTACATTGTAAAGGTTTTCACTCCGCCTTAGACCCACAGTTTAACGTGGATTCAGAAATACATCTCGTCGATTGCTCACTATTTCATCGAGATAATTAAAGCTCAGGACCTGCATTGTCTATAAGATCTGCGGGAAACTCTGAGTAAATGGAAATATTATTTTCTCGAAAACTATGGGTGATAGAAAAATTCTGAAACCGGAATCAGTATCAAAAGTTCTATAAGAAACACCAAATAATTTTCAAGAGTCCCCTAGTGTAATTTCTCGCCGAATTGGAAAGGTTCTCACTCCGGCTTAGACCCACAGTTTAACGTGGAAACCGAACGCTCTTTTAAAAATATAATTAGGATATATTTCTTTATTATAAAATAAGTTAACAATTGAAATTATGTTAACACAAGAATTTGTGAAAACATTACTAATAACTTGTAAGTAAAAATAAAAATATAATATAAGGGACTACCATAGAAATGTAAGTGTCTATAATTTATTCACAAGAAACACGATTTTATATATATGTTACTCGTCCGGACCCGTTATAGCGGATTGGTACACATCATAGCTCCACCCAGCTACACCGGCAGCCAATCACTACGAACATCTGGTCTTTTGGGGCGGAGCTTGGCGATTGTGCATATAAAAAGGGATATTTTTCAGTTGGGAGTAACAGTAGCTATTTTCGCGTCAGTGAATAATCATTCCCTCCACCATGGACCTGTACGTCTCCCCAGATTTGTATGAAGAAAGTGATACTGCAGCATTAACGGCAATTAGTCTTTTCAATGCGATTGACCGTGATGAATTATTTCCAACGCAAACCGTTGAAGATATTTGCAGTGACGCTCCTTACAATCCGACGCAAGGGACTACCATAGAAATGTAAGTGTCTATAATTCGATTTTATATATATATGGAGAGCTGTAGTATCTCGTCAAATAGATACTCGGCAAAAATTTTTTATGGCAATCAATGTTATTTGGTTTTACTTCTTATCCCCATTATGCTAAAATCGAAATTTTTTATGGCAATCAATGTTATTCCTCTTAAATGAACCAAAGATATCTTCACATAATGGGGATCTGTCTGAATACTCTGTATATGTTTTAAAAGAATGAACATTATTCCTTTAAGATCCTATGAGGATTTGACACGTGTTATACAATCTTTTGAAGAATCTCGTGTCATGAACACCGGAGGATATACTGATCAGTCAGCAATATCACACATCCTCCACCATGGACCTGTACGTCTCCCCGGAATTGTATGAAGAAAGTGACACTGCAGCATTAACCGCAATTAGTCTTTTTAACGCTATTGACCGTGATGAATTATTTCCAACGCAAACCGTTGAAGATATTTGCAGTGACGCTCCTTACAATCCGACGCAAGGGACTACCATAGAAATGTAAGTGTCTATAATTCGATTTTATATATATATGGATGGGCTGTAGTATCTCGTCAAATAGATACTCACCAAAAAAATTTTATGGCAATCAATGTTATTTGGTTTTACTTCTTATCCCCATTATGCTAAAATCGAAATTTTTTATGGCAATCAATGTTATTCCTCTTAAATGAACCAAAGATATCTTCACATAATGGGGATCTGTCTGTATACTCTGTATATGTTTTAAAAGAATGAACATTATTCCTTTAAGGTCCGATGAGGATTTGACACGTGTTATACAATCTTTTGAAGAATCTCGTGTCATGAATACGGAGGATATACTGATCAGTCAGCAATGTGTCACCGAAATAATGTGTTTTTCGATCTTTTTGGGATAAGAAGACAATATATTTTCATAAATTTATTAAATGAAAGAAATCAGTACAATGACCAACTACAGAATATACCGTTACAAATATACGAACAAAAACATTATACTATGCAACGAGTACGTACAATTGGAAAACGGATTTTTATCTGTCTGCATACCATTTCATCGTTTCGGCGAGTGTGACACGGGTCAAATAAATTTTAAAAATTTATAAATTCTTTATCACATGACATATGCGTGAGAAATGAGACGCAGTACATTCCGCAAACATTACTAAAATATCCTTGTATGCGAAATGGGTTCCATACAACTTCGGGAATATGTAACTGAGCGAGAAATTTTACAATAATAGGGTCACTCCAGGGTTGAGTACCGAGTGAATCAAAATAGTACAGGCGCTGTCTATTTTTAAAATAGACAGCGATCCAGTGAATCCCTTCATTACCGATGACATCTGTGTTCACAATAAGACTACCGCATTCTCGCGTACTTGGCAAACTCAATGTTTCATTCTTCGCAAACACTCCGATAAATTTGGAACGTGTGACTCGTTCCATTACTTTCTGAAGTGTATTAGCATCCATTTTAAAAGTCAGTGATAACGCTCCTAAATCTATCTACTTCTATTAGGGCTTGCGATTCGAGATATACTAGTACACTAATAGGAGCGTCTATAGGCTTGGCGAATTCCAGCCGCACTGAGATGTTTCCGCTCTGCTGTGGGGTTAAATGGGTATTTACGCTAGCAGATAAGTCAGGTGTAATGTCAAACGGATAAAGGTTAAATTGATCAATGAATTCTTCCTGCGTTACCCCATTACCAAGCTCATCACAATCACCTGCAATATGGGTCAGATTACTATAGGCTCTGGCACAAAGAGGTAACACATCGTCTGATGAATAGTCCGTACCCATTGTTCCACCCAAAGCAGTGCCATTAACGTATAGAGTTATATTTTTAAGTCCGAAATTCTCGAATTTAAAGGCACTCTTTTTATATTTTCCATTCACCGAAGCATGGTCCTGCATACCGATTAATATCCTTTTAGGAAGATTTCCTAGGGCAATGTTTTCTATCTGCTTCGATGCCAACCCTGCAGGAACCGTATATAGTTTGATTTGCACTCTGTTAATAGGATATTTCACTGTAGCGTTTAGTAAATTTTTCTCAGTTTCTAGTTGTTTTGGTGAACTTAATTTAACTCGCCGTACGCGGAGGTATGTGTCCATAATGTGAACCACAACGGGCTTTGCACCCTCCTCTTGATCAGCAGCCAGATTTAAGCAGATCTCAGGACTCGTGCGGGTGAGCTTTATTTTCATATCCACCCCGTTGACAAGCAACTTCTCCTGGAAAGTGAAATCTGTGTGCAACCGTCCAAAACACTCGTATATTTTCTTTTTAGAATTTTTAAATTTGTCCTTTATACTATTTTCATCTTTAGTTTGATAATATCCCTCGGCACTTAAAAAGGTAGCCTTCGCTTCTTTGGAAAAGTTGAGGACATTTTCCAGATAGGCTCGTAGATGATAGTACCCCGTGCCTGCCGATATGTTGGTCTGATTTAAATATACGTCACACTGGTTGAATATGGAGTGCAGAAAGTTTGTTTCAGGGTATACAGCATATTTGTCATCGCAGACCGTTCCATCAGAATGGGCTATACGTAGCTTAGCGTACATGTGCACACAGCTTGGATCAAAAAAGTAAGGACCTGAGCTGGGTATCACGAATTCTATAGGTGCACTCGGGGAACTAATTGTGTTTAAAGGGTTAATTGTAATAAAGTCACTGTGCTCAATAGAAACTTGGGTTGGAGGCAGCTCAAAAAGGGACAGCTCCGATTTACAGCATTGTGAACTACATGGGTGGATGAAGCGTGCCATGGTGAAATAGTGCCTCCTCTCTCGACAAGTGGTAAACAAACTATGATTCATGAGATCAATGTCCTTAGCTTATATCAGTCAAAAAAGTGGTCAACCATAGGTTTCATTCGCTTACAGCACTTCTTTTTTGACAGCCTTTTACGTTTAATACCACGTGACCCCTTCTTCTTCCGGGCAGCCCGCTTCTTCCCGCCACCACGCATTTTTCTCTTTGCATCTTTGATGATTTCGTCCCGTGTACGCTTTAAATGTTTTTTTAGAGCCTCTTTAGGTTTAGCCCCGGCCAATATGTCTTCTGCAGTGTTAATACCTGATTGCAGCACTTTCCTTCCAAGGTATCTGGCATCCCTCTTCAGCAAAGGAACAGCCGTACGTAGTATGGATGAAAAAATGGACCCAAGTCCACTACCGCGCTGGTATCGCACCCCTCGATAGACGGTGAAAGGCTTTCTATCCATTATAACTCTGCGTCGAAAGTGTAGCTTCACTGTTAAGCTCCCGTTACCGAATGGGAAGTTTTCACCCTCAATCGTTCTTATATATATTGAGATATTGGTTATGAAATTAGTTGCGACATTCACATAATGGGGTCTGTCATATGTAATACTCAAACTCCTTCCACTATGGTTGGGGATATGAGCAATGCGCAGCAGGCGTGCCTGAGTATCCCCAACAAACTGGTGCTCCACTATATTACTGTAAATATAGCACATGTCTGGGGACCTTTCAGCCAATTTCTCCATCTTCAATTGATACATTAATCTGGACAAGTCATGCTGTGTCTCGTGAAATGTGTCTCTTTGGAAGGCTGCGCTATATCGGCCATTGGCTAGAATTTGGAAATTTCTATGGTCTTTAATACGTCTGTTAGTCTTTGATTTTAGGATTAGTGTATGTGTAGGGTTTACGATTTCGTATACTAAATCATTCGTAAGGTTTGAGTTTGTAAACTTACGTTTAAGCCTCTCACAACATCCTCGGCCGAACCATACTGACCCGGTCCTAGTCTTACTTCTGTCTGTAGTACCGTGCAATCTTAGTCCGAGCGATACGCATAGTTTCATCCATAGCTACCCCAGCTTTTTCACACTCGTCAATGTCTCTAAGAATCGTAAAAACGGTTTCTTTATGTTCAATATTTAAAAAAGATGGTGTCCAGCTGAATTTCGCATATCCCCACCTCATACGAATCACGACCCAATTCAATGTGCTTGTGGAGTTCTGTTACAAAGTTGGCTAGTGTGTTGTTAGGGTGTACAGACAGGGACGAGGAGGACGGGAGTGTGATATAGAAATGGTTAGGAGCCATGTTGCATACTATTTAAGCTTCATTATTGCATCAGATTTTATATAGGTGTTGAAGCTTTCTGGGTACCCTAGCCATTTCACCAGGTACATTTTTCTCTTTCCTGAACCTTTGCTTCCTAAAATTTTCTCAATTTTAAACACATTTTTTTTCTAAATTTAACTTTCTGCAATTCCTCGCGGTAAAAACCTCCTGAGATTTCTTCCCCATTCAAATCTTCAATGTAATACATCATTATCTCACCTTTAGGTCTCGTAGCCCTAACTTTAAAAATCTCGCGTGTCCATCCTTGCTCAAAACCCTTTGCGAATTTATTCCCCGAACGCGACAGCCTTACATAATCAATTTAGGGTGGATCGATTTTACATTTTTTTCGATTTCCATATTCTAATAGAGACAAAAACTTGCGCATGCATGAGAAAATAGCCTCTGCAAAATCTTAGCTTAATAGGTAATCATCTTCCGCCCCCGGCAGAGCGATGAAAATCATATTTTAGTAGTCAAAAACGTATTTTTAAACCCCAGCCTAGAGTCATAAAATTTTGCGTGTGTGTTATTTCATGCCTAAGCAACGATATAAATGCTATGGGAAATATATAAATGCATTATTTAAGACAAAGAGCCGATCTGAAAATATGTATATTATACATATTTTCAGATCGGCTCTTTGTCTTAAATAATGCATTTATATATTTCCCATAGCATTTATATCGTTGCTTAGGCATGAAATAACACACACGCAAAATTTTATGACTCTAGGCTGGGGTTTAAAAATACGTTTTTGACTACTAAAATATGATTTTCATCGCTCTGCCGGGGGCAGAAGATGATTACCTATTAAGCTAAGATTTTGCAGAGGCTATTTTCTCATGCATGCGCAAGTTTTTGTCTATTAGAATATGGAAATCGAAAAAAATGTAAAATCGATCCACCCTAATTAATCATTGATTTTGAAGCGCGCAGAGTGTGTGGTGGTGGTGATCCATCTCTTCTCGGGAGCGTACCTCTTTCTAAAACTTCGTTAGGTGTTGTCCCAATCGTGCGATGGTGTGAGCGGTTGTAGGATGATGCCAATGATTCCAAATGTCTAGAAATCTGTATGTGTTTTTGTGTGTAAAATAACGGTGCATGCGTTCCTTTATGGTGCGCTGAACTCTTTCAGCTAAAGAAGCCTTATGTATAGAATTGGTTGTGTAATAGCTGATATTAAACTCTGTCAACATGTTCTGAAAAGCACGGCCTATAAATTCCTTCCCCATATCCGTACAAAAATAGCCAGGAACCCTGTTTTCTTTTAACATTAGCGTTTTGGTGGCTTTAGCAACTGTTTCAGGTGATTTATTTTTCAGAGGAACTAGCCACAGATATCTAGAGAATACGTCTATTATGAATAGAATGTAGCGGTAACCATCGTTATACACAGAATATCTTTGCATGTCTGTTAAATCTGCTTGCCAAATAGAATCAATCGAGGAAGCCGTTGTCTTGGCTGTTTTAAACCTTTTTCTCACAGGCTTATGAAGCGTATAAGCGTCCTGCTCCCTCAAAAATCTTTCAACATCTTTTTTTCCTACTCCGTAAACACTTCTGTACAGTCTATCTACGCCGCCGTAAGAGGATGGGTTAGAAACGTCATAATAGCGTTTAGTTAATACGTTAGCCATTTGCGTATTTTAGAGGCACGTGGGTAGGGTTGGTTTAACCTCTTCTTTCTCCTCTTCAAAGGTGTTACCGCCGGGGGTGACGCGTCTTCAATTGTGTCACATGCGTTGCATGTTCCAAGTCTTTTAACCTGTTCAGATTTCCTATCAACGTTTTAGGGACATTTATTTGTTGTAGTCTTGCTTTAATATGCTTCCATCCTGATGGTGATGGCCTATCCCACTTTCTCACCAGATCATGGACAATGTCTACGATATTCGATCCCTGTACCTTTGATCCTTCCACAATGAGCTCGCCTGTATCGGTCCATTGTATGGCTGCATCCTCATTCAATAGATTATAAAGACTTAAGCCTTTACTCATCAATGTATGTGGGAGGGTGCTTTTTAATACATGTTCGATATGTTGTGTGGCTAATCTTTTTGGTTGGTCAGCTGTATCGTCGGGCTCAGACCCTATGTCGCCATGTCCATCGTCCCCCGTGCTGTGCCTAATAACCACAGGAATCTCTGTAGGGCTCTTATAATTTTCGTACTCGTGAAGAAATTTCTGCAGAGCTTCTTGGTATAAGATTCTTTTCTCATCAGGTGTTTTTTCACTGTTTAATAGAGCTAGCAATTCGCTTTCCATTCTTTTAAGTCTGCTTTTACGGGGATCTAGATCCGTGTCTGGATTCCTTTGCAGTGAAGCGTACACCTCGTGGGGAATCACTACCACTTTCTTCATTATATTAATCTAGTCAGTAAAGGACCCAAAACTGAAAATAAGATGGGGAGAAATGACCCTCCTGTTTGTACAATAATTCGTTTTTTCTTCGCTACAGTTTGACTTTTACGAGCGAGTGCACGTATTATGTTCTTGTAGCGGCGTAGGCGAGCCTTCTGATGGGTTTTCATTGATACATTGCAATTTATAACGTTAAGACAGATTTCACAGATGCATTTTAAAAAGTCGGCATCGATATTTTTAATAAACATCTGCTGCATTGCCCGGGGCAGTCGATGATAGATTTTTATTAATTCACGGTATTTCTTTAGTCTCTTTGTCATTCTGGAATATACACCGTTTCAGGCTCGTTTGGAAATATATTCGTTCGCAGAAGCACTCTAAACGTGTTTCGCGGATGAAGGTCGCAAAGCAAATATCCGTAACGCGTGCTTGTAGCTTCTTTATAAACTTCCAAAAACTCCTTACGCTGATTCGGGAACATTTGATTGGCTAATACCCCAATTTGTGATACATCTCTACGTTGTGCGATAAGACTAGATATTGCGTATTTAACGACACATCGCGCATGTATCTATTTTTGAAAAATAGATTCTGGTTGATGAAGAACACGCTTATGTTAAGATGGGGGAGAATACTGTAAATGTCTCGGCAAACGTTTTATCCATCTCCAACATGAGATCGTCAATTACAATGATTGTATGTTCATTTCCCTTTATCGAATTAACGTAACGTCATATACGCCTTTGTGGAACAAAATATCATCTTGGTACTCGTTGAACACTGATTGATACGTCGAATAGCACCATATAACTTTATGCACAAATTTCGAGAACATCTCTCCCTTTTCTTTAATGATTTTAAGCATAAACACAGTTTTACCACATCCTGTAGGTCCAGATATAATACATGTGGATGGACTCGTGAATCTGAATTTTTCTACGGAGTCCATTTCTAACACGTCACACTCCTAAGTGGGTCATTTACAAAATATTACAAATTTCGAGTACTGTTCCTTATATTTTGCTTTCTTCTCCCACAGAACCGTGAATGACGATGAGGTAGAGCATCCCATCATTGACATTACGGATGACCTCGACGACAGTGTAGTTGTGATCTCCTCCCCTGCCAACGAACCCTCACCAGCGATACCAGTAGCACGTCCAAAGCGGAGGTGTGAGAACCCCACGTCAGGTATAAAGCGCCCGAAATACGCGCCTGTTGCAGCGGTAATAGATCCCCAACCCTCAACCTCTTACGCAACAACCCCCCCAGCAGCACCTCCCGCTAATATACCCCCTTATTCATCCGCCGCCCCCCGTTCTGTTAAGTCTACAATAATAGAGCCCCAACCATCAACTTCCTACGCAACAGGCCCCCCAGCAGCACCTTCCGCTAATATATCCCCTAATTCATCCGCCGCCCCCCGTTCTGTTGAGGATGAAATAACGTTCGAGTTGGTGCGCTCCGCAGCCCCCACCCCAGCCTTGACTAGAAATCGGTATAGAGTCAGGGTCGATCCTAGAGCCATGTATAGCAATGGAATTGAGCGCGGGCTACGACGGGTTGTACAGCGTATTATAGAGTTTGCTCTTCAGAATCGCGACGAGCGTGAAGTCAGGACGAGTCTGTCCTTTGGATTCGGGTCAGATGACGGTGATGTAGACGATTATTGGGTGATAGTGCCATTTAGACGTTTGGCGGCTGAAGATGTAGAATATATATTAGGACGTATAATGCAAGCCGCCCAAAGTAGTATAGCCTTCAATATGGACAACTTCACGGTAAATATTGACCGTGTATTCCGTGTTGCGGGTCATAGTACCATACTGTACACTCTTAACCTCAATTCTCAAGCTATTTATAGACGGCATATAAACGTCGATCGTGGTTGCGGCTTTATAGCAGTAGTCTTGGCTAACATGTTTACTGTACAAAATACACGGGCTCAAAAAATTTGGCTGCCTACGGTCGTGGAACGTGCCCGTAAACTAGCTGTAGACTGTGAACTTGAATTTGACTGTAATATGGGGCCTGAAGAGCTGAGAAGGGTAGAACAGGAAATGAATGTCCGCATAGTTGTATTTGGGTTGGATGATCGTCGTAGGACTGTGTATGTTTTTAAAAGCTGTGTGAGAGATTGTACAAGACCCCTACTTATTTTAGGATTGTCAGGGACAACGTATCTCCCCATCCGTAATATAACGGGGCTTTACGCGAGTTATGACAAAAGTCGAAAATATGGGAGACATCATGATTTGTGTAAGGGGTGCCTCGAGTTTGCGGATGATATTGTGCGACATTGTAAAGAATGTCACATGGTATGTGAGCAGTGTAAAAGCACCAAATGTGAAAGCCGTGTAGTTGAAGCTGAGAAGAGAGACTGTGATGTGGTAGACGCACATTTTTCAATAATAGCTGTTTTGATTTCCATAAATCAATTGGCACGTGCAGGAAAATGAGAATCTGTGAATGTGGTATGTTTCACACAATGGATAATTGGGGGAAATTTAAGCACAAGTGTGACGTAATTCACTGTCCTACATGCCAGGAGGAATATAAGGCGGATGGAGTAAAGCATGTATGTTATATGAAAGATGCTAAGCCTAAAAATAACCCTTGTATAACTATGTACTACGATATAGAAACATATACGAACGCTGAAACCAAAGAGGTAATTCCACATTTACTTGTGAGCCAGACCATCTGTGATGAGTGTATGGGTATCGAATGTGACGAGTGCCCCAAATGCGGTAAACGGACAAACGTTTTTAAAACGAATGTCCGCGATAGTCCTGTGAAACTATTTGTGTCCTATATTGTCAAGTTAGCCGACAAGTTCAAAAAAATGACTTGTATATTCTCGCCCATAACGGGGCAAAGTTTGACACGCAGTTCCTTTATAAGGAGTTGCTTGAACACGAACCCTCTGAGATATTTACAGGTGATCCATTGAAAAGAGGCAACAAATTAATACAGATGCAGATAAGAGGCAATGTACAATTTAAAGATACTTTATTATTCACACCTTGTAAATTAGCAAAGCTACCCAAGGTGATGGGAGTAGCAGCTGAAGTTTCCAAAGGATACTTCCCTTACACTTTCCTCACCAGCGAGACTTTAAACTACGTAGGCCCACCACCCCCAAACATTATTTTGACTGTATGGATGAACGTGAAGACTTTGATCGATACTACGACAGTTTTAATGAAAGTAACCCTTATAATATAGCTGATGAATGTGAGCGTTATTGCGTGAATGATGTGCGCGTGCTTAAAGTATGTTTCCAGGCCTTTAGAAGGATGTACATAGCCCGTTTCAAATGCGATCCATTGCAAGTCGCAACCACCATCGCATCATTATGTTTTACGGTGTTCAAGAATAACTTCATGCCGAAAGACACCTTAGCCATTATTCACCGAAACAACCCCCGCAGTTACGGCACAAGGCTATTTACTGGCTCATACACCTACAGCAACAGACAGGTGTATACATAAAGCACGCCCGCAACACGGGTGAAGTACCCATTAAGATTAATGGACGTGTTTTTTGGGTTGATGGGTTAAGTGAAAACCGTGTCACTGGTGTGAAGACTGTGTACTCCTTTAACGGTTGCTGGTGGCATGGATGCCCCAGTCCTGAGTGCGGAGTCACCGGAGATATTCACGGTAGGTCTCCTGTCGACTGTCTTGCATCGACCCGCACCCGCGATCAACTTATAGGATCACAGTTCACTGACAAAGTCTTGTGGGAGCATGAATATGATGCACGGATGGAGACAGACGAGGTGTACCGTGAGGAAATAAACACGATCAAGCGTTCAATGGTGCTGGATCCTCTCAAATGTGGTGATAGCTTGTTTGGAGGACGTACAAATCCTTTCAGACTATACTTTCCACCTACGGAGGGCGTGAAGCTCCATTACTACGATTTCTGTTCTTTATACCCATACGTGATGAAGAGCAATCCGTACCCCGTGGGAGCTCCTGAGAAACTGGTGGGACCTAGCCTACCCTCCATCAATGAATTTTCAAAAAATTTGAATGATCGTTACTTTGGGCTCTCTTTCGTAGACGTACTCGCCCCACGCAATTTATGGATGCCGATCCTACCTGTCGTTATCGACGACAAGCTCATGTTTCCCCTGTGCGTGAAGTGCGCGGAAGAGGATAACGGCGATTGTAACCATATACCCCACCAGCGTAAGATCAGAGGCGTATATACAAGTCCTGAGCTGCCCCTAGCCGTACGTCATGGTTATAGAATACTGAAGATACATGAGGTGTGGAGGTTTCAGAAGCTACCCAACCTTTTCACACCATATATAAACGCCTTTTTGAAGGATAAGGTTGAGGCATCAGGGTATCCGCGAGGAGTTGATACCGAAGATGAAAAGTCTGCCTATATTCAACGTTACCGCGACCGCGAAGGTATACAACTTGATCGTGTCCAAATTGTAAAGAATCCTGGCAAGCGCTTTAGTGCAAAGTTGTGTCTAAACAGTCTATGGGGAAAATTTGCGCAGAATACCGGCAGAGGGAGCATTCATTTGGCACAAAGTTATAGCGATGTCTGGGATTATGCCAATGCTCCCGATAAAGAGGTCATGGAGATCGTGAATGTAGGTAATACTTACATAATAAATACAACAACACTGAATTTGCCACAGATACCTCAAGGGTTACAAACATACCTGTGGCCAGCTTCACAACAGCCTACGCCCGTATAAAACTTTGGGGTCTATTGCATTCTCTTGGTCGGAGAGTATTGTACGCCGATACAGATAGCGTGATATTCACAGAGAGGGAGGGTGAATACATGCCCGCTATTGGGAAGTTCTCGGCGAGCTCACTGATGAGATCAAGGATGAGTATGGGGACAACGCATACGCCGACTCTTTTGTCTCAACAGGACCTAAGACTTATGGGGTACGGGTCAGGGTGGGGGAGGAAATGAAATATATCGTGAAGGCAAAGGGTATTACGCTCAACCATGCGAATCGGCGGGTTGTTAACTTTGAATCGTTGAAGGATCTAGTATGTTTGGACGATGATGAGGGCGAACAACCTCCCCAACTAATTGTAGGCACCCACAATTTTCGGGCGCAGAAGCTGGGGGGCGTGAAGGAACTTAGGGGTACGAAGGTGTGCCGTAACACCTATAGGAAACGTTGCCAGTTACCTGGTACCTATGATACCATACCCTTTGGATACCAAAACGATTGATGCTTCTATTGTTAACTGACACGTATTTGTCTTGTATATAATCGTATCTATTGATTTATTACACGTATTTGTAAATATATATATAACTTGAATATCTCGTTTATTAAATCGTATTTGTAAAGTATCTATTGATTTATTGCACGTATTTGTAAAGTATCTATTGATTTATTGCACGTATTTGTAAATATATATATATATATATATATATATATATATATATATATATATATATATAAAACTTGAATATCTCGTTTATTAAATAAATCATGTTTCAATTAGCGTTTCACTTTCTCCTTGTGTGTGTGTGTGTGTGTGTGTGTGTGTGTGTGCACAGGTGAAAGTTCTAAGCTCCGCCCACTGTAAGACCGTGAGTCATGCTACTATCTGGGTGTCCCTGCGTGGTCAGTCGACTGCAGTAAGCCCGAGAGATCAGACGTGTATTCAGATCAGACGTGTATTCAAATGGCTGCCTTTAATATTGCTTGTACAACGTTTATGAAATGGTATTCAGCAAAGTGTCAGGATGTGGTGGATACCGAAAAACTTCCTATTCCTCCCTCCTATACCTCTTTTAAAAACACATTGGATTGTGCGAAGTTCCAAGATGTACAAATACTCTACGGATGTTCTGGTGAGACCGTTGAAGGCTTTCGTTGCACAGACGATGTGCTGAAGTATACTGCAGAGCTAAACTTTATAAAGTCTCACATACACCGTGAAGTAAAAGAAACAACGCGTGCAGAAGAGAAGCAGCAGGTATGGATAATGAGTCTTGCGGATGGGTGGTGTGACAAGCGGTATTACGTCATGCTACACCATGTCGATTACTCATACCCTACGACTGAAAATGTGAATCTCGTGATCATGGACAATCTTAAGTATTTTTATCACTATATTAACGTATATCATGATGAGGTTCGTAGTGAGGTTGTGGCTAGTGCCCTACGTGAGTTTTTAACAGACTTTAGAGACGAGTATCGTTTGATGGGCAGAAAGGAAAAATATGAGCATATGTTCCTCTCAAATAGTGCGCCGGAGTGTGAAGATGTTTAGTAAAACATAAAATGTTCCTAGTTCTTATCCTGAGGTAAAATGTCTGGTGCGTAGGCTGGTAGTGATGAAATTAATTCTTGTACCGGAAAAACAAATATGTACAACAATTCGGTACGACTCGCGGATCATACGAACAAGCCCATTCACGTATCATCGAGTCAGCCGCCCGTCGAACCGTTCCTGCCTACCTGCGTGCCTCACACGGCTCATAGTTATCTCAGAGCTTGAACCGAGTGGACGTGCGCTCCTCGAATACGATGGAACTTCCTTTGAGCAGCATTCTCAACGCCTCGTACGATGTGTCCGTGACGAAATCGTTGCGCGTGTCCAGGCGTAATTCCGGTACCATTAGCTATGTACTGGAAACGGAATGTAGACAAACAAACAAACGGGTTTATTTAAGTGCCGATGAGATGAATAGAATCTTCGTGATAGTTGAGAAGTGGAGTGAAGATCGTTATAAAATACCTGCTAACGTAGGTACAAGAAGAGAGCAGATTAGTGACGCACCCTCATACGCCGTTGTATGTACGTTGTGTATAAATAACGATCGGCCGTGCATTGATATACGGCTGATGTGGAAGAATGCTTCTGATAATAACGCTCTTGTTCCTACGCGAAACCGTTTCATCCTCGACAGAATGTTTGAAATCGTCGGATTCCGCAAGCTGAAACCTATATTAGACGCGCGTGTTACGGATATTCTTTATTTTGATACAGTACTTGACTACGCCTACACCGCTCTGCTCGATGGGTTTACCGAGTGTAGGGCTGGTGAGAATGGTCTAGTGCTGGACGTTTATTTAAAAAGTTTAGACTCTTTGAAATACCTTGAACTTTGGTACAAAGCAATTGATCGGTACAAGGCTGAGCTCACCTACACCGTTCACCCTGAAGAACTATTTCTTTATATAACGCGCAGTTGTCGTAACGATTTAAAGATTATTTCAATTGCCGCTATGTTGAGTGAGTTCACGATTGAAAAGCTCGAGTCGGTAGAAATAAACCCTCGATTGGAAAAGCGTGCTTATAAACTTGTGTTTAATAATGTAGCTAACGATGAACTCTTTGTGCGTGCTTTTGATTGTATTCTAGACGTATTTAAAGATGACTTACCAACCGGTTGTAAAGTGGGAACAAAAATAGTACTGAACGATATGAAAGCCCTTCATATCGAATACAGGTTTCCCTATACTTTAAGCGGTGAAATATTATTAAGCCGCATATACTGCGTAATGCAGAGCAATAATGATGTAATTGTAAACTCGATTAAGACCGAGTTTAGTATTTTGAAAAAAAAGTGAAATGTATTTATATATTTTGCGTGATATTTCTCCTGTACTGTTATGATTATATGCATATTCCTATTATTATTGAAATGTATATTTATTTCTATTTGAAATGTATATTTATTTTATATAAAGGGTGATCCAGAGAAATGGGACCCAAAAGAAACCCCTGTAACTCTTAAAGTATAAGTCCTTTTATAAAATCATACGCATCATTCGAAAGAGGATAGTTACAAGTTTGTACAGGATTGTATAGGTTTTGACAATACAAGACAAGACAAGATAAGATACAAAACAAAATAAAAGTGTTAGTTAAAACTAACCCTTCAAGATGACTGCATGGACTGTGGAACAGCTGCGTTTCATAACTGAGCAATATTATGAGCATGGAAGAAGTGTAGTTTCAGCTCAAAGATCTTTCAAGACAAATTTTCAGATGTCAAAATCACCTAAGAAAGTAATCCGTCGGTGTGTCAGAAATTTTTCCCTAACTGGCAGCATTGGAAAAAGAAAACCAACTGGAAGAGTGCGCACAGCAAGGATAGACGAGATCATTAACAGAACTCATGAAACTGTACAGGATAATCCTAACATAAGCATCAGACGTGCTTCTCAGCTGTTAATGCTCTTTCCATATAAAATTCAAACAGTGCAACAACTAAACGATGGAGATTTCGCACGAAGACGACAATTCTGTCAATGGATCCAACAGAAGGTAAATGACACCACCAATTTTCTAGCAACTTTGATTATGTCAGACGAAGCCCATTTTCACTTGAATGGAACTGTAAACAAACAAAATTGTCGTTTCTGGGCAACAGAAAATCCATTGAATATTACCGAAGTCCCGTTGCATAGTCAGCGTGTAACTGTTTGTGTGTGGTCTTACTGCATCTCAGATCATAGGGCCGTACTTTTTCGAGGATTCCACCGGAAACACGGTCACTGTAAATGGTGATCACTACGAAAAAATGTTGACCGATTTCCTTATTCCTAAATTAAGAGATCTTTGTCTAGAAAACCAGTGGTTCCAACAAGACGGAGCTACCTGCCATACCACGAGGAACCGCATGGCAGTTTTGCGTCAAACGTTTCCAGGCGAGTTAATCTCAAGATTTGGAGACGTTGAATGGCCCGCAAGGTCTCCGGATTTTTCTCCCTTAGATTATTATCTCTGGGGATATTTAAAGAGTAGGGTCTACAGAAATAACCCAACGACCTTGCAAGAATTGAAGGCCGCCATCACAAATGAGATACAGGCCATACCACCGCACACTCTTGCAAAAGTGATGCAGAACTTACAAGCGAGAACACTGGAATGCTTGGCAACTAATGGAGCACATTTGAAAGGAGTCATTTTAAAAAAATAAATATTTCATAATAAACTTGTAACTCTACTCTTTCGAATGATATATAGTTTTTATGAAAGGAATTAAATATTAAGAATATTTGGCTTTTTTTTATGGGTCCCATTTATCTGGATCACCCAGTATATCTCCATAATTGTGTGTATATATTTCCTGTACTGTTATGATTATATGCATATTCCTCAATTATTATTGAAATGTATATTTATTTTCTATATATTTATAATAAACAGAATGATGCAATGTTGTTTTACTTGATTATATCATGTTACGCCTTCTAAACCTACTACGGGTATTCTAAACCAACTTTTAAGAAATATAATAATGTATAGAATGGTATCGCTAAAAAGCGGTATCTGGCAACTCAAGCCATTTACGCCTTCTAAGCCAACTGGCTGATTAGGAGTCTATAATAATGTATACAATGGTATTGCTAAAAAGTGGCATCTGGCAACTCATTCTTCGATTAGAATTAAATGAATACATGGCGGTATCTGGCAACTCAAGCCATTTACGCCTTCTAAGCCAACTGGCTGATTAGGAGTCTATAATAATGTATACAATGGTATCTGGCAACTCAGTCTTCGATTAGAATTAAATGAATACATGGCGGTATCTGGCAACTCAAGCCATTTACGCCTTCTAAGCCAACTGGCTGATTAGGAGTCTATAATAATGTATACAATGGTATCTGGCAACTCAGTCTTCGATTAGAATTAAATGAATACATGGCGCTATCTGGCAACTCAAGCCATTTACGCCTTCTAAGCCAACTGGCTGATTAGGAGCCTATAAAACAACGCCTACTCGGCTGAAGTCTTAATATGCACTTGGCTCCTGCCAGGTGAACACCTCTCCTCTTTTCTCTCCTTTCTGGCCCTTTGGGAGGAATAGCTTGGGGGAGAACTCCACCTCCAAGTTGCATGCCCCTTGCAACCCCGGTTGGCAACAAAGGGCCCTTTGGGGTATTTTTTTCTTTTTTTCTTTTTTTTGCAACACCCCCACCCCCCTTTGCAACACCCCCCCTCCTTGCAACATTATGTAATCACTTGCAACATTCTTGCACTCTACCCTTTTGCGGCTATACTACTGCCCTTAGGCAGTACTTCCGCGATTTCTCGTGGAATGTTTGTTTCTGTGGCCGGGGCCCTTCCAAGTGTGATGAGCACATCACTGAGGCGATTTTCTCGGGCATGGAGGCGTACATTCCATATTCTCTTCCTACTACTAATGCAAAAAAAACCTTGATTTAACTTTACTTGTTCTAATGCTATCCGCAACCGAGGAAACTTTCAGAAGGTACCGTCACCATCCAACTCCTGACTCTCACTCGGCTTATATTTCTGCCGGAATCATGCAAAATCTGTTCTTCGACTCGCCAAAAATTCCTTCGTCAGACAAAAATATGAAAACCTATCCAATTCTAATTCTTCTCGCTCTTTCTAGCATCTAGCTAAGAACTCTCCAACAACTTTACTTCCTCGTCCTTCCCTCCTCTTTTCCATTCCGACGGCACAGTTGCCGTCTCTTCTCCTGACAAAGCTGAACTCTTCGCTCAAACTTTCGCCTCTAATTTAACCCTTGACGATTCCGTTACTGTTCCTCCACCTTCTGACTTTGTTGTCTGAAATTAGAATTTCTTCCAAAATCTTTGCCTTATCTGGGCTCAACTCTAGGAAGGCGTACGGTCCTGATGGTGCCGCTTCTGTTGTTCTCAAGCAGACAAAGTTTGTCTAAACATTGTCTTTTATATGGTACTTTTCCTTCCTGCTGGAAGTTCCTTTCATTCAGGTTGTCCCAAAGGGTGACCGCTCTCAACCCTCCAACTATCGTCAATTGCTTTGATTTCTTGCCTTGCTAAAGTTTCTGAATTTATCTTTAATATGATGATTCTTAAACAACTCTTCTCACAATCTTCTTTCAGATCGTCAGTGTGGGTTCCGCAAGGGACGCTCGACTGGCGATCTCGCATATCTCTTGGTCATCCTTTCGGAATTTCGGTGAAACTTTTGCTATTGCGCTAGACTTATGAAAAGCTTTTGATAGAGTTTGGCACAAATCTTTAATTTTGAAACTATCCTTCTTCGGTTTCTCCTTCCATCTGTGCTTTTCTCTCTAATTTCCTTTCTGGCTGATCTGTAACTGCGGTTGTAGATGGCCACTGTTCTTCTCCTAAAGTATTAACAGTGGTGTTCCTCAGGGTTCTGTCCTGTCACCCACTTTTCCTTTTATTTGTCAATGATCTATAATATACATATACTCTTTTTCCAAAAAAGTTTTTAAGAGGTTAGGTGTGTTGTACCGGCTCCACAGTTTCTTAACCCCCGCTCAGTTGCTGTCTCTATAGAGGGTCTTGTCCGCCCTTGTATGGAGTACGTTTCTTATGTGTGGGGTTGTTGGGAGCGTAAAAATGGATTTAAAAATGCATATAGAATAACAGTTCATAATGTATAAACGTAAGTTAGGTTTAATAGATAAATTTTAAAAGGTAAAGAATAGGCCTATTCTGAATTTGGACGAGAATACGTGATATGAGCCACGAAACAAGAACGGGTTTCGTTTGGTTCATACTCGTATTCGCGTTCAGCCAATCACGCGTAGGTTTATTATCGTGATTCCCTCCTCCTAGTTTTGTTCAATCAGGTTAGTTTTTAAAAAGTATCAGAATTATATAAGTTAGCAATTAAATATCAGAAAATAGGCCAATAAAGATAGTTCTTAATTAAAAGAGAGATCAGATGCCAGGCGAGAATGGAATAGCGAAATCTGATCAAAGAAAAAGGCAATGCAGCACGACAGACAGTCAGAGTCGTCAGAAGCAGTTTGTTCATCTTAAGATAGTTTCGCCTTCCCTTGTCAATTCGTTTTCAATTTTTTGATCATGGAAAGTAGGGCCTATATTGATGAGTGCATAAAAGAAAATTAACTTAATTTTTGGACTGGGGCTGGCGACGAGGAATCTCCTGTCCGCAACCCTAGACTTTTATTCATGTCACGCGCGAGGCTATATCGTTTTTAAGGCGAACTTGTATCTTGAATTGTATAACGTAAGTGTAAAGTTAAGTAATCCATGAACATAAATTAAAAGCGTGAAACTATTGGTGTTTTATAATAAAAGTTTATATTAATGGTAATAAGTTAAATTCTGAAGTTGTTATTACAACGATAAAAACATTAATTTACTTAAATGTGGTTGAGCGGAAAATTGAATTATTAATAGTAGAAAAGATTATTGGTCACGTTACCCTCCTAAATGTGGCTGGTGTAATATTTCACCCACCAACCCACGGACGAGGCGATGGACGGTTTACCAAAGGAAATACCCCAAACATTTTAGGGTAGCTCAACCCACACAACCCTACTTGAGCGGGTGGAATCAAAGGCTTTTCGTCTCATCAATTCCCCGCCTCTTAATCACCGTCTTCAATCCCTCTCTCTTCGCCGTAATGTTGCCTCGCTCTCTCTCTACTATTGCTATTATAACGGACACTGCTCTTCTAAACACTTCCTTTGAGGAGAGCACGCAGCACCAGACTTTCCGCACATTTTCATTCGTTTTCCGTCCAACTCTCTAACGAAAGGGTCAATCGGTATTTTCAATCTTTCATTTACTCAACCGGTGAACTCTGGAACAATTTTCCTGGATCGATCTTTCCCCCCGTTTATGACCTTCAATCTTTCAAACGCAGTGTCCAGGCATCTTCAAAACCCTGGACCTTGATTTTGGCTCTCTTCCTCTACGGAGGGTGGAGTTTTTGCGGGCATTGGCCCTTCGCTCCTCTTTCCTGCATAAGAAACCAAAACTTTTTTCTTGTCTATCCACTCCTCAAATATAACTGCGTGTGGGATGGCATGTGATTGTATCATTAACCCTAAAGTTTAATCATTGACTAAAACAGAATTATAAAAAATATGAACAGAAGCTATTACGTTCACAAATTAGAAATCTTTAAACAGCTTCGTAATTAAAATTCAAGGATATATCTAATTAGCACAGCTGTGGTTCTTAAAGTTCAGAGTCACAACACCAAGTGGCCCGATAATAATAAATGAAAACGTCATAGAAAATCATATCTACGTGTCAGGATTAAAAAGCGCCACGTCGACATAGACATGCGCATGGACGTGGCACTTTTTAATCGACTCGCAGATATACGACGAATATCGAACATATGGAGAGTGGATATAACTCAAAGGCAAATTATATTCGTGATTGTAGTAATTTTTGCACTAATTTACTGTAGGTGTGGAATTATGGGATAATCTATCCAATGAATATAAATCAGTCAATACTCATCCAACTTTCATAAAACAATTAAATCTTATACAGGGTGGGCCAAGATAAAGAGGCCTCATTCGGTTTTAAAGAATCTGAATAAGGCCTCTTTATCTTGGCCCACCCTGTATAAGATTTAATTGTTTTATGAAAGTTGGATGAGTATTGACTGATTTATATTCATTGGATAGATTATCCCATAATTCCACACCTGCAGTAAATTAGTGCAAAAATTACTACAATCACGAATATAATTTGCCTTTGAGTTATATCCACTCTCCATATGTTCGATATTCGTCGTATATCTGCGCGTCGATTAAAAAGTGCCACGTCCATGCGCATGTCTATGTCGACGTGGCGCTTTTTAATCCTGACACGTAGATATGATTTTCTATGACGTTTTCATTTATTATTATTGGGCCACTTGGTGTTGTAACTCTGAACTTTAAGAACCACAGCTGTGCTAATTAGATATATCCTTGAATTTTAATTACGAAGCTGTTTAAAGATTTCTAATTTGTGAACGTAATAGCTTCTGTTCATATTTTTTATAATTCTGTTTTAGTCAATGATTAAACTTTAGGGTTAATGATACAATCACATGCCATCCCAAACAAAACAAAAATGAAGCTTTGACATCAATTACATTTGTTAAAGAAATGACATTTGAGACAACTGACTTTTACCTTAAGAATTTTAGATTCGAAATTAACAAAACAATTAATAAAAATGCATAAGCAATTAAAATAGATTTTTTAGGATATTAATTGAAGTTACAACTGTGTACCTTCTTGGCCTTTGACCGCATTAATTTTAATGTATAAGACAATTAAAATAAATGGTGAATGTACATTTTAATTAATTTTTCAATTACTTACCTTTTCACAGCAGTAGTCACTATATACTTACTTGTCTACTGAATTCTTTCGCGCCAAGTTAGTTTTCTTTACTTGAAGTTAGGGGAGACTTAGTTTCAGTCTATTCAATTTTGTGAGCAACACACTTTCTGTAATTTTAGAGCGAACTAATTCTTCTATTAAGCCTCAGAATGTTAACACGGATTCTTTTTAAGACTTTTCAAAGTCACGGCCAAAAATGCACTGGTTTCTATTGCCGCAGTGTTGCCATGTCTGTATAGCAGAATTTCCCTGGAACTGGCCATAAAATTTCCCTTTTTAGAAATAAATTTCCATAAATATACAGTATATATGGGGGTTATGTTGTACTTACCTACAGTACTTTTAGTCTTGATCTATCTTATAAATGTGTTGTCATCCTCTTGAGATGGGAATCACAAGGTTGAAATTCATAACAAGTTTTATGGATGAATGTCCCTTTTGCATGTAGCATACCATTCAAAGTTGCTGTATTAAGCTGATTTCTGGTTTTGGTTTTCGTTAAATTTATTTGAGAAAAAACTCTCTCTACCGTTGCACTAGAGTGAGGTAAGCATAAAAGTTTTTTCATAAAATTTCCAAGTAAAGGGAATGATGGAGAATCGTCACCTTTTTCAAATTACTTAAATAACACAAAAACTTGGAAATGCTCAATTCTTTTGCAGCTCCTATATCTGTATTACGCAACAAGCGCCATTCCATGTCTAAACTGTTTATATTAGACACAGGAACTAAGTTTGGAAAATGAGATGCCAATGATGCAATAGAATCTATGGTTTTTTCAAAATGCATTAGGGATTCATTGCTTTTAAAATAGTTAGCACTGGGTCTGATAAATGGATTCTTTTTGGTATCTGAGAAGCACTTTCATTAAAAAATCCAGGCATCTCGGCCTAAAGTTTTGTATCTGCTGACCATCGTCTACTTTCAGTCTGAAGTGATACTGTAACTCGGCCACCAAATAAATTTCCTCTAATGGAATAAAATTAGCTGGGTCTTTGAAATTTAGATATGATAGCAGAAGTGATTTCATATATTCCGGCTTTAAGTAGCATTCTAGCAGGGTACAAAGTATTGAGGATACGGACGTGTTTTATCGAGTGTCCAATGTTACCAAATGACTAACTGGTTTTCGTTGAAGTGTCTTTTAAAAAAAATAGTGTTTGGTGCATTCTTAACTAAATTACCTCATGTTACTAATCATTCATTAACGAATATATTCATTATTGACTTATATCCATTACTATATTATTTGATTAAAACAAGGCTAGTGCAGGTGCTTGCCTTGTTTTTTTTTTCGAAAAACGGTGTTAATAAGGTGCATTTTGCGTTGTGTAGTAATGTAGTGTCAAATTAAGAATTAAATGTATGTTTATGAGAATTTAATAATGTTCATTAAGTTTTATTAAATAAGAAATTAAATGGTTTGTGAAATTAAAAATATAAAATTACAAGTTGGCAATACTAAGAATCGGTCCAAGCGAGGCTGGGCAGAAATACTCTTCAGTTATCGGAGGGCCTTTGTCCTAATAAGCTGTTTTTGGTATTAAGATGTTTTTGTAAATTTAGAATATTCTTTTGTGTGTCCGACTAAAATGCTAACATTAATTCTCCCCTCGCATTACCCCCGTTTATCTAAAAGTGTTTTGGTATAAATAAAAGTCAGTAAAGTGTAATTAAGTGTATAATTAATCCCCCGTCTCCCTCGCTTTGTTCAAAATATAATGGCGCCCACCAGCTCAACCGTCAGCCGCGTCCGTATAAAAACGCAGAGAAACAAGTGATAAATAGAAAAAAGAAAATAATGAATTATAAAAGAGAAGGAATGGAATCACTACACTTGTTTGCTTGTTTGTTTTTAGAATCTATTAGAAAACGAGGTTTAATAAGGTTCATTTTGCCTTGCTACGGGGATCATCAAGTAGGGTGTGGTCACCCACCGTGGGAAAAAGGAACAAAAAAGTCCGTCAAATAGCGGACAGAAGTTTAATTAATGCTTTTTTTCTTTTACAGATCCTTCGTCGGTAGCTTAATTAGGTATATATTCATGTAGTAAATTTGTTACAAGAACCTGTTTCTGCGTTTCAAGAACATTTTTGCGGGCTTGCGCAGGTGACGGCACAATAAGCACGCGGTAGACCTACGTTGTAATTTAATTTCCAAACGCCCGTTTTTTTGTTTTTCTTTTATTAATTAATAGCATGGCACCCCTGTCAAGTACTTGCAGTCGCTGTGAAGGGAAATTTGCCGCTTACGCGTTTAATTTGGCTAATAATAATGAACAGTTAGTTTGCAGGTGGTGCTCAAGCATGAAGTGCTGAGGAACGAGTTAGAACGTGAGAGGGAGGCCAGAGTGAGGAGTGAAGAAAGGGTGATGCTCCTGACGGCAAAATTAGAATCCCTTGAGACTTCACTTACGACCCCTCCTGCCTCTCTCTTCCCCTAGTTCCCAACCCTTCGTTCAAGTGCGTAATGGAGCCCATTGAGAGAACCTAAGACTTGTCTACCAGTAATAACAAACAATAAGTTTTCTGTTTTAGGTTCGAAGATGTTGATGAACCAGAAATACGACTCGTTGGCTATTCCATTGTTCGAGGGCAGCTCGAGGAATTCTGTGGGAGAAACCCTCGTCGTAGGCGCCGTTACTGCTACCCTGGTGCAAGGGTGGAGGATATAACTAATAGTGTTGACCATTTTACAGACGGAACCTCTGAGGACACAACGTATGTTATTCATGTCGGTACTAGTAATAACGTTTTAATTCTAGATCGGAAGAGCTGCTGGCTAGGTACAGGGACTTACTAGAGCGACTAAAGGAAAAAACTAATAAGATTGTTTTAACAGGTAGTATACTTCCTCGAATTATCCAACGTAGCGATTTCTACAGCAAGGCGACCTACATCAACAATAACCTAAAGACTCTTTGCCAACAGGAAAGAGTGCATTTTACAAATTTTTAGAACAGTTTTCTACGGCAGGAGGGATTTGTTCCTCGCGAGATGGACTTCATCTTAATGACGCTGAAGCTGCACGTTTAGGAAGACTATTTCATAATACTGTCTCCTCTTTTCAGCTGCCGTAACTCGAACGGTCCCGGCGTAATTTTCTCAAATTTCCCTTGCGCTCGCAAAGGTATCACAATTACAAAAAATTTGAAGGTTCTATTCTTAAATGCTCGTAGCCTACGAAATAAAATAAATTAATTTTTTTCTTTAATTGCTTGTAAAGACCATGATTTAATTACGATAAATGAATCGTGGCTTAGCACTGAAACACGTGACTGTAGGGGGATATCAAATTAGAGGTTATAGACTTTTTGTTAAAAACAGAATATGTAGGCGAGGAGGCGGTGTCATTTTGTATATCAAAGATAATATTGCGAACGTTATAGAAGTAAAGCACAGAATTCCAGAACCGATAGATTCGACTATAGCAGAACTTAAATTGAACGCTTTCAAACTTCTTGTTGCGGTTATATATAGATAGGACCCTAATCAAACAGCTGATACGGACGAAGCGTTATATCGTGAACTAAAGAGAATAATAGGTAGTGAGCAGGCTTTAGTTATGGGTGACTTTAATTGCGCCAACGTGAATTACGATACAATGCAGGGAGACACGGAAGGTAATCGTTTAGTTAATTTTCTCGAGGATAGCTCTCTTATTCGAAAGGTTGGGGAACCTACGAGGTTAGACAGTATTTTAGATTTAGTAATAACTACGGATGATAGACTAGTCACGGATCTTCAAGTAACAGAACCGTTAAGCAATAACGATCACAATTGGTAGAGTTTGTCCTCTCAGTAAGTCACTCGAAACCAGCTAACTCTACTAAAATTCCTAACTTCCAGCACGCAGACTTTGGTAAATTTCGAAATGAATTGTCACACGTCAATTGGGAAAACATAATGGGGAACTCCAACGCAAAACTAATGTGGGAATCGTTTGAAACAGTATTCAGGACTATAAATGAGGAATGTGTACCGTACAAGATTAAGCGTGCGAAAGTAAACAACAAGCCCTTGTGGTTTACTTCTAGAGTAGGAGATATTATAAGGAGTAGAGATAGGGCTTATAGGCTACATAAGTGCGATAAAGACAATTTGTTGTTACGAAACAACTACATATCTATTAAGGAGTGAAGCGAAAAGTGTAATAAAAAAATCCAAGCGCGAATTGAAATCTCTATAGCTCGTGACGGCAAAGAAAACCCCAAGCGATTCTTTCAATACGTCAACAATAGGAATCTAGTAAAAAGTATCTTGGGGCCGTTGAAAAATTTTCACGGAGAGCTAGTTCCTGAAAACAAGTAAATGGCTACCTTGCTAAACGAATTTTTTACTATAGAAGATGTAACGAATATCCCTACGGTCATAGACATATAATACCTTTTGATAATGGTAATACTTTGGATAATATTGTGGTTAGTGAAAGGGAGGTAATGCGCTATATTGATAAAATGAAAATGGGTAAATCACCGGGGCCGGATTCCATGTATCCCATGCAACTTAAAAAATTAAAAGAAAGCATTGTTGTGCCGCTAACAAAGATTTCAAATGCGTCTATTTCTGAGGGGTGCGTTCCAGATAATTTCAAGTTAGCAAATGTAACACCTATCTTTAAGAAAGGCGATAAAGGTGCGGCGGGAAATTATAGGCCAATCAGTTTAACGTCTGTTGTAGGTAAGCTACTGGAATCAATAATTAGGGATCGTATAGTCGAACATTTAGAATGCATAACTTGGTTTCAAATACGCAACACGGTTTTAGTCGAAACAAATCTTGCTTAACTAATCTTTTAGAATTTTTTCAAAGCGTGGTTGAAGTTTACGATAGTCATCGGGCGGTTCATGTAGTGTATTTAGATTTTCAAAAAGCGTTTGACACCGTACCGCACAAAAGACTCATTGAAAAAAACTAACGCTCATGGAATCAGGGGTGTAGTAATAAATTGGATAGAAGAGTGGTTGCGAGGTAGGAAACAGAGGGTGGTCGTTGATGGAGCGGAGTCGTGTTGGGCTAATGTAGCGAGCTGCATTCCTCAGGGTTCTGTATTGGGCCCCTTGCTTTTTCTTATATATATTAACGATTTAGATGTCGGCCTAGTCAGTACAGTCTCAAAGTTTGCGGATGACATGAAGTTGGGTGGTAGGGCGATTAATGACGAAGACAGAGGTAAAATCCAGGAAGATCTTAATAAAATCGTTGATTGGTCAGTCATATGGCAAATGAGATTTAACGTCGATAAGTGCAAAATTTTACATATAGGTTCGCGTAACGGTAATTTTGCGTAGAGTATGTCAGGGAAGGAGTTAGCAAGCGTAGAGCAGAAAACAGATTTAGGAGTTATAGTCACTGGTGATTTAAAAGTAGTGAAACAAAGTACAGCAGCGGTCAATAAAGCGAACAAAGTGCTAGGTTTTATAGCTCAGAATTTTGAGTACAAATCGCGCGATATTATTGTTCCTCTTTATAAATCATTATTTAGACCCCATTTGGAGTACGCGATCCAATTTTGGAATCCGCATATGCGCAAAGATATAGACAAAATCGAAAGAGTTCAAAGACGAGCAACTAAGACGATTCTGTCGCTTAGGTCGAAGTCGTACGAGGATAGGCTTGAGGAGTTAAAATTGACTACACTCGAGACTAGGAGGCTAAGGGGTGATCTAATCCAGGCTTTTAAAATTATGAATGGGTTCGATAACGTAGATAGAGATAGCTTTTTCGAAATAGCTCAATAGGAATAGAAATAACGGGTGTAAGTTGACAAGTAGAATGTTCGAGACAGCAGTTGCAAAAAACTTTTTTACGCTTAGAATAGTAAATAGTTGGAATAGTTTGCCGGTAGGACATGTGAAAAAACTATATAGGGCTACGGTTGATTGCCTGTGCCCTCATCCGTTGGAAATTTCCAGCAGATTTCAGTGGAGAGTTAACCGACAAAAGCTCTGTTTTTTCGTTAGAGTTATGAATATGTAGGTCTTTAAAAGGACCTCTTTATATTTAATTGATTACGGTAATTTTAGCGTCGGGATTTTAGATGCCTATATGTGAACGAAAAGAAATTGTCCCACCTTAATTTTGCTGGGTCCTTGGTTTGCTTCGATGTAGGGCCGCCACGATGGAGTTACGCGACGAATTAACTTGATGTAATTAATATAGGCAGTCACAATATAAACACTTTAAGGTATAGGCCTATCCTGTAGTTTTATATTTATTAAGTTTATTATAAGGAATTCACTCAGAACTTTAGGGAAGACAAAAGCACATCTCCCTGTTTAAAGCGTTCGCTGCACATAAACAGCCCCGAGGCCACTCCTTTAATATATCTTCATATTTTAGTATAAATTGCTGATTTGGCAAAGGTTGTTGACTCTTTCTCTCTTGTATTTTACATGAGTTAGCAAATGGAAAATTTTGTTCACGTGAAATAAATGTTTCTCGTGGTTATGCAGACCCAACGCCTACATACGGGTTCTATGTATGTATGGCAATCATTTCATTCCCATTAGGCTATGTCGCCAATCCCGAGCCAATTTTGTATAGATATTTAATTCAA
Organism: Bathynomus jamesi; assembly: GCA_023014485.1. Classification (NCBI taxonomy): domain Eukaryota; kingdom Metazoa; phylum Arthropoda; class Malacostraca; order Isopoda; family Cirolanidae; genus Bathynomus; species Bathynomus jamesi. The sequence continues at coordinate 257,151 of JAJOZX010003132.1, forward strand.
TTAATTAATAATTTATATTTAATTATGAAGTAAAGGTATCACATACGATACCATGTTGTGAGCGCGTATAGTTTTTCCATATACTGGGAGGGGCCGGAGAAAAATTTGTACATATGTTATAGATCAAATTTTTTGACAAACTGTGTAAAACATGTAAAAATGGATCAAAAGAATGAAGTAGAAATTTAGGAAGAGAGAGGTTACTCAAGACCTACTTAAATATGAAAGTTCAAGAGGCCAACTTCTCAAGTTTAGTTAAAGTTGTCAATCAGTTTGACTCCCTTTAGGTATAGGAAATTTATGGAATTAAAGTAAAGTTATTAAGCATTTTAGCTTTGCTCAGTTTGTAAGGTTTATAAGTCACCAGTCTTAATTTTTTCTTGTAAAAGTTTTCTGGCTTTCAAAGCAGTCTTTCTTTGAGGCCTGTCTGGTTTAATCTGAGTTACATCAGGCACATTGAGAGATTCCTCCCCAATAGTATCCTGATCCATCCCTTGGGGTAATGGTTCTAATTTAGCCCCACACTCCAAAGGATATAATGTGATATCTCTGGTGGTTTCACCAGTTACTGTTTTGATTTGTGTTAGTCTGTTTTTCACAAATATGTTTTTGCAAGAAGTTGTATCTGTGTTGGTCACCCATGTTAGACAAATTTGACTGTCTGTCCATAAGTAAATGTCTATTATGTCAACTTCTTTATACACTTGTGAGAGAAAGTCTTCTGTTTTAAAAACCAAAGCATTCCAAGTGGTTTTGTGTAATTGTTTGGTGCAATGTTCCCATTGTTGTCTTTTGTTATTTGTTCATTTAATTTAGGAGAATTTAAAAGAGTTTGTACTGTATTCAAACCTCCTACCACTTCAGAGTAGTCAATACCCGTAGTTTTAGTGGAGTAAATGTTACTCCTTCACAGGTAGATCTGGAGGGCTTGGGGCTTTGAATCCTGTACTGTTTTTGTGTTGCTTGGTCTCTGGCCAAGGGAGGCCACAAGACCAATGTTGTTTGGTCTCTGGCCTAAGGAGGCCACAAGACCCCTGTTGTTTGGGCTATGGCCAAGGGAGGCCACAAGACCCCTGTTGTTTGGGCTATGGCCAAGGGAGGCCAAAGGCCCCTGTTGAATAGGTTGGTCTATGGCCGAGGTAGGCCATCAGCCGTTTGATGAATTTGTTGGGCTATGGCCAAGGTAGGCCAAGGCCCTTTGATGATTTGTTGGGCTATGGCCGAGGGTAGGCCATCAGCCCTTTGATGATTTGTTGGGCTATGGCCAAGGGTAGGCCATCAGCCCTTTGATGATTTGTTGGGCTATGGCCAAGGTAGGCCAAAGCCCTTGATGAATGTTAGTTTGGGCTATGGCCAAAGTAGCCATAAAACCCTTCAGAGTAGTTTGTTTGTACGTGTCACTGTCTAACCATATAATTTTTGGCACAAAATTATGTGCACAGAATCAGAGCGCAGCAATAAAAGCTTTACTCTCCGATCCTTGGTTATGTTTAGACAGATTGTTGTGTTTGAGACACATGGAAAGAGTAGTGTGTGTGTGTGTGTGTGTGTGTGGTGCATTCCTCCGAATCCAGTTGGGCTTCAAAACTTGGATTCACCACTCCAATGAAGTTAATACCCGTAGTTATGAATGAGTAAATGTTGTGTATCCTACAGGTAGGTTTGGAAGGTTTGGGGTTTTGAAGGAATCCAATCTGTTTGCAAGGAATGTATGTGTCTGTTGATGAAATCTGTTGTGTGATTCTTCCTTTAAAAGAAGAATTAGATGTTTGGAGTCGTATGTATATTTTATATACTGTACCGTACGTATGTGTGTAAATGTGTATTTTGTTATAGGGTTTTATTTTTGGGTTTTGGGTTAGGTTAACCAATGTGGCTGAGTAGAGATTCTCAAACGTTGCATTTGAGACCCTTATATCAAGCCTTGTTTGTCTTATGCCTATATGTCAAATAGGATTTAGAATAGGTTGGGCCTATATGTCAAATAGGACTTGGTATGCCTATATGTCAAATAGGATTTGGAATAGGTTGGGCCTATATGTCAAATAGGACTTGGTATGCCTATATGTCAAATAGGACTTGGAATAGGTTGGGCCTATATGTAAAATAGGACTTGGTATGCCTATATGTCAAATAGGACTTGGAATAGGTTGGGCCTATATGTCAAATAGGACTTGGTATGCCTATATGTCAAATAGGACTTAGAATAGGTTGTGCCTATATGTCAAATAGGACTTGGTATGCCTATATGTCAAATAGGACTTGGTATGCCTATATGTCAAATAGGACTTGGTATGCCTATATGTCAAATAGGACTTGGAATAGGTTGGGCCTATATGTCAAATAGGACTTGGTATGCCTATATGTCAAATAGGACTTAGAATAGGTTGTGCCTATATGTCAAATAGGACTTGGTATGCCTATATGTCAAATAGGACTTAGAATTTGTTGGGCCTATGTCAAATAGGACTTCGTATGCCTATATGTCAAATAGGACTTGGTATGCCTATATGTCAAATAGGACTTAGAATTTGTTGGGCCTATATGGCAAATAGGACTTGGTATGCCTATATGTCAAATAGGATTTGGAATAGGTTGGGCCTATATGTCAAATAGGACTTGGTATGCCTATATGTCAAATAGGATTTGGAATAGGTTGGGCCCTATGTCAAATAGGACTTGGTATGCCTATATGTCAAATAGGATTTGGAATAGGTTGGGCCTATATGTCAAATAGGACTTGGTATGCCTATATGTCAAATAGGATTTGGAATAGGTTGGGCCTATATGTCAAATAGGACTTGGTATGCCTATATGTCAAATAGGACTTAGAATAGGTTGTGCCTATATGTCAAATAGGACTTGGAATAGGGTTACGAGTAGGTGTTAGGTGGGTGTAGGTTTGAATTTGTGCAATTGCTTTAGGTCTTTGTGATGTTACAGTTCTGAGTCTTATGAGTAAGTTAAATTGCTGAAATAAATTTTATAACCTACACCACAGGTTGAATTATAAATTTAGTGTTTTTAGTTAGGATAGGCCTTGAGTGTAAAGAGTAAGGTCTACTTTAAGAGGTAGGCCTATTATGTAAGGTAAAGTTAGGTGGGCCTACTAAATTGGCCTATTTTGTGAGCCTACCAAGTAGGCTTATGTTTGGGCCTATTATTTTATAGGACCTTAAATGAGTTAAGCCTGTTAAATCAACAAGGCTTTGTTTTGAGTTTGAAGAGTAAGACATATTAAATAGGCTTAATATTGTGGGCCTATTTTTATAGGACCTAAAATGAGTTATGCCTGTTAAATGAACAAGCCTTTGTTTTCGGTTAGTGTAAAGGTAAAGGGATCGGTTCCCAGTTGTTGTGGGCCACCATATGAAAAAACTATAGTGGGGTTATGGTTGAAATTGGGGTTAGGCCTAATGAGCTAAACCTAGCCACCGCGTGTTTCGGTGTAAATTTTAGAGGGGTTAGTTCCCCATATACGGGCCACCATGTGAAAAAACTATATAGGGCTATGGTTGATTGCCTGTGCCCTCATCCGTTGGAAATTTCCAGCAGATTTCAGTGGAGAGTTAACCGACAAAAGCTCTGTTTTTTCGTTAGAGTTATGAATATGTAGGTCTTTAAAAGGACCTCTTTATATTTAATTGATTACGGTAATTTTAGCGTCGGGATTTTAGATGCCTATATGTGAACGAAAAAGAAATTGTCCCACCTTAATTTTGCTGGGTCCTTGGTTTGCTTCGATGTAGGGCGTTACGATCTTTTTCGGTGTAGGGCCGCCACGATGGAGTTACGCGACGAATTAACTTGATGTAATTAATATAGGCAGTCACAATATAAACACTTTAAGGGATAGGCCTATCCTGTAGTTTTATATTTATTAAGTTTATTATAAGGAATTCACTCAGAACTTTAGGGAAGACAAAAGCACATCTTCCCTGTTTAAAGCGTTCGCTGCACATAAACAGTCCCGAGGCCACTCCTTTAATATATCTTCATATTTTAGTATAAATTGCTGATTTGGCAAAGGTTGTTGACTCTTTCTCTCTCGTATTTTACATGAGTTAGCAAATGGAAAATTTTGTTCACGTGAAATAAATGTTTCTCGTGGTTATGCAGACCCAACGCCTACATACGGGTTTTATGTATGTATGGCAATCATTTCATTCCCATTAGGCTATGTCGCCAATCCCGAGTCCAATTTTGTATAGATATTTAATTCAATTATTAATAATTTATATTTAATTATGAAGTAAAGGTATCACATACGATACCATGTTGTGAGCGCGTATAGTTTTTCCATAGGACATACACAATTACGAACACAGGTAGACCAGCCATGAGTGGATCCTAGGGTCTTTGTTGTTCTGAAACATTATAACTAACTATATATATATATCTTGGGTTCTTCTACTTGCATTTCTTTAAGTCACTAAATAAAGGCAAGATATATTCAAGAAATTCAATATAAAGTTTGGTAGTTGGGTCATTCAGCTTAAGTAAAATAGACTCTGTAGTTAATAGACGGTCCTCTGCAACTGCATTAATAAAAAGGAGCTTAAGGGCTGATAACTGTTCAAGAATACGCTTGACAACACTGTGGAGTGACAGCTAGCGTGTTTGGCATGGTTGTTACAATTTATGGTTTATCATTGACAAACTCTTGAAATTTTTTTAAAGCTTGAGATTGCTTAGGTGAAAGAAAATACTTGTAAATATCACGAGCCATGTCTTCAATGCCTCTAGGTTACGTTTAACATGCATATGATGCACAAAGATGGAATGAGTGGCATATACATCTCATAAAGAGATTGGGTATATCATCCTTTAGTAATGTAGAAAGAGAATGTTTGTGGCCCATCATAACACTAGCACCATCTGCTGCAAACCCATCCATATTATCCTTGTATGGTATATTTGCTTCATTAAATACAGATTTTATACTTTCATATAAATTCAAAGCTGTGGCACTTTCAACAGGGACTAATGTTAAAAAAGAATCCTTTACACCTTCATTAGTCATACTCCTAGTAACAAGATGTTTGTTGCAGCCCGTCAGTTGCTTCATCAACAATTAAGGAAAATGGAAAGTTTCTTAAGTGCTCATGCAAATCTTCACAAATATTTTTACCTAATACATTCTTAACTATGGCTGTACATTTTGTTTTTCCACATTTAATTTTCTTTCCTATTTTTGAGTCAGGACATACATATTTAATCAAAGGAACCATATGATCAAGAAGACCGAATGAAAGATTGTTCACTTATGAATGTTGCAAGTTTAATTTATCCCTCTTTTACCATTCTTTCATGCCTATTATGACCGCTTGTCCTTGGCATATCAAACACACTAGTAGTATGCCCGCAAAATGGTAGAGTGCAATGCAATTGCAAGATGCAGCAATGCAATATTGCAATGTGTTGCAATGTAATATTGAACACTGTTGCAAAGGGCTATGCAACAATGGGCGGGGATGTTGCAAGGTGTTATGTGCCAAAGGGGGAATGTTGCAAGAGCAACAATGGGGGTTATGCAACTTGGAGGCCGAGTTACCCCCCAAGAAAAAGAGAGAGAGGAGAAGGAGAGAAAGAAAGAGGAGAGGTGTTCGCCTGGCGGGAGCCAAGCGCATATTAAGACTAGCCGAGCGGCCGTTATCTTAATATGTTCCTAATCAGCCAGTTGTCTTATCTGGCTGAGTTGCCAGTTTGCACTATTTATTTAACTAAAGCATATAGTCTGGTTTCGGCGCGTGTGTGTGTATATATATATATATATATATGGTGGAGCTTCAATAATATTTTTCTCGTTAATCCAACACCGCTGTAGGACACAACTTTTATGAAATATCTGCATTTAAATTCGTGGCATTATTCTTTATTTTAATTACCATTATAGGACCGAATCGGAGCTAGGCCGTATTGTAGCTACTTTTGATGAAAGTGGGGTAAATGAAATGGAGGCTTCTCCGTCCGGCGAACCCAGTAACCTGAATACAGAAGTCGAGGTATTGGCTCACATCCAGTCAAGAGAGTGTCAGATCATCGAGGAACTAATGTACTGTTAGTATTTTGAGGTTAAGAACAAAACACATTGTGTATTCATTTATTAAATGGCAGAAAACATGTATAAAACCGGGCCAGTATCCGTTAAATAAGTCTTAATGGCTACAGTTACAAATGTATATACAACTTTACACAATATAGATATACACCTTTACATATTACAGGGGGTGTTAACATATGGGAACCTTTTTTTTATGTGTCTGCATACACTTTTATCGTTTATCTCTGTGTCGCACAAATCGAATAATTTTAAAAAATTCATAAATCCCTTCCCACGTGACATGTGCATGAGAAATAAAATGCAATACAATCCGCATGTTTTAGTATAACATCCTTGGAAACGATATGGGGACCAAACAATCTCAGGCACATTTAATTGCGCGATAAACTGTACAATTACCGAATCATTCCAGGGCTGAAATCCGAGTGAATCAAAATAGTACATTCTTTCCCTATTTTTAAAATAGATTGCAAACCAATGAATCCCCTCACCCCAACAATGTCGGTGTTAACGATAATCCCGTACCAGTTTCTCGTACTTGGCAGCTTCAATATTTCATTCTTCGCAAATACACCGATAAATTTTGAGGGTGTGAAACGGTCACTTTTCATTACTCTCTGGAGTGTATTCGCATCCATTTTAAAAGTCTGTGATCACGTTCCTGAAACGATCAACTTCTATTAGTGCCTGTGATTCGAGATACACGAGTACACTTATAGGCGCGTCTATAGGCTTGGCAAATTCCAACCTGACTGAGATATTCCCACTCTGCTGTGGACTTGTCTGCTGGCGCAAATACGCATTTAAGTCAGGCGTAATATCAAATGAATAAATGTTAAATTCTTTGACATGTTGATAGACGGTACTAACAATCCTATCCCCGTCGTCTATCAACATGATGGTGCTCTTTGTCACTATGCCAAAATTGTTCAGGATTATCTAAATGGAGGTTTTCCAAATCGCTGGATCGGACGCGGAAGCAACAGACCTTGGGCAGCGAGATCACCAGATTTAACCCCTTTAGATTTCTTTGCATGGGGCTTTATCAAATCGCACGTCTATCAGACGAAGATTACGGGTCTTGAAAACTTACGTATACGAACTGCTGCAGATAACATAACCCCGCAAATGCTCCAGAATGTGTTTAGAAATGCTGCGGAACGATTTGAGCTGTGCAGGGATACTGATGGGCGTAACGTCGAATCCTACTCTTAATTATTTAATAAATGTTACCACTTTATCATGTTATGATTGAATTCCATCTAATTTCCAAGTGCTTCACAAAAATAGATCCTGACTTTATGTACACCCTGTATAATGATTGCTGGACGTTAGACGGGTGTAATACTATAATAATACCCAAAAACCAGATTTAATAGGCTGATTTGACCTGTTTCCAAATATCGCCGCAAGATGTATTCCCATAAAACCTGGAGAAGGACGGAGAGCGGTAAAATTTTAACCGAGGAAAGAGATAAACACTGGGTCAATGGCCTGTAATGGCTGGTTATCGACGTCGATTTTTTTTTTTTTTTTCGTAAAAAATAATATTACATTTCCTTGATTTTTATCAGTTCCCCTGAGGTTTCAAGGTGTCCTGAATACGAATTTATATGTTAAATTGTCATAGAATGTCTCCTATCGAAAACGAAGGGTACATTAAAATGAATATGAACCTTTTAATTATCCTAAATACACAAACATGCCTAAACATCATATGAATCTTGTGAAACCTTTTTTGCATGTAGGAATTGATTTTACGGGTCACATTTGGGCAAAAAACTCTGATAATGACCAAGTAAAATTATTTGGAAATCTTAAGATTGCAACTCTCATAACAAAGGAAAAGAAATGGAAAATAAGGATAAGTCACAATTATGTATATGTCTATAGTTTAAATCCAACAGTAAAAAGGTCAATAAGAGGAAATATTAAGCCGTTATTATAGGATTAACTAGTTAGGCCCTGTGATACGTCTTAGTTACAAATGTCGTCACGTGTTCCTAGTGTTGGCGAGATGTTGAGTACCTATTTCACTGCAAAATACATTAGTTCTCAGCGATCGACCTTTTTGTCCCATTGTAGATGGACAAAGTATCGAACGTGGGGAGAACCAAGTATTTCAAACCGAACCTGACATAACGAAACAAATAAGCTAGTGTAGGCCAAAATAATAAATTCGATGTTGATCGACTTCAACTTCGATTACAGAAGGCGAATGTTTGTATTCAGATCGAAAGCACTTTACGAGGTTAGGTTTGGTTACTTCAAGTTCCCAAGATGGCGGCTCGGCAGTAACTCTTTCAGTGAGGGACAGAAAGTTGACCCTTCTTCGAGGATTAACCAATTTACTTGGAACAATCAATTCTTAACTGATGTTGAGTCTATACCAATTAGACACTAAGTAAAATATAAACTGACTTTAGGAACTTAAACAATTATATAATCTTGCTTGGTGCAAAGAAAAAAAATGAAAGCTATGGACCGGAAACGAAGCACACGCTCACGGTACAAAATCTCACAACAATCTAATATGGCGCCGAACGCTACTTGCGATGACTCATTCTTATTTTGCGCGGAAGAGAAATTTGGTACAAAACTTTTGTTCCATATTCAGTTGTTGTTTTTTGCTTCTCTTTGCTGCATGCTTTGTGAGGTATGATAACACGTACACTTTTTCTTCACTAACGTAAGGCAAATAAAATTTGAGTTTATTTTTCTGCCTGCAATTTGACAGGGACGATTTTTTCCCTCCGGTGTGGAATCCCCCCTGCCTCCTCGGGCACACACCCTGAATTCAGTACTTATGTTTTAAAGGAAACACTAGTTGGAATTCAAGAATAGATTTATTCATGTGCGTATGTGCAATACGATAAAAGGAAAGTAATTTGCATATTCATGTGTACACTGTACAGTACACAAATAAACAGTAGTACCGTTACTTCTAAAAGATAAATATAAAAATTAAAAATTCATGGCTGTGTTTTGAAAAGTTTTTTAAAATATGTGATTTTTAATTTGTAAAATTCAAATTAGTAGGAAAAACATCCAGTGAAGAAAAAACAAACTGAACCACTGCTTCATTTACTGTCCCTTCTGAACCCTCTTCAGATGACTCAAATCACGGAAGTTCTCTTCATCAAGGAGACAATGCACAGTTCATTCACGCACAAAAGTCGAGTCGTCACAGCAACGACAGTCGTCTCTTCTCCGTAGATGGAGGCATCGGTAAGGACATCGGAAAGTAATTTGTACTTGAGGACTGACGTTACCTGACGGAGGGAAGATGTTCATAGATCCGAGTATAAGGTACAACGTATAGGTTTACACCACTTCTAAGCTTATTTCTTATTTAATGCAGTCAGCCAGTAATAATAATGAGTTTTGTTACAATAGTGATGAGTAAATTTATTTAAATTTACACATTGCCTAAAATTAGTTTGAAAATTCACAAAAATAACTATATACAGATTCATGGCCGTAACTACCTATGAGGTCACCGAGGTCCGGACCTCGGTAATTATTTCCTAAAAAAAAAAGAGACTGAACCGTGAAATATTGCTGCAGCTTTAATAAAAGTATTTTTGCTAACAGGTCCCTTTGTACAGTATTTAATTATAGACAAGGGTTTTGTGTTTAGTGTATAGCTTGGGTTGTGTTTGTAGATGTCATTTTGGTCTGAATTTTGCTCGTCCCGCCGCGCTCGAAAAAAATCTGGACCTCACTAATTTCTAAACCCTAGTTACGGCCCTGTATACAATCTCCCTAAGTTCTGTCTTTGTTATCAAGAATAATTTAACAACATTCGTTCAGAATCTTCGGAGACTTTTCCGCTTGTTCTTTTGTAAACATTTAAAGACGAACAAAAATATGACCTATGCAACTAGAGAAATGCAAGAAATTAAATGTGTACAGGAAACATTTCTATCGTCTGTGATTTCTTATGAACTGCGCCAATTTTAATTTTGTTTTTAGCTGCGGGTTACTATTTGCGTTGGGCGAATGGAATGCTGTAATAAAGAGTTCAACTTACCATGTTTTGTATGCAGCGCCGTAACTAGGGAGGGGCAACAGGGGTAGCTGACCCGGGCGCCAAATCACAAAGATATATTATACTATTTTTACTTAAAAAAATCTGATATAACGCGATTTGACAAGTAACCAAAAAGTCAATTCTTGGAACTACTTTCTTGGCACGTATACATCGCGTAACAGATATCGGCCGTACTGCGGTTTTTGTTGTTTGGAATTATAGGCTTTTTAGTCTACTAGTGAAATGTGTTATACACTTATTGTACCTACAAAATTAGTCAAAAACACTAACATTTAGCGAGCTTTCATCCAAAAATGTTGCTTGGGCAGGTGGTTAGATTGGCATGTATTGATTAATAACTAATACCAAACATTTACCAATGTTATATCATAGAAAGCTACGTTATGCTAGGAAACAGTATAGACAGCTTTAATTTGTATATTATGGCGTTATTTTAGGCCCAAATGAGTGACGAATGCATAAACTATGTTTAAAACTTTAATATAATAATTTTTGCATTATGAATACATTTCAATTGACTAGTAATAATGTTTTGAATGTATTTAAAATTTATATAAATATTTATGTGGATATTCTGGCATCTTGTTATTCGCCCGCGTCGTTTTATTCTAGGTAAAAAATATTAGTTAATTACGCGACAAAAACATAAAATTAAATATTTAATCTGATTATTTTAAAATTTTATCAGAGTGGTTATAGTTAGCCTTTTCAAGTTTTATTATAAAAGATGTTTTTTTTAAAGTTTCTCAGTATTTTTTCTATTTTTTTTCCTTAATTGTTAGGGCTAAAAAAATTCACATTTTGGCCCCAATAGTTTTATTACCGGCAGAAGTTCTCTTCATGTTTTCAAAACTAAATTTAACCATTTGAAAGCGCGTTTTCCAGATTTCTTAATTTTCTTAATTTCTAGATTATATTTTATATGAAAGTAAGTAAGATTGTACAGAATATCTCATTTCTTAATAAAAACACTTTTTGTTAACCAATTTCTTCAATGTGTACAACCTAGTACTTTTATTTATAGCCTAATATATAATAAATTTTATATCCCTCGTCTTCCTGACCCACTGCCCCGTTCGTACAAACACCTAGTTACGGCACTGTTCGTATGTACGGTGAGTAAATATTGTATTTGACGGCTTATAAGAGCCACGGGCATATAAGACGCACCCCACATTTCAGCAGAGAATATTTAGGAAAAAACTTGAGTGTATTTAAGCATTTAATGTTTACTCCTACTAATATGGAACATGAGTATGAGATCAGCATAGCGGAAGAAATCATTTGCAATGTAAGAGTTTAGAAACGGTTACTGCTTAGCTCTGAATAGTTGGGTGCCGTACAGACGATAATCGTCTCGTAATATCATCATCAGTAGTTATTATAAATCCAGCTTCAATATTTACAATAATTCCCTTTTTAGTTAATTAAAAGAAATAATAATGTGTTTAAGTAAACAATAACATAGTTTTAGTTCTGAAGTTGGGCTAGGCAGAATTTAGCCTACCGGAGACAACTACTGGGGGATTAATTAGCCTACGGGAGACCGCAACTTCACATATAGGATGGGGGTGATTTTTTGAGCCATTTTTTGGAAAAAAGTGCGTCTTATATGCCGTCAAATACGGTAATCATTTAATTTTAATTAACAACATAGAGTGACCTTCGTATTTAAAGGGAATATGTAAGTTACCATGATTTTACACCTTGGAACTCGTCTCAGAAATCACTACAATATAAACATTATAATTTGAACTTACTTCAGCGGTAAGAACGCATGGGTTGTTTAAGCTCAGGATGTCAAGTAGGTCAATAGCCTTGTCAGTGTTTTGTGAATAAAATTCAACTAACTGTAATAAAAAATTAAATGTTTATCCTACATAAATCTGATATTCTGATACTGGAATCCAATCCAAATTTGATGGTCCTTCGCAAGAATTTCAAACAATACCATACAATGATCAGAATTAAGAGGCAGCGTAACCTTTTTATTCCCTAGACAACTTTTATTAGGTTTATTATGAGCCTTATCTTAGCTTAGCACTAAGCTGTTTTCAGCAATTTTACTTTTAAAATTCTTATGCCACATTAAAAGATCCCTACGAGTATATTTGGGCGAGGAATTACTCACCATAACATAATTAAGGATTAAAAAAAAATTACAACGTAAACTGGAGACGTTTTCCTCCTAAAAATAGTGGTAAAAATGAGAACCTTTAACTTGGCCTCAAACTTCTCTAAATGAAAAGAGACCAAGGTTGAAAAAATATATACCTTTGTGTATATGAGGCACTCCGGACCACAACCTACCAAGCGCCAGTGGGACCAAAATTGAGTTATTTATACCTCTATATTCCCCCCACCCTTCCTCTATCCCATGGGTGAGTCAGGGAGCAGATTGTGGACCTGTACGTATGGTCGAAATCGATCAAATATCGTTATTGGTTCAAAAGTTATGGCATTTTGCCAGTTGACAAACTTTAACTGCATTTTTCTCCATTTTTTTTTAATTTTGGCGCTTGACAGCTTGTGGTTCGGAGCGCTTCGTATATAAACCACATAAAGGTCGCTAATGGAGAACTTGTGAAGATTGGTGGTATTTTGCGTATTTAGATAGCATAATAAATTTTTCGAAAACGTGACCTGTATTTCATAAATATGATACTAAAATGATGTTTGAAGTTTATTTATGTGCCAGAGAATGAAAAATCTTAAAACTTTGGGAGGCTATTATTTCATACAAACGGAAAAACGAAACTCGTACAAATTTTCATGAAGAAAAAATTCTTTCCAGAGTTTCGAAACTCACTAAAATTCCTGGCTCTGCAATAAGAACGTTTGGGTTTGTTCCACATCGGAGATCACTGGCTTGTCCGGTGAACACTTCCCAGCAGCTGTCGTTCAACTGTTCTATCGCCAGCGTGCTTGAGTTCACTTCTGCACTGACTCCAACTTCGACCTTCGTCTCCGTTTCTAGTGATGGTGTTACGCGTCCTTGAATAAGAATTTCCACTGGATAGTGATCACTCGCATCTTCAGTCTGTGAAGGAATTAGAAAAGAATGCACGTCCAGAAGAACACTCGAGTGAGAACTTTGGTTAGCCATGAAAAATATACTAAAAATTAGCATGTCATCATACATCTGTTAAGTAAATATTTACATCAGAGATTCTTTTTTCAGACAATTAAAAAGTTATCGTCGCTGCCGTTAAGATTTCACTTAAGTGTTAGTCACATTTTAATTAATCGAATACAACCAGTGGTGTAGTGCTAAATAAAGAAGTGAGGGAACGCATTTTGAAAGTGTTACTCAGATGCGGGGGGGACAATGGCGAGCGCGGCGAGCCCATACAGCTGGGGGTCCGGGGGCACTGTAAGCCCCCCGGGAAATCTTTTGAAATCTGACCAATTTCAGGGATTTTTGAGGTCATATGCACTGGATATTAGGATATATTCCAAGGTTGAAGATGCAGTATTTCCAGTGTCATTAGATATACGACATCCAGTACGATCAATAAAAATAGCTAACAACTGGAATGATTAACTAAAAAAAAGTTAACAACTGGTACGCCGTGGTGACTGTTTCACCAGATCTTTATAGGCTACCATTGCCTCAGTCGAAGCTAAAAGAAATGAAACAGTTAATGATTCTTTCTCATATTTCTTCTAGGAGTGGGAATTAAAATTTCATGACGTTAGAGATTTGTAAGTTCGGATTTATTTGAAATAGTGAGGGAACACCGTTCAGTCTACCAAAAAAAGTAAGGGAACGCCGTTCTCACGCGTTCCCACAGCACTACTACACTGAATACAACTGTATGAAGCGAACTCACGACAGCTAGACTGTTTGCACGTGAGCGTAGCCTACTTAGGCCTACTTAAACGCCAAACACCAAACAACATTTAGCATTTCCATCGTTTGATATTGACTGTGACGTGGCGGTGGGAGACTTTAAAGTTAAAAAATTAATGTGAAACTAGATAATTGTAACTGACAAAGTTACGAGTTAGTCGTGCAAACTAACTGAGGAAGATGTTACTCTCTTTTGAGAGTAACTCGGTTACTCATGAAGTTACTAAAAAAGTAAACGTTACTCTGATTTACTTCCAGCTCTGGTTACTAGTAACTAAACTTTCAGCTTATACACAAGACGATTTTTCGAAGTTGTAGAATGAGTCAGTCTTTATGAAAATACTGTAAGCACTTATACTTTCTTACTAAATTTTTAACTGATATATATATATATATACTACACAGTAGTTTACTTAGTAATCAAGGTGCTAAACAGGTACAGCCTCAGGCCAAACGAAGACGGACTATTGCACTAACACTTAGATTATTATTACCAGTACATCGGGAGTCGACCTCAGACCTCAATTTCTTCACTTCGTTTATAGGGAAACGGTGTTACCCAGAGTCACGGACGCTGGTCACTAGTTTACTTTTGTGCGCTATACTTACGAGTTCTTGACCAATGCCGAGTTCTTCGTCGAAGTAAAAAGGTTTTGCGGTCTCTTCATAAAGGGCTGCCTTCAGTGCAGAACCTGCTGCAACAATCCTGAAGGGTACAAAATACAGCTATTTATAAATGTTTCGGAGCAGAGAAGTCTTATTTAAATGACATTGAAAAACCGATTATTGAGAACTGATTAAGTTCGAATTGGCGTCACGAGGTATAAGAAACCACCGCATTAATCCGCCGAGCCATTCCAACATCTCAAAAGTGGCCAACCAAGTCCAACTAAATTTTATCGATGTTAATTAAGCTTTTTTCCCTTGTAAATAAATGTATTTTTTTAATTTTCATTAAAATGTAATGTTTTTGCACTAAAGCAATTACAATAAAAACAACGGTAAACACCCTAAAGTACACAAATATTAAATTAAGAACAAAGCAAAATCGGCTTAATATATTCAAAATGAAATAAGGCGAAACAAATTTAGACTTCACTGACAACCCGCATACAGATATAAATACCAAATCTGAAAAGTTTAAGAAATTCCTTTGGCATGATTTTAATGAATTCTGCCCTATCATTAAAAAATATTCCTACGGTTTGAATCAACAGTCCATGGTTGACACTATGTCTAAAGAAATCTAACAAAAATACGAACCATATAAAAATGTGAAGGAAAATCTATTTCCGAAGAAGTCAACACTCACTATAGAAACGGACTTAATTCATTAATACACAAAGCTAAAGCTAATTACTCTAAAAAATTCGAAGAATACGAAGGCGATCTCGAACAATACTGGATCTCATACCAAAGCGACTAATACTCGTAAAAAACTAACAAAACCTCTGCCCCGGAAAAGTTATTAGTAAATAATGAGCCCATAACGGACAAAATAATATTTTAAATACTTTCAACGATTATTTCACCGAAGTGGGAACCAACCTTGCTTCTAAAATATCACCCACGGTGCCTCCTTTTAAGGATAAGTACCTAGGCCCTCGGTTATCACACTCTTTCTATCCCTAACTACGACCCACGATCTAATGACAGCCATAAAACAACTAAAAAATAAAAATTGTACGCTAGACACAATCCCAACAGAATTTACAAAGAGTGCGCAAACTTAATTGCACCCTAGCTTTCAAAGCTCATAAACCTATCCATTCAAAAGGTGTCTTCCCAGATGGCTTAAAAAAGGCTAGAGTTTGCCTTATCTATAAATCGGAAGATAAAACTTTCCCCTCAAACTACAGATCTCTTTCCATCTCCCAACCGTCAAAAACTATAAGAGAGAGTAATATATATAATCAAATAAAATTCATATTCAAATACAAAATCATACACAAACAACAGTTTGGCTTTCTAAGTAAACAGACGACAAATGACACAATAACCGCAATACTAGAGGAACTTTATAGCAATCTCAACAATAAAAAACTTCAATAATCATCGTAAGGCCTTTGACATAGTCAGTACCTCATGACATACTTAAAAAAAAATTCGAACACTACGGCTTCATGGCTGCCCTTAAGATGGTTCAACTCATACTTGGCGAACAGGACAAGTATAGCATAGGACTCTTTTTACCTCAGAGACAAGATATCTCCCAGGGTACCCCAAGGGAGCATTGTGGCACCTATTCTGTTACTCCTTTATATAAAAGACCTCCACAGGTCACTAAATAACTCTTCCTGTTACCAGCAGGCAGATGATACATTAATCATAATCTCACATAATGACTTACTACCACTCCACACGACCACCAACAATAAACTCCAAAGCTTTTATGAATGGCTTAATGCCAACAAACTATCCTCATCTATTACAAAAAACAGCTTATATAGTTATCACAAAAACGAAATCGTTACCCCTTTTAAGCCTACACATGCTTTCAACCCCTGTTCAACGAGTGCAATCGGCCAAACTTCTGGGAATTACCATCGGTTCAAACCTTTCATTCACATAGCACATTGAAGATCTATACAACAAATTAGCCAAGTTTTATTCATAATTATAGGTTCTTCGATCCATATACTTCACCATGGTGTACCCACACCTACAATACTGCATTAGTCCTTATGGAAGCACACATCAATTTTCGCTACAGCCATTGGTAGTAATGCAAAAAAGATTAATTTGGAGAATCTATAAATCGAACAAGCATAATGAAAGTACAGATCAAATATTCCACGAGTTAAAAATTCTCAACTAGGAGAAATCTACGGTACAAAACTAAATATTGCCTCATATATGTAATAAATCGTCTATAATAGTGCCTCAGAAACCACCCAAAACAAAATATTAGCTTCCCAAACACAACATCGCTTTAGCACAAGACAATCAGACACGTACCTCACAAAACCGAACTATACTCTAGATCAGGGGTTTCCAAATTGGGGTACGCGGCATCCTGCTTTGGAACTAACTTTCACGCGGAAAAGTACTCTCAAAAGACGGTGTAGCCTAATCCATCTCAGTTTCATCTAACTCGAAATTTCTTTTGTTGCAGATGTTACAAATATACATAATAAAAGCCATCCAGGGGTACACAGCCGAAACAAGGTTGGGAACCCCTGCTCTAGATTGTGCAACTAGATCCTTATCCTCAACTGGTCCAAACCTTTGGAATTCATTTGATCATGAGATAAAACGATCTAGGACATTAAAAATCTTCCAAAGGAAACTGAAAGACAATTCATCAACTCATACAAGCCATAACTCGTATCCCCTGTCTTATTTCAATAACAAAATTAAACTACATACTCTTTTTTCATATTTCTATATTACAAAAAAATAATAATAACTGGTAAAATAAAACTAAATATGACGAAGGTCAAGGCATCTAAGGTTAAGATACTCAATTAGGAAGGTAATTAATATTTTGATATTTTAATTATATAATTAGGCCTATATAATATTTGGATCACCTGAAGATCAGGTCCCCAGCCTTCTTTAGTTAGCCTTATAAGGCTACTAACGAAAATATCACGACCTAACCTAACCAATCGTTAGGTCAACTGTACGCCCTTGACGATTGTTTAGGTTTGGTCGTGATATTTTCGTTAGTTAGCCTTATAAAGCTAACTAAAGAAGGCTGGGGGCCCTGATCTTCAGGTGATCCTTGTGGAAATTATTTCGGATCAATCCCAGAATAGGCACCTGATGTACCTCAATCCCAGATGAAGCACCTGCGTTCAACCTCAATCCCAGAATAGGCACCTTGCAAGGAATTAAATAAAAAAAACCTGATGATTACAAAATTTATTGTTTATACAAAGTTTATTACAAATGTAATAAAGGCAAAGTTATAAAAGGTTTAAAGTGGTTTAATGAATAAAGAAATAAAAATTTAAATGTGAAAATCAGGTAAAAATCAAACTGGTAAGAATAGCAAAACTAACCAAAAAAGCAGAAGATATAGCAAAAGATTAGGTTAGGTTAGAGTTGATTTTTCAAATATTGATAAAAACAATGAAATTATATCTCTAAAAACTGTTTATATTTTTTCTCCTCAATCCCAGATTAAGCACCTGTGTTTGCCTCAATCCCAGATTAAGCACCTAAAAATGATTTCAGGTGCCTATTCTGGGATTGATCCATTATTTCCCACAGTATTTAAATTTATATGTGTAAAATTAGATATACTGTAATACTATTTCTAATCCAAAAGAACACTCCCTTGAGGAATGACGTGTAACATTTGTAGGCTCCGCCCATCGTGCGCCATCTTGAATCTGGGAGCTCGTAGTTGTAAGAAATTATGGTCACTAGTTCTTCAATTTCGCTACCATAAGGTTGTATCTCCGCTTAAATTGCAATTGATTTCTTTGAAATCTTAAACGTTCAACTTAGTTTAAATTCCTTTTGAAAGGCGCGTTCATACCTTGTTTAGGCTACTATTGCCACTGTTATTGGTAATTTAATCTTGTTTGTCCTATTTCGGACCCAGGGCCAGGAGCCATTTTGCTCTGTGTATATATTGTAGTATTTAAATTGGGCTATAAACATAATTATTTAGATAAGCGGTAATATTTCTATTAAATTTAAATTAAGTTCAGATCGCTGACGGTCATTTACATTAAGTATTACCGTAAGATTTAAACTGATCATTGCGTATTGGGTTACGTAACCCCCCTCTGTCTGCTCTGTGGATTTGAGCAGTCCTTGTAATTAATAATTTCGATTCCCCCTATCCCCGGAGTGGATTTAAGAGTAGGTCTAGGAGTGGTTAATTTGCTGGCCATTATTTACTTGATCAGTCATTCAGACTCAGTCGAGTTTAACTTGGGTACGGCTTGGATCGAGGTGGTGATTGGCCTCAAGAACTTCGTTACTCGAAGAGCTATCACCCTTCGATCCTGTGGCTGTTCATCCAAGGTTTGGTACAGGGAGTTCACCCAGGCCCTAAGTCGCTCATTTTGTGTCGGACCTCCAAACTGCTCCGAACCGCAGTTGAGGTCAGAGCGCGTCTCGATTGAAGGCTGATTAATCCTGGCAATTGAGTCAGGGTGGGTAGCCCCTCGAGTCCCCACAATCCTAATATTGTTAAATCTCTAGGAGCGCTCCATTTTTCAATATTAAACATACTCATAAAACATATACCATTTGAAAGCTCACAAGCTCACAAATACTCACATTTTAAAAGTATCAATAGCAAATAAGAAAACCTAAACTAACCTAACCTACCCTAACCTAACCCACATATATATCCCCAGAATCAGTAGTTGCGACTTGGTACATGTATATATTAACACTTACCTAATAACCTGGATTATAGAGTCGTGCAGCTTCCAGAAGAAATTTATGAAAACGTAGACGTACGTCCGGGTTGGCTTTAAGAAAATAGCTTCGAGCTAAATAGCCAACAAAAAATGTTCCTTCTGCCGTATGTTGGTGTCAATTGACATACATCTCTCCACGTCCTCTCAATATTCTGGGAATGGGCTTGGGTGATAGTGTCCACGAAATTGACAGTGATTGACAGTAAGATGTCTATAACCTTTTTCAAGGCAATTTTAGCTCTTCCAGCAGTCACTAATGATGGTTGTGCCGGGTGCAATCCACTCCTTGATTAGAGCTAATAACGTGTCTGCACTGCGGTTTAGCACTGGTACTAAAAATATTTTTTGGAACCCCGTTCATATCCTCCAAAAACCCATTGACCTTCAACTACCCTGCCTACGTGATATTTTCTCTTGCCGAATTTGCCTCGTCTATTTCGACTGTCTTACTCGGCCCACCTAGTTTGTCACTAGAGTTATAACTATAGTTTATGCACACCTCTCGGCAAAATGGACCAATCCGTGAAGGTTTGTTGCGAAATATTTAGTTCATTAATAACAACTTGCTGGCTTAGTTTATTGTAGCAAATATATTCACAAACATTAAAACTTTCACTGTACTTAATTTCGAGTTTTCAAAGAATGTATTTGTAAAAATACTTTGGTAAAAATTACACCTAGAAATTTTGCCAGTTCTAGGACCTTTCTTGGAATATGTGCACCGGAAAGCTTTTTTACTGTAGTCTATAATGCATTTACAAATATTCCCTTTTGTCTTACACTTGGGGCATTCCAAAATGCCGAGCACAAGTTTATGCTGTACTAAAAATTTAACTAAATTCTCAAAATTGTCATGAAAATCAGTGAATTTTCACTACTGATATCGCATTCATCACATTCCATCTTGCAACACACTGAAGATTTATAACTTAGCCAACCTTTATACTGTAGTTAATGACGTCACGCGTCAAACAATTAAACCGTTACTTTTTATTTGCTATTGATACTTTTGGATTACTACATTTTTAGACTCAGAAAAATGTGAGCTTTCAAATGATATATGTTTTATGAGTGTATGTTTAATATTAAAAAATGGAGCGCTCTTAGAGTTTACCCCTAATATTTAATTATATTTCAGCGTCTAATATCCAAATAAATATGAAGTATAATCTTAGCTGAATACATATATGGGACCTTTTCCAGTTTGTGTACCGTTTTTCATATAATTTATTTTTGAGAATATTTTTGTTAAAACTAACGAAAATATCACGACTTAACCTAACCAATTATCAAGAGCGTACAGTTGATCTATTAGTAAATAGTAAATACTATTCCAGAAACAAAGTTATAATTAATAAATAACACTGCCCAACAAAAAAAACATTTTTTGCTGGTGATTTAATTCTAAGACCTGTTTCTGGATAATATTGATGTGCTGATTTAAAAAATCACCTTAGATTTTGTCCATCACATCAGGTTTTTGTGCAATGTGCAATGCAATATGCCTATTTTGGGTGATCCATGAAGGGCACTTATCAAAATTGATGATTTTTGAGACCTGTTAACAGCTGTTTTGCTGTTAAAATTTTATCTTTGGAATACGCAAATCTGTGCATTAAATCTAAAGGTCATGTACAACATATTAAAATCTTGGGTATCTGTGATTTCCCCAGGTGTGAGCGTGACGTCATGATCATGGATTCATTTTTTGCTTATTTAAATACTTTTAATCACTTTGTGTCAATATTACCATTGTATATTAAAGTTCACTCCCTGCACAATTGTTTACTTTTCCATGCTGATTCTGAGTATGTAAAAACTTATTTTTTGAAAAGAAAAAAAATTGGGCATAACCCTGCCAAAATGCGATATCTCCGTATTTGATTGCTCGAAAACCTGACGTGATAGGCAAAAATTAAGGTGATTTTTGAAATCAGCACACCAAAGTTACCTAAAAACAGGTGTTAGAATTAAATCAGCAAAATTGGTGTTGGGCAGTGTAATAGATCAACTGTACACCCTTGATAATTGGTTAGGTTAAGTCGTGATATTTTCGTTAGTTTTAACAAAAATATTCTCAAAAATAAATTATATGAAAAACGGTACACAAACTGGAAAAGGTCCCATATACTGTATGTAATATGTGTAGTTATGTGAATGTTTAATCTTAGCTGAATATCCTAACTGTATGTATTTCTAAACAGTGTCACTTGTAATCATTCGTAGGGAGAAATATTTCAGTTATATTCGTCCTTATCTTTTTGTATCTTTTGCATAAGATAGTTATGAAAAGTTTACTGTTCGTTTGGAAAAATTTAACAATTAAAAAAAAATAGATCACCTGAAGATCAGGGCCCCCCATATATTCTTTTTTGCTTTACAGTACCAAATATAATAAATTAAATTGAATGCCCGGTTAGGTCAACTGTATGCCCTTGACGATTGGTTAGGTAAAGTCGTGATATTTTATTTAGTTTTAACGACGATATCATTTGGTAATTGAGGCTGGGGTGCCCTGATTTTTAAGTGATCCCTCCTTTCAATTATGTGTGTGCTTTAGAACTATCCCACTTCATACTATGATTACATCTATACATATGGTTAAACAATGCACCAGAATTATTTGCTGTTCTGCACGCGCATTTATACTGTTTTACCCTAATGTCTAACGCAGAGCTTTCCAAAACTTTTAACGTTGGCGACAAACTATTTAAGCATAACAATTTTCACGACACATTAATTAATTTTTGTTATCAAATATCAGATAATTTTTCAGTAGGTGGTTTATCTTGTAGCCGATTTTGTTGATAGAAAAATCAAAATTTTAAAAATACAAAAAACAGTGTCGCGCGACACCAGTTTGGAAAGCTCTGGTCTAACGTGTTACGCGTTTGGCCTATATATACTGAGTTACATTGTGTTCATCCGATCGAATACATACAACCAACCGCATTATCCAGGCTACTCTTTATTAGGCGTGATTTAACAGTATCATTATACTTAGACTAACCCACAAGTACCCATAATTTAGTACCAATATTCATGATATTGCATAACTCGGAATCTAAAAATTCAGGACTGATAACTCTCAATGCTCTAAGAAACATAGCAGAGAAAATAGAAGATTTAATCGAGGGATGATGGTCAGAATAAAAATGCACACAAGAGTTATTAGTAGGCTTACAAAAAACCTCAAATTTCAAGTGATTGAAGCATCTCCGAATTTTTAGATCCAGAAAAGATAGGCTTCCATCATTTTCTTTTTCAACCGTGAACTTAATAGATGAGACTAAATTGTTGAGCCTACCAAGAAGTAAGTCAACATTCAAATTGTTAGGCCAAAGTCATAAAATATCATCTATATACCTGTACCAAAACAGGTTAAAATTAACAATCGTAGGCAAAATTCTACTTTCAAAAAATTCCATATATAAGTTAGCTACTACCGGTGAGGGGGATTTCCCATCGCCAATCCAAACGACATAGCATAAAACTTATTTTCAAATTGAAATTTACAATAGAATATTTTGCTCCCAACACTTATATCATTTTCCTTTTTTTATTTCAGAATTTGTGAACCCTCCTCTAATTTACCTTCCATTATAAAGAAATTAGTGTTGGGGGGATAATGCAAAAGTACTAAAATATCCTTAGCTTACCTTACCATGTTAATTTTCAATATCTTCCGACTTTACTTAAAGCAATTGGTATCAATGTAGTCTTTAAGTATAATGATACTGTTAAATTACGCCTAATAAAGAATAGCCCAAATAATGCGGTTGGTTATGTATTCGATCGGATGTACAGTGCTTACAAGAAGTCTCACGCCTCTGTCTCGTCCCAAGCTCGTCTGTTAGGTATAAAATGGGCAGTCCTTATGGCAGCGGAGGTGTATTCGGATTGGTGCACATAACTGCTCTAACCCAATCAATGACGTCCATTATTACGTCACTTCTGCTACATTTTAGTGTTTAAAATACAAATGATTAAGAAGCAGAATGACCAAGTTTCGGGATGTTGAGATGGTTATGGAGCAATCCTAGTCATCATAATATTAGCTGGGCATTACATTATACCGTCTCAATATATACTGTAGACTATAGAGAACGACGACTTTCGACAAATATCCCAAATCATGGCATGATACCTAAGTTATTTCGACGCAGGTCTAAATTATTTGCTGAAATGCAATGATTGATATTAAGTAATTGTTGGAAATTGTTGTCAATATTGTTGTTTGTGATACATATCCTACGTGAAGAATCTAATGACCAAATTCCTCAGTGAACCTCTCACGCGCTCGCATTTCGAGGAAGTCACGGTCGTCTCACTAATAGATAGTTTATCCATTGTTTTAAGTGGTAACCTATTAAGCGAACTATGTTAAACCTTTTCCATCTTATGAAAGTCATTAGTCTAAAGCAAGACTGGTGGGCCGTGAATCAGAGAAATTTGCAATTGATTTGTTCATCGTAATTATTACGTAATATAGTATACTGTATAATGTATATGGTAGTACTATATAAGAGTTTATTGGTAGCATATCATATGACAATTCCCATAAACATGTGATGGCCTCGATGTTGCCAGTTTTTATTTTTTTCCTGAAACTATTATCTTCTTTTAGTTTGTTTCAACAATGCATATATTATCATCTCCACGAGCGTAGACATTGCAAGAAAAGATTCTAACTAAGGATAAGTAAAGTTCTTTCATGGTCACAATATATACTTTTATAGATGTCAAACATAAAAATATAATAAAATTCTATATTAACATAAATATATATTCGATACACATTTACGTCATGGCTTTAACATCAGTATTTCGTATAGCTTCCTCCGGCATCAATAATTTCTTGCAATGTTGCGGCATAGAAGAGGCCAGATTGTAGGGAATGTTTGGTGTTCGGCGTAAGCTCTCCCAACTATTCCTCGTGTGAATTAAAAGTGCTTCAAATGTTCTTTCATTGCGTTGCTCCCATTCGTTAATCATTATTGCCCAAAGGTTTTCAATCGGATTCATATCAGGAGAACGTGGTGGCAGAATTAGATTAATAATCTCTGGCTCCCTTTCCTCTTCCCTTCGTAATTCCCCACCCAACCTCGTTTCCTTCGACATAGCAACGCTTACCTCCATCCTCATTCCACTTCCTTCATTAAACCTATTATCGCTTTTACTGTCCCTTCCTTCCATCTTCAATGCCAGCGTTCTTAAAGCTAGCACATAAATTATATAATATGGAATCTAACACCTTAAATCTCTACGCATTCATGTTACTTGAAGACGCCTGTGTCTTAGGGGAATCTAAGTGTTGAGAGTGGGCTTGAGGGTAGTCAATAGATTAATTATTACAGATGACCTTGAACACTCCAACCATTTAAAAATGATTATTTATTACGCACAACATATGGCATAATACACACATGAATTTAAGTATCTCTTACACTATAGGAATGGAATTGAATCCTACCAGAGTTAAAAAGTCGCAAAATGGTAGATTAGTTTATATTAAGAGGTTACTAAGAGAAAAAGATTTGGGATAGAGCGGAAGGCAGAGAGTATATTTTCCCCGAGTTTCGGTTATTATTAACGCTATATGGATACATTGCTGATGTCCCTGCTGAAGACCTCTGATGGGATGCGGTGTGATCAGAGTGAGAGAGAGAGAGAGAGAGAGAGAGAGCTTTTAAATCACACCTTTTAAATGGTTTTGGGTAAGGGCTTCACGTATGTTATTTTAGTCCAGGTAGTTTATGTGGAGGTGTTAACGTAACTTGCACTTGGGACTGTTAATTGTAAGACAACTACCATAGCTGGGACTGAGACACGTTATCCCCTGCATACTCTATATATATCTATATATAGTATGTCTCTATATATAAATAGATAGAGTGATCAACATAAAGATAATGTGGACGTCATTGATGGGGTTAGAGCAATTATGTGCACCAATCCGAACACACCTCCGCTGCCATAAGGACCGCCCATTTTATACCTAACAGACTAGCTTGGGACGAGACAGAGGCGTGAGACTTCTTGTAAGCACTGTACACAATGGATCCTATCTGCTTTGCAGATAGCTGGTGAGGGAAGCTATATTTTTGGGACCTCTCTGCGAGTGACCCGTTGCCCACGTCGGGCTAGCATCATGGAAAAGAAAAACTATAGTATTTGTCATTTACCATTACTTATTTGGACTATAGTGGATTTAATTATCCTAGAAGAGTTCCTTGTTCCATGCACGGTCTGTGTGTATCATAGAATGGTTCCCTGAGGTTTTTTTTAGTTCATTCCCATATATATATATATATATATATATTATATAAATAATTATTCCCACTGACCGTCAATATAAATAAATAAATACTAGCGTCTGTGACGTCGTATCATATACATGGTGTTTCAAAAAAATTTTACCATTTAATATGGTGGTGCTTCAAAAAATATATTTCAATACTGTGTATTTATTGTTTATATATTTATCCATGGATTTCAACATTCTCGCCATGAGTATCAACACAAGTTCTGAATCATCGAAATGCCTCGTTAACCGCTGATACACCAACTATAAGTGGTAAACAATGACATATTAGCACCATATAAGTGGTAACATTTTTGAAGCACCCTGTATAATTGTTTTATACTGGAAATTCCCGCTTCAATAAAATATATCACCTTCCCCTATCCCTTTCTGTTAATGAACGCAAGTCTGTGTGTGTGTACCCAGTCTTTTGGCTCTTACGCAAGTGTAATCCAGTACTCATTACCATCACCCATCCCTGACATTCCCTGACTTCGTGAATTTGCCGAAATTAATGCCAATACTACAGTACTGACATAACGAACATTTGTACTTCTTTTCTATTGTTTGCTTTGTAGTAAACTGAGGTTGACAGTAATGCCGTAAAATTTACCAAATCTGAAATGCATGTCACTGCTTCACTAACCGATCATATGGACATGTTGTTCCTTTCGTAGTTGTATCAATATGATCCGAGATCAACCAATCAAATCTTTGATCCGTTCGAAGTAAAATTGACGCCCAATCACCTCCCGTGACGTAGCTGCAACCGGCGTTGAAGTCCCCAAGGATGAGTGCGTCTGAAATTTAAGCAAGTGACATTCACCTTCCGCAAGCATTCTCTCGGTTATATCTCATTAATTAATTATTAAAAGGAGAATCGCCATCGCCTGTATGTCAGTGGGTAACACCGTTTCCCTAAGTGAAGACACTGAGGTCGAGGTTCGACTACCGATATTGTTGGTAATAGTAATTCGGGAGTTAGCGCAATAGGCCGCATTAGTTGGCCTGAGCACTGTGTTAATTTCTGGCCCTTTTGACTTATTATTATTATTATTATTAAAAGAAGAATGAACCCAAATTTCATTCTTGCTCGCCTTCAATTTCTAGTTGTTCAAAGACGGTGTTGTAGACTTGGGCGAGAGCACTGATCTCACTCTCTGCATAACTAGGTGAAACGTGAATGGCGATGAGAGCTATTGTTTCTGTTTCAGCGAATGGGGTGTCGAACACTGCAACGAAAGGTTCGTATTCGAAAGCGTTTTCGTCATCTGGATACTGGAAAGTTGTGTTCAGAGTCACTCTTGCTTTTCTGGAGTAGAAACCGTATCTGCAACGCACGACATTGTTCATTTTGATGTTCAATGTTCAGTAACGTGTATTTAAAAATATTTTAGTATACTGTACAACATATATGACATAGTGCACAACAATTATTATATTACTACTACTTATTATTTGTAGTGGTTGTGGTGGTGGTAATATTGAAGTGTGAAGTGTGAATTGGCTAAAAATATACTAATGAAAGAACTGTTTTCCTTATGTACTGAAACGTACAGTGTGTGAAATACGTAAATTTAAGCTTTGAAGTAAAATAACCAAGGAAAACTTTGTCCCAAGCAGACTTCTAAATTTCTTACTGTTCTTTGGATGTACAGTAGTTCCAAGGCGTTCAGAAAGGACAATAGCATAGGCGTCGGGAGTTGATTCACTGAGAGCAGCAGCTTCATTCAGCTCAACTAAAAGGTTGTATGGAACTTGAAGCGTGTAGTCGACAATCTCTTGAACGAGAATAATGTCATAACGTAACATAACCTGAAAGGAAGTGTTCTTCATTTATATGGGAACCTGTTGATAGTATATATATATATATATATATATATAATATATATATATATAAGGATAATCAAAGCCCGCGTCAACATTAAGATTCAATATCAGATGCTTCGGAAGTCAAACTCCCATCATCAGTGGTATGTTTAATTTGCACGCAGAACTATAATTAATTATCTCTCTCTCTCTCTCTCTCTCTCTCTCTCTATATATATATATATAATATATATATATATGATGAATAAAACCACGAAGAAAAGGAAACACAGAATGGTGCTCAAGCGCTTTCATCTAATGACATCCTCAGGAACACTGAAGTACATAAAGAATTACAGCCTATATATAGGTTACAGAAAAAAAAATTATATATATATATACAATAAACGGAGAAACAAACTTAAAGGATTGTGGGAGGGGCACACAGATTTATAAGGAAAAACTATATTTTTAGCACAAGATTAAATGAATTGTTATACTGGAAATCTGCCCGGGTTTTAGCACTCTGCTCTTTTTGTATATAAAAATTGAAAATTATCGATTTTTAGCACAAGATTAAATGAATTGTTTCCAACCAATGTTATAGATAAAAAAAAAAATATATTTATACAAATTTATACTGGAAATCTGCCCGGGTTTTAGCACTCTACCCTTTTTTGTATATAAAATTTGAAAAATAAAAGTTATTAGGGTGGCATACAAGTTTACCAAAGATTTAGCGTTCTACCTTTCTTATCTAAATCTGTTCTGAAGGAATTCAAAACAGGATCGAGTTGAAAAAGACCTTTGCTTATGTTGAAGTTATTTGTAAGTTGGATAATGGCAGACTCAAGAATATTTCTATTAACAATGTTGCTAGAGTGAAATAAAACTGAAGCATTATTCCAATCAATACAGTGGGATAACTCGGACAAAATGGGCACTGGACAACTGTCCTGTTCTAACGGAATATTGATGCTGTGTTATACGTGTGTGCAAATCCTTTCCCGTCTGACCTATGTAAAAGGAATCACATTGTTTACAACCAATTTTATAGATAATGCCTGAATTATTGGTAGGGCTATTTTTTACTATGATATTTTTCACAATATTTTTATATGAAAATACTACATTAATATCCAAAAGTTTAAGTACATTAGCAATGCCTAAAAAGCCCGGGAAAAATGGAAGTACTAAAATATTTTTTGACAAAGTACGAGTGTTATTGACACGATAGAAAGTTCGTTTTGCCTTGTTGAGACAAGATTCCATAAACGCAGATGGATAACACAGATCACTTCCAATACCGTTGATTTTTTCTAATTCGGCATCGATGTATTCCGGACTGGCGATCCTAAGGGCGCGGAGAAACATTGAAGAAAAAATGGCCTTCTTAGTGGGGGTGTCATGTCCCGAGTAAAAGGGTACGTAGGACAAATTGTTTGTTTTTTTCCGATAGATACTAAACTTAAAACCTGGGCTTTCCCTATGTACACGCACATCCAAAAATTGGATTGAATTGTGTTGTTCCACTTCTAAAGTAAACTTAATGGAAAAAAACAAACAATTTGTCCTACGTACACTTTTACTCGCTACCCCGGCCTGACACGTGGCATTTCGCTGCCTCTCTGGCCGAGATTTTCTCGTCCCTGGGGATCCCCCCACCCTCTATTCTGCCGTTCTCCTTCGATCTGTCGCCCCCCTGGCGGACCACCCCTATCTGCCGTTGCCAGGCGCTCCGTGGCCTGCGTAAGGAGTCTCTTCTTTTCTGGCCCATCTTCCCGTCCATTCGGACGACGTTCCCGTCTACACCGACGGCTCGCGCTCCCCTGCAGGTGTCGCGGCCGCCGTCTTCTCTCCGTCAATGTCATCTACCTCCCGGGGTATCCCCCTGCCGGTTCAGGCCTCCATCTTTTCCGCGGAGCTCTTTGCCCTTCTGGAAGCCCTCCGTCTGGTATCGGGTTGTTCGCGGTCCTCCTGTACCATTTTTTCGGACTCGCTAAGCGCCCTTCAGGCGCTCGAGCGCTATGATTCCCCGGACCCCCTCGTACGCCTTATTCAACAGGAGTACCATGTCCTGCACACCGTTCACCGGATCCGGGTCACCTTCTGCTGGGTTCCCGCCCATGTTGGTGTTTCCGGTAATGAGGCGGCGGACCGCATAGCCCGGTCCGCCGCCTCGCTGCCTCCCCTCCCCCGCCTCGCTGCCTCCCCTCCCCCGCCTCGCTGCCTCCCCTCCCCCGCCCGCTCCCCTTCTCAGACTATGTGCAGTCTTTCGTTCCTTTTACGACCGCATGTGGCAACAGTCCTGGGACGATGCCACCGGAAATAAACTCTGGTCCATCCGCCCCCGTCTGTCATATTGGGTGTCCTCTTTCCACCGCTCCAGACACAAAGAGGTCGTCCTTGCGCGGCTTCGCATCGGCCATACGCGCCTCACGCACGGCTATCTTATGTTCCGGCAGGAGGCTCCTCGTTGCGCCTCCTGCCAGTCGCCCCTCACCGTCTCTCACATCCTTGTGGAATGCCCCACCCTGTCGTCAGTACGTCGTCGCGCCTTCCCGTTCCTTTCTGATTCCCCCTCCCCGAACGTTTACGCCTTATGCTCGCTGAGAGCCCTCTCTTCTCGCTTGACCGTCTTTTCCTCTTCCTCTCCCAATCTCGCATCCTATCTGAGCTTTAGGTGACTTCTCACCTGTAGTCCGCTGTTCTCCCTTTTCTAGTGCCTTTTCTCCGTCTCCGTTTCTCTTTCTCGTATTCCGCCTCGCCATGATATCCGCTACCATATAGCGGGAAGTGGTGGTAAACGCCCCAATACAAAAAAAAATATAATATATACAGTATATATATATTATAATAAAGCCAAATGATTTTTTAGGTGGAAACCTTAGTGACTTAGTCGAATAAGGAGCAGCACGACTAGTCCATATACAAACATTTAATATTCAAAGCTTTCGACATTTCCAATGTCATCTTCAGCGTTAAAATGAGATATATATACAGGGTGTCCAAGAATTAACTATCTATTTCAATGAAATCGGACAAATTTTTTAAAAACACACTTTTATTTATGTTTATCATGTTTAATATGTGTTAAAAATGTATAAATTTCTAAATTTTTTTCATAATTTTATTTTCATCATTTTTTCATTATCTGGTCCAATGAAAGACCGTCTGAAGTCATAGAATGGCAAAGAGACTCTCCAAAAGTTAACGTGTGGCTTGGAATGACCAAATCCAAAATTTATGGCCCATTCTTCTTTGCGGAAGCAACTGTAACAGGTACCGTCTACCTTGATATGCTTCAGCAGTTTCTCGAACCACAGCTTCTTGATGATGGCATTCTTGATAATGTTGTGTTTCAACAAGATGGAGCACCATGTCATTTGCTCTAATTGTTCGAGAATACCTCAACAGACGCCTTCGAATCGGTGGATTGGACGTGGAGGACCTCGACCTTGGCCTCCGCGTTCTCCGGATTTGACACCCCTGGATTTCTTTGCATGGGGTTTCATAAAAACAAAGGTTTATCGCCAAAAGATCAATAGTTTAGCTGAACTTAAAGAACGCATCCAGTTGGCAGTGCGGGAGATAACACTGAAATGCTTCAAAATGTGTTTCGCAGCGCTGAGGATAGATTTGAAATTGGCAGAGATACAGACTGTGCACATGTTGAAACTTCTCAATAAAGTTTTGACTTATGATTTATAAATCTCTGTTTTTGTATCATAATTTAGTAATAAACAAAAATTATGTCAGTTTTTATTAAATTTGTCCGATTTCATTGAAATAGATAGGTAATTCTGGGACACCCTGTATATATACAATTAAAACCAACTATGAATTTAAAATAAAATTTAAATATTGACACAAATACACAAAGAGAATTAAAAATTAAGACAGACATGTTTGCTGCAGCACTGTGTTGCGAGAACGGCCCATACCCACCATTATCATAATCATCTATTGTTGTCTGTTATCATAATGTAGTCATTAGTTTTTATTTTAGTTCTTTTTGCAGCTTTGACTGCCCATCAAGGTGACTCCAAAGAGAAAAGAAAGGAGTCTTTTCGGTTTTAGGTCCTGCATTGGATTTTTTCCATGTTTTTGGTATAGACGTAGATATTTACGCCGATTCCATTTCTGCAATCCGTTTCTTGGAGAAATAAACACGAAAAACGTTATGGCCCAAAACTTGTATTCAAATATCCACCTATACTTAACCTAATCTAAACTACTACTGTTTGTATATCGAACAGCTCGAAGGGTACAGCTTCAGTCACAAAACAATGAATCACAGCGAAAACTTCGTGGACCCTTCAACTGGAGCGCGCACGCAACGGATAGAATCGACGTGGAACCATCTCAAACGCGGTTACAAGCGCCGGTGTGGTACGCACCGTTCCATGATCGACTCGTATCTCTGCGAGTTTCTATGGCGTCGCCGACACGCAGGCAAAGATCTAGTGCGCCAAATGCTGAACGATATTGCGCAGTTTGGCAAGTAGCAAACTTTGGTTTGTGTTCCGTTCTGTTTTGGAAACCTGTAAACGTAATAAATTTGCATATAACTTTTTTCGTGTTTATTTCTCCAAGGAACGGCTTGCGGAAATAATCAGCGTAAAAATCTACGTCTATACCTAAAATATGCAAAAAATCCAATGCCGGACCTAAAACCGAAAAGATCGTGTACAAAAAGATCCAAGAAAGTGATGTCAATGAGCCAGAAAATTGAATTATTAGACCGAATGTCTATGGGTGAATAGGGCGGGTCGTACTCAGGTGACAACATGAATCTGAAGGAAATCCTACCATCAGGGGTGTCTAAATTATGTGTTTTTACATGGGGAATTCAAATATGAGCTTCGATTTTGGATAGGATAACTCTAACCTACATCATTTTGTATTTCTAAATTGCCAATTTTACCCTTTTGAACCCCTTTATAATATATTAAAAGATATAAGGTAAATCATTTATATTGACAAGGCCAAATCAACTTTACATATATTTATTAATAGGTGAACTGCATGTATATCACTGGATATAATTACAAAGATCATTCTCCTGACATCTTGAACTTTGCCAGGTTGCACAAATCCTGCTTTGACTCAGACTTGGACATCAGCTTCCTGCTGGTCTCCTGAGCCTTGATCCCTCCATCCCTCTTTTCCTGTGAGAAGTACTTAGCAGAAGCCTCAGTCACCATTTTAACAACCCTCTCAATGCTTTGTGTGTGGCAAGGCCAGTTGCGCACCTCCATGGGGGTGTTGATGAAGTTTTTCACCTCTGAGGTGCTTAGAGAGCAGGTGAGAGGTGGCTCTGACACACCTTCTGACCAGCTGATCAAGTCACCGATGCTGGAAGCATCACAATTGATATCAGGTGTCCTTCTGCTCCTAACAGAGGAGTCCCCCACCTGAGTGTCCGGGTCCCCCTCTCCCCTGATGGCCAGGATTCTCTCCACCCCTTCAATCCTCTCCTTCTGATCCTCAGAGCAGAGTAGTGTTTGGAGGATGACTTCACTGTGGGCATACCAAGCAGATCTTCTCACAGTTGGCATCACAATATCCAGCACCTCCTTTCTCTGGGACTTGAGGCAGTCCAGCTGAAAGAGGATGTGCCTAGGCCCTTCGATCCAGGAGTGCTTGACCTTCACGTTGAACCAACATGGGTAATACACTCCAATGATGAATTCCACAATGAATTGCAGAATCTTCAGGTTCTTTCCTTTAAGTCCGTGCTTTGATACCCAGAGCCTGAGAAGTCTGTTCGCTGTGGTGAGCCAGCGGCTGTGGTTTACTGGTCCTATCTCTAACAGAGCCAGCCCTGCAGGAAGTACTCCATCCCTGACTGCACAGACAATTTTATAGCCATAGTATTGATCAGTTGAGAGATCTTGAATGACTTTGTCAGGAAGCTTGATCAGTGGAGGGCCAACAGAGATTCGGGTGAAGTTTGGATTGATATCAAAGTCTGTAGCAGAATCAAGGAGCTTTCCTATTGGCCCGGATAATTTTTTGTCGGACAGAGTAGGGCCATCAAGGTCAACAATGAGATGGCGCAGGGGAAGTTCAACAGTGTGCAGGTTGCACACCAACCAGACCAGCTTTCTTCCCAGGTGCAGCTCCAGCTTCCGCATTACTCCAGCTTTCACACCAGTGTTGACATTTGTTGAGTCTCCTCCAATGGCCAACAAGGTCTTATCATAACCCCTCTCTTTCAGCCAGGCAAACAGGACCTTAGCAATCTTCTCCGCATGTGACTCCTCTTTAGTTGCTTTCTCTGGGGTAAAGTGGAACAGATAGTAGCTGCCAGGCTCACTAACAACACTATAGTGTTCTTCCTTGATCTTTGCGGGAAAAGATTGGTCACTGCCCTCAGCTTCCATCATCACATTGGTCAGGTCAATCCGCCATCAAAGAGGATGCAAGAGATCCCCCCTCCTCCCTGCACTTCTTCTCGAACTGTTCCCCCAGCTCTCTCATCAACTTCTCCTGTGCTCTCTTGACCTTGTTCTTATCAATCACTTTACTTGTATTGTCTTCTGTGATGATTCCTGCGTCAATCAGAGCTGCTGTTGCTATCGCTGCAGTTGGCCTCAGCCCTATGCCATACCTTACACTAGCAAGGGCAATGTTTTGAATCTCATCATAGTTTTTCTGTACCTTTGCCGAAGCTGCTGGCTCAGGGTCAGTTTGAGGGAAGAGCTCAACTTCAGGAACAAACTCATCTTCATCACCACTTCTCTCCAATTCCAGATCCTCATCACCATCTGCCAAAAATCTCTTAACATCCTTCCTGGCTGCCTTCTCTGCTACTGCAGCACTTTCCTCCTTGCTCCTTCTCCTTTTCTCTGCCTTCCTTTCCATCCACTGCCTTTTCAATGTCCTCACCTGCAAGCCGAGGTGGTAAAATAGCTTCATAAATCATGAGTCACTTCAAATATTTCACAAAACGTTTTAGAATGTTCTGAAACGTTACATTCTAGCCTCTGAGAAAGGTGGCTCAGAAAATGGCCTTATGCGCGCCAGAAAACCGTAAAAATATTTCATATACCAAACTGTATGATAATTACAATTAAGTGGAATGGCACACCTTTTTATTTGAGTATTTAAATATTATTATTATTATATGAATTACATTATATGTGTTTATATGAATTAGTTAGAACAATGCTCTATGAGATAACGTGAGCAGCCATGATAGAAAACATGAGAAGACATATTCTGGGGTAACTACAATAGTAAAATAATCAACAATTTAATAATAATCAACTGCAAAATGATGTAGGTTAGGGTTATCAGAATTAAATATTTTCTTCAGAATTGTGTTCTATACACCAAAATGTCATTTGAACACCCCTCTCCATTGATTTAAAAAAAATGCATAGTATGACCCGCCCTAATGGGTGAAACTGAAGCATCATTGGGCTGATCGTATGGCGTAAACGAGACAACGGTACGTTCCATTAAGAAAAATGAAAAAGAATAAGGGCACGTGTAGCGTCTAGTGTCCCTCACAGTGCAAAGGCGTCTTTTGTAGCTCGTGAGTCGAACATAGGAAAAATGGAAAAAGCATTAAATATCTGGATAGATGACCAGAATAAAAAAAAATGCCCACTGAGTGGCCCAGTGATACGGACAAAAATTAAGAACATTTACGCCCACTCCCTGCAAACTTCGGGTGGTGAAGGTAGTAACAGTGCCAGCAGTGCAGAATTTATAGCTAGTAAATGGTGGTTCGAGAAGTTTAAAAAACGTCTCAGAGCCTCCATAATGTTAAATTAGTTGAAGTTGCATAGGCTTATCCTAGACTTGACCATTTCCACGAAAAGTGGCCTGTAAAAAATTGTAGGGGCATTTTTGAGTAGAAGCTGGTGACTAGTGTTTTTGACCTAATTCACTGGTCCTCTTAATGATGAAATAGGATACCAAGCTATATTTTTAGTTTTTTACCTTCAAAATAGCTAAAAACATAATGGCCGTTAAAGTCGATTCTTTGTAAAATGGCGCTATGCGTTTCATTTAACACTTTCGTCAATAATTAACGGATTTTGACGAAAATTGGCATTTTTCATCACTGGATCACGTGGAAACTATTCTGTAAATATCAGCTTGCTATCTTTGCTAGGGAAAAAGTTGACCCACTAACATAATGTAATGTTTTTATTACAGTGACGTAGTTGGGGGCAGGAGATAGAAAGCGAGCAATTACAAGTGGACAAGTTTTGTTCTTTGGTTTTGTCTAGACACATGATTTATGACTGGTCTATAGAAACAATAAAATAACTGGGATATATATCGAAAACTATATTTAAAAGTACATGCTACATATATTGCACAAAACCATTGTAAACTTAAGCAGATTGAGAAGTACTGTTACTTTATGTACTGTCGTTAAGACAGCCATCCTGCCCAGTTGCCTTCCTACATCCACAAGCTGCAGTACATGGAAGTTTAGTTTTTCTGCATTTGCAACGCATGGTTCGACACCTAGCAAGACACAAGCTCAACACAAGCCTTAGGGATCGGATCAAGTGTCATCAGCATGGGCCGCAATCCCGAATTGTCTCGTCTGCATCCCATCTCAGTGACTTCGGGAAGTTGTGGAAATGGGCGGTGAGCATTTTTCCAGTGTACACTGATAATGCACAGTCCAGTGGCGGCTCGTGCCTAGGAGCTGCAGAGCTGCAGTACCCCCAGACACTCACTGCCAGGCGTATGATTCCTTCAGACACACAGCAGAATAATACACTAACAAATATATCTTAATAAAAAGTCATTATATGTTATTTTCAATACGTTACTAAGTGAATTTTCATTAAAACCAGACCAAAATTTAGTTACTTTCATAGTTGTTGTACGATTCATGTCTTATTAATTGGCGCCACATCTGGAAACAATGAGCTGCAATCGGTGCAGCTCAGTCTCGTGTTAACATTGCGTGTGGACCGTGCGGTTAAGTCGTGCTTTCTTTAATTACCCTTTGACGATGGAAAATCGAGTGAAGTATTTGCAGAGAATCAACTTTTCCCAGCTGACATTAAATGAAAAGACTGAAATCAAAGCAAGAGGAAGACCTACACCAGTTTTATCCATTCAACAGAATAGTACAAGCAGGAACAAAGAATATACACGCCAGTGTTTATCAGAAATGTGAATGGCTCTGTGGTTGTGACGAGGCAAATACTTTATTCTGCTTTCCATGCTTATTGTTTGGTGGGGACTCGTCATGGTCGAAAAGTGGTGTGACTGACTTGAGGCATTTGCCACAGAAAATAATGAAACATGAGCAGTCAGCCAAACACATGAATAACATGATTGATTTATCGTTGCTAGGTAAAGTGAACATTGCAGCTCAAATTGACACAGCATACAAGCTCTCCGTTGCAAAACACAGTGAACAGGTGAGAAAAAACAGATGTGTTATCCAAAATCATAAACTGTAAAATTTTGTGGAAAATTTGAACTCCCTCTTAGAGGATATGATGAAACTACGAGCCCCAAGAATCCGGGAGTATTTCGTGGATTTGTTGATTTTGCCTGTGGACTGGATTCTAGCTTAGATGATCATTTAAAGACCGCTACAGTTTTTAAAGGAACATCTAAATCAATACAGAATGAACTATTAGAATCTATGTTGGAAATCTGCAAAAATAAGATCAAGGAAGTAAAGAATGCAGAATATTTGGCAGTTATGTGTGATGAGACAACGGATATTTACGATAAAACACAGATGGTAATTGTTCTAAGGCACGAGCTACAAGGGAAGCCTGTTGAGAGATTCTGGGGATTTTTTAACCCTATCAACCAGACAGCAGAAGCCTTATCAAGTGTGTTACTTAAAGAGCTCCAGACTTTAATTGGTGATTGTCTACACAAGCTCATTGCCCAAACTTACGATGGTGCAGCTGCTCTAAGTGGAGTCAATAAAGGTGTGCAAACCAGAATAAGAGAAGTGTATAGCAATGCCCACTTTACCCACTGTTATGCACACCAACTGAACTTGATTTTGGAAAAGGCAACATCACAGAATACCAATGTTTGAGTATTTTTCAATAGCTTGTCAGAAATACGAGCATTTTTTTCTAAGTCTCCACAAAGTGGCTGCATTGGAGAATGTTGCTGGCCATCGAATTCCAAGGCCATCTGCAACACGTTGGAATTTCAAGAGCAGAACAGTCAATGCTGTGCATGAAATGAAAGGTGCACTAATTGAATGTTGCAGCACACTGGAAGCATCTAACTCAAGAGACACTGGATCTGCAGCAACTGGTATAAAAAGAATTGTGAATGATCCTGAATTCGAATTTTGGTTGGAATTTTTCTCCAAAGTAATATCTCATGTTGACATCATGTTCTCTCAGCTTGTCTATAAATATTGATGCAGCTAAGGCTAATGCCTCTTTAAAAGTTTATAATTCCGCAGTTCAGAAGTTAAGAGATGAATGTGATGCCATAGTGTCGCCTCCTGAGCAGAAGAGAAGAAAATTTAATACAGATAGATCAGCTGCTGCAAAGGAGGTCTGTGACGTAATTTTGCTGCAATGCAGAGAGAGATTCGGCTTTACTAATCATTTGGAAGCAAGCAAGTTATTTTTAGTGAATAATTTTCCAGTGTATGCCAAAAATTTCCCTAATAATGAACTTGCACAAGCAGTTGCAGCCTATCCCTTGCTTGAAAAAGACAAATTGAGAACTGAACTTACTGTACTGTACACAAGAGAAGATTTGTGTAAATCAGAAAGTCTCATAGACTTGTTGGAGATGAACGACAATCGTCTACAGTCAACATTTTCAGACAGTCAAGTTGCTGAAAATTTTAATAACTCCAATGAACAAAGCAGAAAGGTGCTTTTTAACTTTGAAGAGAATTAAAACTTTTTTGCGCAGTACCATGGTGAATGACAGACTGTCTGCTTTAGCAATGATATCCATTGAAAATAAAATAACAGAAATGAAGGATTTTAATGAAAAAGTAATAAACCATTTTGCTACATCGAAGAGCCGACGCACCGATTTTATTTTCAAGTAATAC
Organism: Bathynomus jamesi; assembly: GCA_023014485.1. Classification (NCBI taxonomy): domain Eukaryota; kingdom Metazoa; phylum Arthropoda; class Malacostraca; order Isopoda; family Cirolanidae; genus Bathynomus; species Bathynomus jamesi. The sequence continues at coordinate 295,660 of JAJOZX010003132.1, forward strand.
TACTATCACCACCTCAGCCATCCCTACCGCCACCACTACCACCACCACTAGTACCATCCCCTGGAAATCCGTGGACACCAATTCATACCTGAGGTAGGTGAAATTTGTGTACCCTACTGTTGTGTGAAGCTTGCAGTCCCTCCATTTTATTTTATCACGAGCCGCCACTGATGCACACGCTGTATATGATATTTACAGGAATCACTTGTGGGGGGCATCAGTTCTGGTTTGCAGGATTTTTCAAACATAATTTTGCGGCATCACACACTCAACACCATAAATTCTGCATATGAACGTTTCTGCTGACTTCAGTTGATTTGGTGTTAAATTTCCTACTCCCAAGCCAAGCAGAAGCTGGTGATGCTGCAGAAATACTTTCCATGCTGATTGTTTTGTGTGCCCAGAAATATGGGATGTGGTGTCACACCCTGTCAGGGCATGAAATGGAAGAAGAGATTCCTTTGAACTTGGTGGAAGGTTATCATAGACTGCACGGACAGGGATGTACTTCCTCCTTTTGGCTGTTCCGGCCATCATCCAAAGATTGTCACAATGTGTTTTTGCAAAATGTGACACCAAGAGTAAAAGGACAACTGTCTCTCTTGCAGACACCACGATGTTGTCAAAATGACAGTTGATCGCATGCAGAACAAGCCGGGTATCTGCTTCCTCATGTGCCGTTCTTGTGGGGTTCAGATTTGTTGTGCCACGAAAAGACCTAACATCCTGCTCATCTTCGAAACCACCTGCAACTATTATCTTCTTGTATCTCGGAGCATGTAACAGAAGTTCCTCAGAAAGAAAGTGAGCCAGATTTGCCTTGTTTTCTGGTAAGGCAATGAAATTCATCCATGATTTTAGTAGCGGTACCTCTCGGCCATCACTTACGCGTCGGATTGGTCGAATAGTCTTCGTACGTCTGTTGCGTGTTCCTGCTTTTATAGATTCTTCTCGGTATATGTCAAAAATGACAGCTATACGTTCATATGCCATTCCTGACTGGATGATTGGCCTTGTGAATATATCGGCTAAATCTCCGAACGTCTTGGCACCGTCTGGCTTTCCAATCGAAAGTACACGGGCTTGTCCATCTATCAGTAGACATGCAGAGCTGCTGTTGAGATCTAGTGTTGGGACACTCAATGTCTGAAGTAAAAATTTGGCCAGCATTGGTTTGTTTCCTGTTCTCAAATTGCCATTCATTTCTGCCAAAGCAAGAGGAACAGGTAAAAGTTCGTTTCAAAATATTTTTTAAGTCCACTGTACGTCCAGCTGCATATGAGGTCACAAGACGTTGCAGAAAATGTTGATCTGCTTTGAGCACAATTTTCTTGTTCTTTTCCGTACTGTATTGTACGACATCATAAAGGTTTCTAAATGTTTGGGGTTGGTTTTTCTTTGTGGTATCATATATCGAATGAGGTGCCTGTGTCCCTGAATGAACTATAAGTCTATCATTCAAAAATGTGTTAATTTGTTGTTTCCCAAGTTATATAATATTTATTTAAATTATAATATTAAGAATACGGGCAGTATTATGAGAATAAGAGAATAATTAATCACATACCAGGGGCAAATATCATTCACACGCAATTAACAATAATCCACTATCAAATACATCACACATGTCGCTCTACACCTCAAAAAACCAAGTGTAATTCCAACACAATTTCTCTGCACCTGACATTTCACAGCATTCGCTCCCCCTTCTCAGCACGCATTCCATTCCGCAGAGGCGACGCCAGTTACAATGTTTCATAATAAAACAATTATTATTGAAACTGCCTTTACATATTGGGATGCCTTATACCTCATATTGTTAAGGATATTCAGTACTAAGACTGTTTTTATTACTTGTTCTAAACACTACAATATTCGAATTTAAGCTATTTTCGGTCATTTTCTTATTCAATTTTCAACATGAAAAAACAAAATCTCAGCTTGGTATCCTGTTTTTCTAGATTCAGTACCCTCCAATTAGTCTAAAAATACTGGATACCAACTTCTACTCAAAAATGCCCCTTCATGGAAAATCTCAAGAATATGGTCTAGTCCAACGGTAGCCAAACCCCGGCTCGCGAGCCGCATGCGGCTCTCGAGGTTGTTAACTGCGGCTCGCGAGACAATTTTGGTTTTGTATTTATCATAAAAGACAAAATTCATAATACAAATATAATTTTTTTCACATAATAAAAAAAATATGAAAAAAAACAAGGAAAAATTGAATTGACAATAAAATGCGTCATGCGTACGACAATTTCTTTTAAACAGGAGTGGGAGAAGAGCTTTGTCTTTACTGTTAAGGGTGGGAAACCTGTGTCTTATCTGCCACGTGGCACTCAATCACTTTAAAGCCAGTAACTTAAAGCGTCATCATGAAACTAACCATAAAAATTTTATTACGGAATTTCCTCCCAAATCAGAATTGCGGAAGACTAAGTTAATGTTGAAATCTAGCTTAGTTGCCCAACAAACCGTACTTTCATCATTGTGTAAAACAGCTGACTTAACTACTGAAGCTAGTTTTATTATGGCATGGAATATTGCTCGTGCTCAACTTCCCTACAGTAGTGGAGAATTTGTGAAGAAGAATATTGCCGATGTTACTGCAATTCTCGCTCCAGATAACACAAAGCTTCGAGAACAAATAGCAAGTATTTCTATTTCCCGCCACACTACAGAGAGACGTATTTCCCAGATCAGTGCTGAAATTTGCTCGCTGCAGTGTGATTTGAAGAATTCTGTTGCATTCAATTTGGCCCTCGATGAATCTACGAATATTAAAGATAACCCTGAACGGCGATATTTGTTAGTTATGTTACTGGCGATGGAAATATGAAAGAACTCTTGGACTTAATGACCCTAAGAGAAACCACCAGAGGGGTTGACATAAAGAACGCACTTGACGAGGCATTATCAAATGCTCAAGTACCATTGAATAAACTTGTCAGTGTTGCAATAGATGGAGCACCAGCTATGGTAGGACAAAATGTAGGCCTAGTTGGGCTCTCGACACGCGATCCCAAGTATCTTGTGTGTCTGTTTATTCACTGTATCCTTCACCGTGGTCATTTGGTAAGCAAGTACGTTAAGTATGACAGTGTTATGAAATGTGTTATAGAAATTGTGAATTTCATTCGTTCAAATGCAAAAACGCACCGAGCGTTTAGACATTTTATCAAGGAGCTGGATCTTCAAGATAAGCCAGATGACCTTTCATTCTACTGTATTGTAAGGTGGTTATCAACTAGTAATCTCCTGAATAGGTTTGTTGCACTGTTGGGGCCTATCATTGATTTCTTGAAAGAAAAGGGAAAGTCATACCCACAACTAGAAGATCACGAATGGGTGCAGGATCTGATTTTTTTTTTTACTGATGTAATACAACACCTTCAAAATCTAAATTTGGCACTTCAGGGAAAGACTAAGGTCATTTCTGACCTTACACAGACATTTTTCAGTTTCCAGAATAAAATGAAGCTCTTCCAAAAAGATCTAGTAACAAAAAAATTTGACCACTTTCCCCACCTGAAAAACCGAGCAAACACTTTTCCTAATATTGAAATAAAAGAGAGTAAATTGGAGGAATACAAAGGTAAATTAGAATGACTAATTGATGATTTTCAGTTCAGGTTTGATGAACTAAAGAAGCTAAAACCATGCTTTGAATTTCTTGTAAATCCTTTCCTGATTGATGTCGTCAACGATGGCTGTCCTGTTACCACACCTTTTGTTACGGAAGCTGCTTCAATACAAACAGAACTTTTGGAGCTACAGGAGGACGTGGGTTTAAAGTTGATACATAAAAGCTTATCTGGAGTTGAGTTTTGGAAGCAAGTACCAGAGACAAAGTATCCTCACCTCAGGAAAACCAGTTTCCGACTTATCTCACTTTTTGGGACAACTTATTGCCGTGAAGCGCACTTCTCGGTAATGAAGTGTGTAAAGTCGAAACATTGTGCTGCCCTCACTAACGAACACCTGACTGACCTGCTTCATACTGACATCACATCAGCCAGACTTTAAAGCATTAACAGCCAAAATGAAGACCCAAACTAAGCCTTCTACAAGCAGTAATTAAACAATTTAATAATGTGAGTATAACTATATGTATATGTTTTTAATAATTTAATTCTTTTTAAAATATTTTGCGGCGCTCGTACATCTGAAAAACGTCGTATGTGGCGCTTGGGTCCAGGAAACTTGGCCACTCCTGGCTTAGTCTATCCTGAACAGGTTAAACAGTTAATAGAGGAGAAGAGTTACAGGCCTGAACAAGTATTTAATGCCGATGAAACCAGCTTATTCTGGAAAAGAATGCCCTCAACAACATTCATTTCCAAGGAGGAAAGGAGTGTCCAAAATTACTTGGACAGATTCGAGTATGTATGTATGTATATTTCTTACAGTATTAATTACAGGCTACTTCAACATCGCCATAGAAACCGGCAACGCAAACCACGCTGCCAGGCGTTTAAAACCGTGCGATAAGCGCGGTCGGTGGTTGACGAGCGAGAAGCAGTGCTTCCACTTTTAGGGTAATTGGAGAATTCTTAGGGTATAAACACAAAATCTAGGGTAATCAGGCATATTTGTCATCAACACCACCAAATTATTTATATTAAGATTGTTATATTGCCTGAGATTAAAAATAGAACAAATCTGGAATAAATAAGTGATTCTATCCGTTCAGTAACTCCTCGTTCTTTTAAATTGTGGTGAGTGTCTGAGGGTAGCTGGCAACTAGGGGACAACCTAATTCCAGTACTTCTTCATAGAAGTTACTCTAATTTGGAAATTTCTGTTATTAGTATTAATTATTATTGATGGTACAATATATTATTTTCGTTCTATTAAACAGCATGTTTCTCTAATTTGGAAATTCCTGTCTAGTTGTATCAAATGCTGATGGTAGAATACATTTGGTTCTGTTACTCAGTAACAGTTACTGTGAAAGAGATGATATTGTTTACAGGACACAAGTTTCACAAAGGAAAGTAAGTTGAATCATGTAACTTATCATAGGGATGTCATTCTTACTATTAAAGGATTTGAGAAATGTGCTTGTAATTGTTTCTTTTGCTATCAAAATGATGCTGATTTGATGCACACATTTTCAGTGTTATCAAAGTTTTTTATTTTTTCTTGCATTTCCATTTTATTCAACAAATACCCTACAGATTGTTACAGAAAGTATCGATGGTAACTTTAAATGTAAATATTTATGTATAGGTGCTGTAATTTCTTTATCAGTCACAATAGTTAAATGAAATCTCATTTTATATACACACACACATATATATATATATAATGGTTTTAGTCTGGGGTAACTTAGGGTAATTCCAACAATGGTCCAGGGTAATGAAAATTTTGGCCGTGGAAGCCCTGGCGAGGTTAAAATTTAAGATATACCTTTCCTTGCCTTCGTGCTGTCTACTTCTTTGCTCTTAAAAGTAATCTTGTTTGTTAAAACCTTCGTATTTCCAAAATTTAAGTTATAATGTAGTTATAAGTTTCCAAAATTTAATTATAATAGACCTTTCAGCTTTACCGACTTTTTACAAGCATTGTTTGAATTTGATTGTATATATTTGTATTGTTAATTATTTAGTTAGGTTAAGGATTTTATTTGCATCACCTGAAGATCAGGGCCCCCAACCTTCTCTAGTTAGCTTTATATAAGGCTAACTAACGAAAATATCGCGACCTAACCTAACCAATCGTCAAGGGCGTACAGTTGACCTAACGATTGGTTAGGTTAGGTCAGATCGTGATATTTTCGTTAGTTAGCGTTATGAGGCTAACTAAAGAAGGTTGGGAGGGGCCTGATCTTCAGGTGATACTTTCATTTAATTTGTCGTTAGTTTTTGTTATGTATTGGAATTAAAATAAGTTATCCCACGTCGATACTTTATAGTGATCTACATTGCACTATAAACTAACATCGTGTTGACTTGTTGGCGTTCCAATACTAGTTTTTTTTTGTATTTGGTGGTGGTTTTCTTTCATTATTACCTGTAGTTGTGGCCTTGTTTATTTGAAAAGATCCGTTATTAAGGATAGGTATTTCCAATTAATATGTAAAGTTATCATTGTCTAATTTATATGACACGGACTACCCCAAGTTAATTAAAAAAAAGAACCCATCCCGTACTCGAGTCGCCCAAGAATCGGGGCCTCATTTAGATCGCTCGAACCACGATCAGAGGCGGGCGCGGATTACCAATATTAGTTGGGATACAGTCCTCAAAGATTGGTAATCGAAAATTCTCACAGACAACATCTGGCTTTAAACCAGCCAAAGATCGGCTAACCCTGCTTCTCTGCGCAGGAACCTATCCCCGTAAATAACGAGGGCCTACTCTATTATTTATTAAAGGTGAAGCATTTCTCCTTGAACAGAAAATCACACTATATAAATTAGCATATTTTCATTGAGAAAAGATTCTATAAATGTTAAATTTTCCTAAAAATCAAAATAAAATACTTAATTTGTTTCATTTAGTATGAAAAAAAGTTTCTAAAAAATAAAAATTCCAAGACAGATTTTAATAACGAACCTTCACGAGAATATCCACTACTTCAGGTTTGCCCATTTTTGTTTTCCCAAGTTTTTGTATATTCCATGCTCCTATACGAAGGGGCCGTTCCAGTTGGATCTCCGTCGATACGGAACACACCGGCGATTGGGTGCTGCTAATTTGAACTGCCCCGAAAAGGGACAAAAGAAAAAGCGAGATGCTGATCTCCATCTTTACACGGGTCTGAAAAAGAATTAATTCGTTGGTCTTACATGTATATGCGTGATATAAGATTTTTAAACTTAAAACTTATTTTAAAATAAATTTTTGGAGGGCAAATAGGGGAGCTTGGGTCACTGCATGTGAGTTCATGGAATGGTTTATAAACTGCTTCGTCCATGAAATTGAAAGAAGCCACTGCTGCTGTATCGAGTTCTTAACCCCCGTTCCAATTAATGCGATCCATTGCGCTAACTCCCGGATTATTATTACCGACACCATATGGAGTCGAACCCCCGATCTTGGTGTCTGCTGAGTTTACGAGGAAACGGTGTTAACCACTGAATTACTGGCGCTGTCTTATATGGAGGTAACTTGATTTCTACAGATATGCAGCCCATTGAATGATTTTAATCCTTTAAGGACGATTCCAAGCAGCATATGCGGTCACTCTTGTCACCATAAAAAGTATAGATTTTATTGTTTAAAACTAAATATTTTAGTAATAAAATAATGTCACTGAAATGATAAACATTTTGGGTTCTTTTTCCGACAATTAAATGACACCGATGTAAACATGTAGAAACAATTTCTATTATTATTTCTGGTGGGACTTAACATCCGTACCAACCGTCGTGAAAGGGTTAAGTAAAACAAGTGAAAAGTACGAATCGAACTAATCTTTTAGAACACTCGGTTTTATGATTATGTACACTTGTCTCGCGTGTCGACGAGAAAAATTGCTCTCGATACATCTATTGGAAATATAGTCAGGCAGCTTAGGACCACATTTTGTTAATATGGGGACATGCCGGACAAAAGCACCATTTTTTTCCCGACAATATATGGTATAAATTTTGATATATTTATTGGAACCAAGTAATCTCAGCTTGCTGGAGCCTGTTTCAGCCATTTTTCAAAAATGGGTGGACGAAAACCAGGGAAAAAAAATTTTTTAGTTAGAAATAAAGATATTGGCTCTGAGAGCTCAATTACTGTTGTAGAATTTTATAATACTATGCATATTGCTTGGCAGCAGCAACATTCAAACGTGTAGAATGAAAAAAAAATATTTATTTTTTGCAAAGGGGGGTGGGGGTGTTGCGAAAAAAAGAAGAAAAAATACCCCAAAGGGCCCTTTGTTGCCAACCGGGGTTGCAAGGGGCATGCAACTTGGAGGTGGAGTTCTCCCCCAAGCTATTCCCCCCAAAGCGCCAGAAAGGAGAGAAAAGAGGAGAGAAAGGAGAGGTGTTCACCTGGCAGGAGCCAAGTGCATATTAAGACTTCAGCCGAGTAGGCGTTGTTTTATAGGCTCCTAATCAGCCAGTTGACTGAGCCAAGGGGGGGAGGGGTACACCTGAAGGAGAGAGAGAGAGAGAGAGTAGTTGCCTTTGATTGCAAGGCATGCAACTTGGAGGCGGAGTTCTCCCCCAAGTTATTTTCGTTTACCTAACCTAAGAGGCCTCTAAGGGGTTTTCCCAAAGGGCCAGAAAGAGAAGGACCAGAGGTCCTTGCTCGGCTGGGAGCCGAGCTTGAATGACTCCGTCAGTCGTCTCTCGGTCTTTTATAAACCTCTATTCTGGCTGAGTTGCCAGATAGCGCCATGTATTCAGTTGCCAGATAGCGCCATGTATTCAGTTGCCAGATAGCGCCATGTGTTCCAGATAGCAAAAACCATATATTAATCATCCATTTAAATAGTGTACCACAATATATGACGGTAGATGAATCCAATTAAATTCTGTTTATTAAATAAATAATTTTTACACACTTAATTTTTATTATAAATATTTAAGTCACGATAGATATATATATATATATATATATATATATATCCTTCTTCCGCAGCTTATTATCCCATCTTTACATGGGGTCGCTGTTTTTGGTTCGTCTTCTCCACTCTCCTCTGTCGTATACCGCGTCCTCCTCCAAGTCCTTCTCCCTGATGTCCGCCACCACACAGTCCCTCCATCTCGTCTTCGGTCTTCCTCTTCTTCTCCGTCCCGGCAACTCCATCTCCAGCACTCTACGCCCCACATACTCCTCCTCTCTTCTCCTGACGTGTCCATACCACCTCAGCCTGGCCTCCTGCACCGTCTTAGATGCTTCCGCCACCTTCACTGTTCCCCTTATATGCTCATTTCTGACCCTATCCCTCCTCGTCACTCCACACATCCATCTCAACATCTTCATTTCAGCCACATCGATTTTTCTTTCATTGCTCTTCTTCATTGGCACAGTCTCCATTCCATACAACATTGCCGGCCTCACCACTGTTTTGAATACCTTTCCCTTCAGTTTCACTGGGACCCTCTTATCACAGAGCACCCCTGATACGTCTCTCCAGTTCTTCCACCCCGACTGTATTCTACAGTTTATCTCTCTCTCTGCTCCCCCCTCTGCATCCACTGTTGACCCCCAAGTATTTAAAATACTCCACCGTCTTAACACGCTCTCCACTCAATGTCACTTCCCCTCCTCGGTCCTGCTGCACATCACATCTCATATATTCGGTCTTCTTTCGGCTAATTCTCATCCCCCTACTTTCCAACGCCTCTCTCCAATTTTCCAACTGCTGCTCCACCTCCTCTTTCGTCTCCCCACTCAACACAACATCGTCTGCATACATCATGCACCACGGCGCCTCCCCTCTAATCCTGTCCGTCAACACATCGAATACCACATTGAAAAGAAGGGGCTCAAAGCTGATCCTTGGTGCAGACCAACTTCCACCCCAAAGCTCTCTGACACACCCACACTACTCCTCACCTTAGTTGTTACTCCCCTGTACATTCCCTTGATCAGTTTAACATACTTCTCTGGTACCATCTTTTCCCTTAAGCATCTCCAAACTTCCTGCCGTGGTATCCTATCATATGCCTTCTCCAAGTCAATAAAAACCATGTGCAACGCCTTCTGCCCCTCTCTGTACCTCTCTGCCAACTGTTTCAATGCAAAAACTGCATCTGTCGTTCTCCTTCCCGGCATAAATCCAAACTGTTCCACTGACACTTCCGCTTCGTCTCTCAACCTACTCTCCACTATTCGCTCCCATATCTTCATTGTATGTGATATTAGCTTGATCCCTCTATAATTCGTGCAATCTTGTACGTCTCCCTTCTCTTTAAAATAGGCACTATGATGCTGGTCCGCCACTCATCCGGAATCACCTCCTGGTCAAACAACTTCTGCATTAGATCCCACACCAGATCCACCCCTCATCTCCCAGTGCCTTCCATGCCTCGGCTGGTATCTCGTCTGGGCCAGTCGCCTTGTTATTTTTCATCCTATTCAGAGCACGACTCACTTCCATCCTCCCCACTTGTCCTGTCATAGCTACATTTGGTAATCCATCCTCATAGAAAGATCTTGGGTTTTCTTTATTTAATAATTCCTCAAAATATTCCTTCCATCTATCCTTTATCTCTTCATCTCTTTGCAGCACCGCCCCTCCCTTCCCTTAATTTGTTTTACCTGTGTAAAGTCTTTTGTCGCTCTATTTCTGCTCTTAGCCAATCTGTATATCTTCTTTTGTCCTTCACGATCCTCTAAATCCTCATACATCTGCCGATATGCCTCCGCCTTTGCTCTCGCCACTGCTCTCTTTGCCTGTTTCTTTGCTTCTTTATATACCACCTTACACTCTTCACTCCCTGATTCTTCCCATAACTTCTTAGTTTCTCTCTTACTTCGTAGTGCCCTTTGGATCTCATCACTCCACCACCATCCTTCCTTATCTTTCCACACTTTACCCTGATGTTTCCCCCAATATGTCTCTACCTGCCGTTCTCATGACATTCGCATTATGTACCCACCAATCCTGTACATTCTGTTCATCAACATGGATTTCACTCAACACTCTCTCTAAATTCCCGTTTCTTCCCCTCCTCTCTCAGTTTGTACCACCTAATTCTCCTCACTGTTGTTCCTCGGGTCTTTCTTCCTCTTTCAACATCACATCCATGACTACCAACCGGTGTTGTGGCGTCACATGGTCTCCTGGAATAACTTTGCAGTCCCTCACCTCGGCCAATTGCGCCCTCCTATACAGTATGAAATCAATTTGCGATGTTCCGCCTCCACTCTTGTACGTAATAACATGCTCCTCCCTCTTTCTGAAAAACGTATTTACAATCGCTAGATCAAACGATACAGCCATATCCAACACACACTCACCGTCCACGTTTGCCTCTCCATAGCCATGACCACCGTGCATTCTGACCACTATATATATATATATATAATATATATATATATATATAATAAACGAATAAACAACTCGTACACACACACACACACACACACGAAGTGAAAATTTACGAAAAAATTCATTTAAAAGTTGAAATTAGCCATGGGGGGAATAGCTTGGAGGAGAACTCCACCTCCATATAACGGGGTCGGACGACATGAGAGATCTTCCTTCCAGACCGCTCTTGTATGTATGTATATATATATATATATATATATATATATATATAATAAACGAATAAAAAAACTCACGCACACGAGGAGAAGGAGACTGTCAACTCGAATCGTCACATTTAAATAGTGTACCACAATATATGACGGTAGATGAATCCAATTAAATTCTGTTTATTAAATAAATAATTTTACACACTTAATTTTTATTATAAATATTTAAGTCACGATATATATATATATATATATATATTATATATAATAAACGAATAAACAACTCGTGCACACACACACGAAATGAGAATTTACAAAAAAATTAATTTAAAAGTTGGAATTAGCCATGGGGGGAATAGCTTGGGGGAGAACTCCACCTCCATATAACGGGGTCGGACGACATGAGAGATCTTCCTTCCAGACCGCTCTTGATGTGTGTGTATATATATATATATATATAATAAACGAATAAACAACTCGTACACACACACACACACACACACACACACGAGGAAAAGGAGACTGTGTCAACTCGAATCGTCACATTTAAATAGTGTACCACAATATATGACGGTAGGTAAAACCAATTAAATTCTGTTTACTAAATAAATAATTTTTACACACTTAATTTTTATAATAAAAATTTAAGTCACGAAACGAAATGAAAATTTACAAAACAATTCATTTAAAAGTTGAAATTAGCCAAAACACACGAAGAAAATTGAAAAAAACGAAATTTAAAGAAATTAATCAATTGAGACATAAATTTCTTTCATTTGGAGAGAAGGGAGACTTATCAGGGATTGGGGGGAAGGTCTCTCAACCATCAGGTGTTCCTAGGTCATTTCGAATCGTGTCCCTAGAGACCTTTTCGGCCGAGGGTTAATCCTTCGTCCAAGATATTCGAGCAAAAAGCACCCGTCACATCAATTCTTATTATCATTATTATTATTATTTCTACAATGAAAATATTTTATATTTACGCGTAATTTGTATGGTGTCATATTCTTATAAATACATCTTAACTGCTTAATTCAATCACAATTCACATCAATTTCTTATTATTCATTATTATTATTATTATTTCTACATTGTAAAGGTTTTCACTCCGCCTTAGACCCACAGTTTAACGTGGATTCAGAAATACATCTCGTCGATTGCTCACTATTTCATCGAGATAATTAAAGCTCAGGACCTGCATTGTCTATGAGATCTGCGGGAAACTCTGAGTAAAGCCAGTAGTATGACCGAAAAGAATGTTAATGCATCATTTGAACGAGTCAGTAGTATGGCCGAAAAGCATGCATGATTTTCTCTCTAACGAATTGGAAAGGTTCTCACTCCGCCTTAGACCCACATTTTAACGTGGATTCAGAAATACATCTCGTCGATTGCTCACTATTTCATCGAGATAATTAAAGCTCAGGACCTGCATTGTCTATAAGATCTGCGGGAAACTCTGAGTAAATGGAAATATTATTTTCTCGAAAACTATGGGTGATAGAAAAATTCTGAAACCGGAATCAGTATCAAAAGTTCTATAAGAAACACCAAATAATTTTCAAGAGTCCCCTAGTGTAATTTCTCGCCGAATTGGAAAGGTTCTCACTCCGGCTTAGACCACAGTTTAACGTGGAAACCGAACGCTCTTTTAAAAATATAATTAGGATATATTTCTTTATTATAAAATAAGTTAACAATTGAAATTATGTTAACACAAGATTTGTGAAAACATTACTAATAACTTGTAAGTAAAAATAAAATATAATATAAGGGACTACCATAGAAATGTAAGTGTCTTTTATTTATTCACAAGAAACACGATTTTATATATATGTTATCGTCCGGACCCGTTATAGCGGATTGGTACACATCATAGCTCCACCCAGCTACACCGGCAGCCAATCACTACGAACATCTGGTCTTTTGGGCGGAGCTTGGCGATTGTGCATATAAAAGGGGATATTTTTCAGTTGGGAGTAACAGTAGCTATTTTCGCGTCAGTGAATAATCATTCCCTCCACCATGGACCTGTACGTCTCCCCAGATTTGTATGAAGAAAGTGATACTGCAGCATTAACGGCAATTAGTCTTTTCAATGCGATTGACCGTGATGAATTATTTCCAACGCAAACCGTTGAAGATATTTGCAGTGACGCTCCTTACAATCCTACGCAAGGGACTACCATAGAAATGTAAGTGTCTATAATTCGATTTTATATATATATGGAGAGCTGTAGTATCTCGTCAAATAGATACTCGCCAAAAATTTTTTATGGCAATCAATGTTATTTGGTTTTACTTCTTATCCCCATTATGCTAAAATCGAAATTTTTTATGGCAATCAATGTTATTCCTCTTAAATGAACCAAAGATATCTTCACATAATGGGGATCTGTCTGAATACTCTGTATATGTTTTAAAAGAATGAACATTATTCCTTTAAGATCCTATGAGGATTTGACACGTGTTATACAATCTTTTGAAGAATCTCGTGTCATGAACACCGGAGGATATACTGATCAGTCAGCAATATCACACATCCTCCACCATGGACCTGTACGTCTCCCCGGAATTGTATGAAGAAAGTGACACTGCAGCATTAACCGCAATTAGTCTTTTTAACGCTATTGACCGTGATGAATTATTTCCAACGCAAACCGTTGAAGATATTTGCAGTGACGCTCCTTACAATCCGACGCAAGGGACTACCATAGAAATGTAAGTGTCTATAATTCGATTTTATATATATATGGATGGGCTGTAGTATCTCGTCAAATAGATACTCACCAAAAATTTTTTATGGCAATCAATGTTATTTTGTTTTACTTCTTATCCCCATTATGCTAAAATCGAAATTTTTTATGGCAATCAATGTTATTCCTCTTAAATGAACCAAAGATATCTTCACATAATGGGGATCTGTCTGTATACTCTGTATATGTTTTAAAAGAATGAACATTATTCCTTTAAGGTCCGATGAGGATTTGACACGTGTTATACAATCTTTTGAAGAATCTCGTGTCATGAATACGGAGGATATACTGATCAGTCAGCAATGTGTCACCGAAATAATGTGTTTTTCGATCTTTTTGGGATAAGAAGACAATATATTTTCATAAATTTATTAAATGAAAGAAATCAGTACAATGACCAACTACAGAATATACCGTTACAAATATACGAACAAAAACATTATACTATGCAACGAGTACGTACAATTGGAAAACGGATTTTTATCTGTCTGCATACCATTTCATCGTTTCGGCGAGTGTGACACGGGTCAAATAAATTTTAAAAATTTATAAATTCTTTATCACATGACATATGCGTGAGAAATGAGACGCAGTACATTCCGCAAACATTACTAAAATATCCTTGTATGCGAAATGGGTTCCATACAACTTCGGGAATATGTAACTGAGCGAGAAATTTTACAATAATAGGGTCACTCCAGGGTTGAGTACCGAGTGAATCAAAATAGTACAGGCGCTGTCTATTTTTAAAATAGACAGCGATCCAGTGAATCCCTTCATTACCGATGACATCTGTGTTCACAATAAGACTACCGCATTCTCGCGTACTTGGCAAACTCAATGTTTCATTCTTCGCAAACACTCCGATAAATTTGGAACGTGTGACTCGTTCCATTACTTTCTGAAGTGTATTAGCATCCATTTTAAAAGTCAGTGATAACGCTCCTAAATCTATCTACTTCTATTAGGGCTTGCGATTCGAGATATACTAGTACACTAATAGGAGCGTCTATAGGCTTGGCGAATTCCAGCCGCACTGAGATGTTTCCGCTCTGCTGTGGGGTTAAATGGGTATTTACGCTAGCAGATAAGTCAGGTGTAATGTCAAACGGATAAAGGTTAAATTGATCAATGAATTCTTCCTGCGTTACCCATTACCAAGCTCATCACAATCACCTGCAATATGGGTCAGATTACTATAGGCTCTGGCACAAAGAGGTAACACATCGTCTGATGAATAGTCCGTACCCATTGTTCCACCCAAAGCAGTGCCATTAACGTATAGAGTTATATTTTTAAGTCCGAAATTCTCGAATTTAAAGGCACTCTTTTATATTTTCCATTCACCGAAGCATGGTCCTGCATACCGATTAATATCCTTTTAGGAAGATTTCCCAGGGCAATGTTTTCTATCTGCTTCGATGCCAACCCTGCAGGAACCGTATATAGTTTGATTTGCACTCTGTTAATAGGATATTTCACTGTAGCGTTTAGTAAATTTTTCTCAGTTTCTAGTTGTTTTGGTGAACTTAATTTCACTCGCCGTACGCGGAGGTATGTGTCCATAATGTGAACCACAACGGGCTTTGCACCCTCCTCTTGATCAGCAGCCAGATTTAAGCAGATCTCAGGACTCGTGCGGGTGAGCTTTATTTTCATATCCACCCCGTTGACAAGCAACTTCTCCTGGAAAGTGAAATCTGTGTGCAACCGTCCAAAACACTCGTATATTTTCTTTTTAGAATTTTTAAATTTGTCCTTTATACTATTTTCATCTTTAGTTTGATAATATCCCTCGGCACTTAAAAAGGTAGCCTTCGCTTCTTTGGAAAAGTTGAGGACATTTTCCAGATAGGCTCGTAGATGATAGTACCCCGTGCCTGCCGATATGTTGGTCTGATTTAAATATACGTCACACTGGTTGAATATGGAGTGCAGAAAGTTTGTTTCAGGGTATACAGCATATTTGTCATCGCAGACCGTTCCATCAGAATGGGCTATACGTAGCTTAGCGTACATGTGCACACAGCTTGGATCAAAAAAGTAAGGACCTGAGCTGGGTATCACGAATTCTATAGGTACACTCGGGGAACTAATTGTGTTTAAAGGGTTAATTGTAATAAAGTCACTGTGCTCAATAGAAACTTGGGTTGGAGGCAGCTCAAAAAGGGACAGCTCCGATTTACAGCATTGTGAACTACATGGGTGGATGAAGCGTGCCATGGTGAAATAGTGCCTCCTCTCTCGACAAGTGGTAAACAAACTATGATTCATGAGATCAATGTCCTTAGCTTATATCAGTCAAAAAAGTGGTCAACCATAGGTTTCATTCGCTTACAGCACTTCTTTTTTGATAGCCTTTTACGTTTAATACCACGTGACCCCTTCTTCTTCCGGGCAGCCCGCTTCTTCCCGCCACCACGCATTTTTCTCTTTGCATCTTTGATGATTTCGTCCCGTGTACGCTTTAAATGTTTTTTTAGAGCCTCTTTAGGTTTAGCCCCGGCCAATATGTCTTCTGCAGTGTTAATACCTGATTGCAGCACTTTCCTTCCAAGGTATCTGGCATCCCTCTTCAGCAAAGGAACAGCCGTACGTAGTATGGATGAAAAAATGGAACCAAGTCCACTACCGCGCTGGTATCGCACCCCTCGATAGACGGTGAAAGGCTTTCTATCCATTATAACTCTGCGTCGAAAGTGTAGCTTCACTGTTAAGCTCCCGTTACCGAATGGGAAGTTTTCACCCTCAATCGTTCTTATATATATTGAGATATTGGTTATGAAATTAGTTGCGACATTCACATAATGGGGTCTGTCATATGTAATACTCAAACTCCTTCCTCTATGGTTGGGGATGTGAGCAATGCGCAGCAGGCGTGCCTGAGTATCCCCAACAAACTGGTGCTCCACTATATTACTGTAAATATAGCACATGTCTGGGGACCTTTCAGCCAATTTCTCCATCTTCAATTGATACATTAATCTGGACAAGTCATGCTGTGTCTCGTGAAATGTGTCTCTTTGGAAGGCTGCGCTATATCGGCCATTGGCTAGAATTTGGAAATTTCTATGGTCTTTAATACGTCTGTTAGTCTTTGATTTTAGGATTAGTGTATGTGTAGGGTTTACGATTTCGTATACTAAATCATTCGTAAGGTTTGAGTTTGTAAACTTACGTTTAAGCCTCTCACAACATCCTCGGCCGAACCATACTGACCCGGTCCTAGTCTTACTTCTGTTCTGTAGTACCGTGCAATCTTAGTCCGAGCGATACGCATAGTTTCATCCATAGCTACCCCAGCTTTTTCACACTCGTCAATGTCTCTAAGAATCGTAAAAACGGTTTCTTTATGTTCAATATTTAAAAAAGATGGTGTCCAGCTGAATTTCGCATATCCCCACCTCATACGAATCACGACCCAATTCAATGTGCTTGTGGAGTTCTGTTACAAAGTTGGCTAGTGTGTTGTTAGGGTGTACAGACAGGGACGAGGAGGACGGGAGTGTGATATAGAAATGGTTAGGAGCCATGTTGCATACTATTTAAGCTTCATTATTGCATCAGATTTTATATAGGTGTTGAAGCTTTCTGGGTACCCTAGCCATTTCACCAGGTACATTTTTCTCTTTCCTGAACCTTTGCTTCCTAAAATTTTCTCAATTTTAAACACATTTTTTTTCTAAATTAACTTTCTGCAATTCCTCGCGGTAAAAACCTCCTGAGATTTCTTCCCCATTCAAATCTTCAATGTAATACATCATTATCTCACCTTTAGGTCTCGTAGCCCTAACTTTAAAAATCTCGCGTGTCCATCCTTGCTCAAAACCCTTTGCGAATTTATTCCCCGAACGCGACAGCCTTACATAATCAATTTAGGGTGGATCGATTTTACATTTTTTTCGATTTCCATATTCTAATAGAGACAAAAACTTGCGCATGCATGAGAAAATAGCCTCTGCAAAATCTTAGCTTAATAGGTAATCATCTTCTGCCCCCGGCAGAGCGATGAAAATCATATTTTAGTAGTCAAAAACGTATTTTTAAACCCCAGCCTAGAGTCATAAAATTTTGCGTGTGTGTTATTTCATGCCTAAGCAACGATATAAATGCTATGGGAAATATATAAATGCATTATTTAAGACAAAGAGCCGATCTGAAAATATGTATATTATACATATTTTCAGATCGGCTCTTTGTCTTAAATAATGCATTTATATATTTCCCATAGCATTTATATCGTTGCTTAGGCATGAAATAACACACACGCAAAATTTTATGACTCTAGGCTGGGGTTTAAAAATACGTTTTTGACTACTAAAATATGATTTTCATCGCTCTGCCGGGGGCAGAAGATGATTACCTATTAAGCTAAGATTTTGCAGAGGCTATTTTCTCATGCATGCGCAAGTTTTTGTCTCTATTAGAATATGGAAATCGAAAAAAATGTAAAATCGATCCACCCTAATTAATCATTGATTTTGAAGCGCGCAGAGTGTGGTGGTGGTGGTGATCCATCTCTTCTCGGGAGCGTACCTCTTTCTAAAACTTCGTTAGGTGTTGTCCCAATCGTGCGATGGTGTGAGCGGTTGTAGGATGATGCCAATGATTCCAGAATGTCTAGAAATCTGTATGTGTTTTTATGTGTAAAATAACGGTGCATGCGTTCCTTTATGGTGCGCTGAACTCTTTCAGCTAAAGAAGCCTTATGTATAGAATTGGTTGTGTAATAGCTGATATTAAACTCTGTCAACATGTTCTGAAAAGCACGGCCTATAAATTCCTTCCCCATATCCGTACAAAAATAGCCAGGAACCCTGTTTTCTTTTAACATTAGCGTTTTGGTGGCTTTAGCAACTGTTTCAGGTGATTTATTTTTCAGAGGAACTAGCCACAGATATCTAGAGAATACGTCTATTATGAATAGAATGTAGCGGTAACCATCGTTATACACAGAATATCTTTGCATGTCTGTTAAATCTGCTTGCCAAATAGAATCAATCGAGGAAGCCGTTGTCTTGGCTGTTTTAAACCTTTTTCTCACAGGCTTATGAAGCGTATAAGCGTCCTGCTCCCTCAAAAATCTTTCAACATCTTTTTTTCCTACTCCGTAAACACTTCTGTACAGTCTATCTACGCCGCCGTAAGAGGATGGGTTAGAAACGTCATAATAGCGTTTAGTTAATACGTTAGCCATTTGCGTATTTTAGAGGCACGTGGGTAGGGTTGGTTTAACCTCTTCTTTCTCCTCTTCAAAGGTGTTACCGCCGGGGGTGACGGCGTCTTCAATTGTGTCACATGCGTTGCATGTTCCAAGTCTTTTAACCTGTTCAGATTTCCTATCAACGTTTTAGGGACATTTATTTGTTGTAGTCTTGCTTTAATATGCTTCCATCCTGATGGTGATGGCCTATCCCACTTTCTCACCAGATCATGGACAATGTCTACGATATTCGATCCCTGTACCTTTGATCCTTCCACAATGAGCTCGCCTGTATCGGTCCATTGTATGGCTGCATCCTCATTCAATAGATTATAAAGACTTAAGCCTTTACTCATCAATGTATGTGGGAGGGTGCTTTTTAATACATGTTCGATATGTTGTGTGGCTAATCTTTTTGGTTGGTCAGCTGTATCGTCGGGCTCAGACCCTATGTCGCCATGTCCATCGTCCCCCGTGCTGTGCCTAATAACCACAGGAATCTCTGTAGGGCTCTTATAATTTTCGTACTCGTGAAGAAATTTCTGCAGAGCTTCGGTATAAGATTCTTTTCTCATCAGGTGTTTTTTCACTGTTTAATAGAGCTAGCAATTCGCTTTCCATTCTTTTAAGTCTGCTTTTACGGGGATCTAGATCCGTGTCTGGATTCCTTTGCAGTGAAGCGTACACCTCGTGGGGAATCACTACCACTTTCTTCATTATATTAATCTAGTCAGTAAAGGACCCAAAACTGAAAATAAGATGGGGAGAAATGACCCTCCTGTTTGTACAATAATTCGTTTTTTCTTCGCTACAGTTTGACTTTTACGAGCGAGTGCACGTATTATGTTCTTGTAGCGGCGTAGGCGAGCCTTCTGATGGGTTTTCATTGATACATTGCAATTTATAACGTTAAGACAGATTTCACAGATGCATTTTAAAAAGTCGGCATCGATATTTTTAATAAACATCTGCTGCATTGCCCGGGGCAGTCGATGATAGATTTTTATTAATTCACGGTATTTCTTTAGTCTCTTTGTCATTCTGGAATATACACCGTTTCAGGCTCGTTTGGAAATATATTCGTTCGCAGAAGCACTCTAAACGTGTTTCGCGGATGAAGGTCGCAAAGCAAATATCCGTAACGCGTGCTTGTAGCTTCTTTATAAACTTCCAAAAACTCCTTACGCTGATTCGGGAACATTTGATTGGCTAATACCCCAATTTGTGATACATCTCTACGTTGTGCGATTAAGACTAGATATTGCGTATTTAACGACACATCGCGCATGTATCTATTTTTGAAAAATAGATTCTGTTGATGAAGAACACGCTTATGTTAAGATGGTGGGAGAATACTGTAAATGTCTCGGCAAACGTTTTATCCATCTCCAACATGAGATCGTCAATTACAATGATTGTATGTTCATTTCCCTTTATCGAATTAACGTCATATACGCCTTTGTGGAACAAAATATCATCTTGGTACTCGTTGAACACTGATTGATACGTCGAATAGCACCATATAACTTTATGCACAAATTTCGAGAACATCTCTCCCTTTTCTTTAATGATTTTAAGCATAAACACAGTTTTACCACATCCTGTAGGTCCAGATATAATACATGTGGATGGACTCGTGAATCTGAATTTTTCTACAGAGTCCATTTCTAACACGTCACACTCCTAAGTGGGTCATTTACAAAATATTACAAATTTTGAGTACTGTTCCTTATATTTTGCTTTCTTCTCCCACAGAACCGTGAATGACGATGAGGTAGAGCATCCCATCATTGACATTACGGATGACCTCGACGACAGTGTAGTTGTGATCTCCTCCCCTGCCAACGAACCCTCACCAGCGATACCAGTAGCACGTCCAAAGCGGAGGTGTGAGAACCCCACGTCAGGTATAAAGCGCCCGAAATACGCGCCTGTTGCAGCGGTAATAGATCCCCAACCCTCAACCTCTTACGCAACAACCCCCCCAGCAGAACCTCCCGCTAATATACCCCCTTATTCATCCGCCGCCCCCCGTTCTGTTAAGTCTACAATAATAGAGCCCCAACCATCAACTTCCTACGCAACAGGCCCCCCAGCAGCACCTTCCGCTAATATATCCCCTAATTCATCCGCCGCCCCCCGTTCTGTTGAGGATGAAATAACGTTCGAGTTGGTGCGCTCCGCAGCCCCCACCCCAGCCTTGACTAGAAATCGGTATAGAGTCAGGGTCGATCCTAGAGCCATGTATAGCAATGGAATTGAGCGCGGGCTACGACGGGTTGTACAGCGTATTATAGTTTGCTCTTCAGAATCGCGACGAGCGTGAAGTCAGGACGAGTCTGTCCTTTGGATTCGGGTCAGATGACGGTGATGTAGACGATTATTGGGTGATAGTGCCATTTAGACGTTTGGCGGCTGAAGATGTAGAATATATATTAGGACGTATAATGCAAGCCGCCCAAAGTAGTATAGCCTTCAATATGGACAACTTCACGGTAAATATTGACCGTGTATTCCGTGTTGCGGGTCATAGTACCATACCGTACACTCTTAACCTCAATTCTCAAGCTATTTATAGACGGCATATAAACGTCGATCGTGGTTGCGGCTTTATAGCAGTAGTCTTGGCTAACATGTTTACTGTACAAAATACACGGGCTCAAAAAATTTGGCTGCCTACGGTCGTGGAACGTGCCCGTAAACTAGCTGTACACTGTGAACTTGAATTTGACTGTAATATGGGGCCTGAAGTGCTGAGAAGGGTAGAACAGGAAATGAATGTCCGCATAGTTGTATTTGGGTTGGATGATCGTCGTAGGACTGTGTATGTTTTAAAAGCTGTGTGAGAGATTCGTACAAGACCCCTACTTATTTTAGGATTGTCAGGGACAACGTATCTCCCCATCCGTAATATAACGGGGCTTTACGCGAGTTATGACAAAAGTCGAAAATATGGGAGACATCATGATTTGTGTAAGGTGCCTCGAGTTTGCGGATGATATTGTGCGACATTGTAAAGAATGTCACATGGTATGTGAGCAGTGTAAAAGCACCAAATGTGAAAGCCGTGTAGTTGAAGCTGAGAAGAGAGACTGTGATGTGTGTAGACGCACATTTTTCAATAATAGCTGTTTTGATTTCCATAAAGTCAATTGGCACGTGCAGGAAAATGAGAATCTGTGAATGTGGTATGTTTCACACAATGGATAATTGGGGGAAATTTAAGCACAAGTGTGACGTAATTCACTGTCCTACATGCCAGGAGGAATATAAGGCGGATGGAGTAAAGCATGTATGTTATATGAAAGATGCTAAGCCTAAAAATAACCCTTGTATAACTGTGTACTACGATATAGAAACATATACGAACGCTGAAACCAAAGAGGTAATTCCACATTTACTTGTGAGCCAGACCATCTGTGATGAGTGTATGGGTATCGAATGTGACGAGTGCCCCAAATGCGGTAAACGGACAAACGTTTTTAAAACGAATGTCCGCGATAGTCCTGTGAAACTATTTGTGTCCTATATTGTCAAGTTAGCCGACAAGTTCAAAAAAATGACTGTGTATATTCTCGCCCATAACGGGGCAAAGTTTGACACGCAGTTCCTTTATAAGGAGTTGCTTGAACACGAATCCTCTGAGATATTTACAGGTGATCCATTGAAAAGAGGCAACAAATTAATACAGATGCAGATAAGAGGCAATGTACAATTTAAAGATACTTTATTATTCACACCTTGTAAATTAGCAAAGCTACCCAAGGTGATGGGAGTAGCAGCTGAAGTTTCCAAAGGATACTTCCCTTACACTTTCCTCACCAGCGAGACTTTAAACTACGTAGGCCCACCACCCCCCAAACATTATTTTGACTGTATGGATGAACGTGAAGACTTTGATCGATACTACGACAGTTTTAATGAAAGTAACCCTTATAATATAGCTGATGAATGTGAGCGTTATTGCGTGAATGATGTGCGCGTGCTTAAAGTATGTTTCCAGGCCTTTAGAAGGATGTACATAGCCCGTTCAAATGCGATCCACTGCAAGTCGCAACCACCATCGCATCATTATGTTTTACGGTGTTCAAGAATAACTTCATGCCGAAAGACACCTTTAGCCATTATTCACCGAAACAACTCCCGCAGTTACGGCACAGGCTATTTACTGGCTCATTCACCTACAGCAACAGACAGGTGTATACATAAAGCACGCCCGCAACACGGGTGAAGTACCCATTAAGATTAATGGACGTGTTTTTTGGGTTGATGGGTTAAGTGAAAACCGTGTCACTGGTGTGAAGACTGTGTACTCCTTTAACGGTTGCTGGTGGCATGGATGCCCCAGTCTGAGTGCGGAATCGCTGGAGATATCCTACGGTAGGTCTCCTGCCGACTGTCTTGCATCGACCCGCACCCGCGATCAACTTATAGGATCACAGTTCACTCACAAAGTCTTGTGGGAGCATGAATATGATGCACGGATGGAGACAGACGAGGTGTACCGTGAGGAAATAAACACGATCAAGCGTTCAATGGTGCTGGATCCTCTCAAATGTGGTGATAGCTTGTTTGGAGGACGTACAAATCCTTTCAGACTATACTTTCCACCTACGGAGGGCGTGAAGCTCCATTACTACGATTTCTGTTCTTTATACCCATACGTGATGAAGAGCAATCCGTACCCCGTGGGCGCTCCTGAGAAACTGGTGGGACCTAGCCTACCCTCCATCAATGAATTTTCAAAAAATTTGAATGATCGTTACTTTGGGCTCTCTTTCGTAGACGTACTCGCCCACGCAATTTATGGATGCCGATCCTACCTGTCGTTATCGACGACAAGATCATGTTTCCCCTGTGCGTGAAGTGCGCGGAAGAGGATAACGGCGATTGTAACCATATACCCCACCAGCGTAAGATCAGAGGCGTATATACAAGTCCTGCGCTGCCCCTAGCCGTACGTCATGGTTATAGAATACTGAAGATACATGAGGTGTGGAGGTTTCAGAAGCTACCCAACCTTTTCACACCATATATAAACGCCTTTTTGAAGGATAAGGTTGAGGCATCAGGGTATCCGCGAGGAGTTGATACCGAAGATGAAAAGTCTGCCTATATTCAACGTTACCGCGACCGCGAAGGTATACAACTTGATCGTGTCCAAATTGTAAAGAATCCTGGCAAGCGCTTTAGTGCAAAGTTGTGTCTAAACAGTCTATGGGGAAAATTTGCGCAGAATACCGGCAGAGGGAGCATTCATTTGGCACAAAGTTATAGCGATGTCTGGGATTATGCCAATGCTCCCGATAAAGAGGTCATGGAGATCGTGAATGTAGGTAATACTTACATATAAAGTACAACAACACTGAATTTGCCACAGATACCTCAAGGGTTACAAACATACCTGTGGCCAGCTTCACAACAGCCTACGCCCGTATAAAACTTTGGGGTCTATTGCATTCTCTGGTCGGAGAGTATTGTACGCCGATACAGATAGCGTGATATTCACAGAGAGGGAGGGTGAATACATGCCCGCTATTGGGAAGTTCTTCGGCGAGCTCACTGATGAGATCAAGGATGAGTATGGGGACACGCATACGCCGACTCTTTTGTCTCAACAGGACCTAAGACTTATGGGGTACGGGTCAGGTGTGGGGAGGAAATGAAATATATCGTGAAGGCAAAGGGTTTACGCTCAACCATGCGAATCGGCGGGTTGTTAACTTTGAATCGTTGAAGGATCTAGTATGTTGGACGATGATGAGGGCGAACAACCTCCCCAACTAATTGTAGGCACCCACAATTTTCGGGCGCAGAAGCTGGGGGGCGTGAAGGAACTTAGGGGTACGAAGGTGTGCCGTAACACCTATAAGAAACGTTGCCAGTTACCTGGTACCTATGATACCATACCTTTGGATACCAAAACGATTGATGCTTCTATTGTTAACTGACACGTATTTGTTGTATATAACCGTATCTATTGATTTATTACACGTATTTGTAAATATATATATAACTTGAATATCTCGTTATTAAATCGTATTTGTAAAGTATCTATTGATTTATTGCACGTATTTGTAAATATATATAATATATATAATATATATATATATATATTATATATATAACTTGAATATCTCGTTTATTAAATAAATCATGTTTCAATTAGCGTTTCACTTTCTCCTTTGTGTGTGTGTGTGTGTGCACAGGTGAAAGTTCTAAGCTCCGCCCACTGTAAGACCGTGAGTCATGCTACTATCTGGGTGTCCCTGCGTGGTCAGTCGACTGCAGTAAGCCCGAGAGATCAGACGTGTATTCAGATCAGACGTGTATTCAAATGGCTGCCTTTAATATTGCTTGTACAACGTTATGAATGGTATTCAGCAAAGTGTCAGGATGTGTGGATACCGAAAAAACTTCCTATTCCTCCCTCCTATACCTCTTTTAAAAACACATTGGAGTGTGCGAAGTTCCAAGATGTACAAATACTCTACGGATGTTCTTGTGAGACCGTTGAAGGCTTTCGTTGCACAGACGATGTGCTGAAGTATACTGCAGAGCTAAACTTTATAAAGTCTCACATACACCGTGAAGTAAAAGAAACAACGCGTGCAGAAGAGAAGCAGCAGGTATGGATAATGAGTCTTGCGGATGGGTGGTGTGACAAGCGGTATTACGTCATGCTACACCATGTCGATTTACTACCCTACGACTGAAAATGTGAATCTCGTGATCATGGACAATCTTAAGTATTTTATATCACTATATTAACGTATATCATGATGAGGTTCGTAGTGAGGTTGTGGCTAGTGCCCTGCGTGAGTTTTTAACAGACTTTAGAGACGAGTATCGTTTGATGGGCAGAAAGGAAAAATATGAGCATATGTTCCTCTCAAATAGTGCGCCGGAGTGTGAAGATGTTTAGTAAAACATAAAATGTTCCTAGTTCTTATCCTGAGGTAAAATGTCTGGTGCGTAGGCTGGTAGTGATGAAATTAATTCTTGTACCGGAAAAAACAAATATGTCAACAATTCGGTACGACTCGCGGATCATACGAACAAGCCCATTCACGTATCATCGAGTCAGCCGCCCGTCGAACCGTTCCTGCCTACCTGCGTGCCTCACACGGCTCATAGTTATCTCAGAGCTTGAACCGAGTGGACGTGCGCTCCTCGAATACGATGGAACTTCCTTTGAGCAGCATTCTCAACGCCTCGTACGATGTGTCCGTGACGAAATCGTTGCGCGTGTTCAGGCGTAATTCCGGTACCATTAGCTATGTACTGGAAACGGAATGTAGACAAACAAACAAACGGGTTTATTTAAGTGCCGATGAGATGAATAGAATCTTCGTGATAGTTGAGAAGTGGAGTGAAGATCGTTATAAAATACCTGCTAACGTAGGTACAAGAAGAGAGCAGATTAGTGACGCACCCTCATACGCCGTTGTATGTACGTTGTGTATAAATAACGATCGGCCGTGCATTGATATACGGCTGATGTGGAAGAATGCTTCTGATAATAACGCTCTTGTTCCTACGCGAAACCGTTTCATCCTCGACAGAATGTTTGAAATCGTCGGATTCCGCAAGCTGAAACCTATATTAGACGCGCGTGTTACGGATATGCTTTATTTTGATACAGTACTTGAATACGCCTACACCGCTCTGCTCGATGGGTTTACCGAGTGTAGGGCTGGTGAGAATGGTCTAGTGCTGGACGTTTATTTAAAAAGTTTAGACTCTTTGAAATACCTTGAACTTTGGTACAAAGCAATTGATCGGTACAAGGCTGAGCTCACCTACACCGTTCACCCTGAAGAACTATTTCTTTATATAACGCGCAGTTGTCGTAACGATTTAAAGATTATTTCAATTGCCGCTATGTTGAGTGAGTTCACGATTGAAAAGCTCGAGTCGGTAGAAATAAACCCTCGATTGGAAAAGCGTGCTTATAAAATTGTGTTTAATAATGTAGCTAACGATGAACTCTTTGTGCGTGCTTTTGATTGTATTCTAGACGTATTTAAAGATGACTTACCAACCGGTTGTAAAGTGGGAACAAAAATAGTACTGAACGATATGAAAGCCCTTCATATCGAATACAGGTTTCCCTATACTTTAAGCGGTGAAATATTATTAAGCCGCATATACTGCGTAATGCAGAGCAATAATGATGTAATTGTAAACTCGATTAAGACCGAGTTTAGTATTTTGAAAAAAAAGTGAAATGTATTTATATATTTTGCGTGATATTTCTCCTGTACTGTTATGATTATATGCATATTTCTATTATTATTGAAATGTATATTTATTTCTATTTGAAATGTATATTTATTTTATATAAAGGGTGATCCAGAGAAATGGGACCCAAAAGAAACCCCTGTAACTCTTAAAGTATAAGTCCTTTTATAAAATCATACGCATCATTCGAAAGAGGATAGTTACAAGTTTGTACAGGATTGTATAGGTTTTGACAATACAAGACAAGATAAGATACAAAAACAAAATAAAAGTGTTAGTTAAAACTAACCCTTCAAGATGACTGCATGGACTGTGGAACAGCTGCGTTTCATAACTGAGCAATATTATGAGCATGGAAGAAGTGTAGTTTCAGCTCAAAGATCTTTCAAGACAAATTTTCAGATGTCAAAATCACCTTCTAAGAAAGTAATCCGTCGGTGTGTCAGAAATTTTTCCCTAACTGGCAGCATTGGAAAAAGAAAACCAACTGGAAGAGTGCGCACAGCAAGGATAGACGAGATCATTAACAGAACTCATGAAACTGTACAGGATAATCCTAACATAAGCATCAGACGTGCTTCTCAGCTGTTAATGCTCTTTCCATATAAAATTCAAACAGTGCAACAACTAAACGATGGAGATTTCGCACGAAGACGACAATTCTGTCAATGGATCCAACAGAAGGTAAATGACACCACCAATTTTCTAGCAACTTTGATTATGTCAGACGAAGCCCATTTTCACTTGAATGGAACTGTAAACAAACAAAATTGTCGTTTCTGGGCAACAGAAAATCCATTGAATATTACCGAAGTCCGTTGCATAGTCAGCGTGTAACTGTTTGGTGTGGTCTTACTGCATCTCAGATCATAGGGCCGTACTTTTTCGAGGATTCCACCGGAAACACGGTCACTGTAAATGGTGATCACTACGAAAAATGTTGACCGATTTCCTTATTCCTAAATTAAGAGATCTTTGTCTAGAAAACCAGTGGTTCCAACAAGACGGAGCTACCTGCCATACCACGAGGAACCGCATGGCAGTTTTGCGTCAAACGTTTCCAGGCGAGTTAATCTCAAGATTTGGAGACGTTGAATGGCCCGCAAGGTCTCCGGATTTTTCTCCCTTAGATTATTATCTCGGGGATATTTAAAGAGTAGGGTCTACAGAAATAACCCAACGACCTTGCAAGAATTGAAGGCCGCCATCACAAATGAGATACAGGCCATACCACCGCACACTCTTGCAAAAGTGATGCAGAACTTACAAGCGAGAACACTGGAATGCTTGGCAAAACTAATGGAGCACATTTGAAAGGAGTCATTTTAAAAAAATAAATATTTCATAATAAACTTGTAACTCTACTCTTTCGAATGATATATAGTTTTTATGAAAGGAATTAAATATTAAGAATATTTGGCTTTTTTTTATGGGTCCCATTTATCTGGATCACCCAGTATATCTCCATAATTGTGTGTATATTTCCTGTACTGTTATGATTATATGCATATTCCTCAATTATTATTGAAATGTATATTTATTTTCTATATATTTATAATAAACAGAATGATGCAATGTTGTTTTACTTGATTATATCATGTTACGCCTTCTAAACCTACTACGGTATTCTAAACCAACTTTTAAGAAATATAATAATGTATACAATGGTATGCTAAAAAGCGGTATCTGGCAACTCAAGCCATTTACGCCTTCTAAGCCAACTGGCTGATTAGGAGTCTATAATAATGTATACAATGGTATCTGGCAACTCAGTCTTCGATTAGAATTAAATGAATACATGGCGCTATCTGGCAACTCAAGCCATTTACGCCTTCTAAGCCAACTGGCTGATTAGGAGCCTATAAAACAACGCCTACTCGGCTGAAGTCTTAATATGCACTTGGCTCCTGCCAGGTGAACACCTCTCCTCTTTTCTCTCCTTTCTGGTCCTTTGGGAGGAATAGCTTGGGGGAGAACTCCACCTCCAAGTTGCATGCCCCTTGCAACCCCGGTTGGCAACAAAGGGCCCTTTGGGGTATTTTATTTATTATTTTTTTTTTCAACACCCCCACCCCCCTTTGCAACACCCCCACCCCTCCTTTGCAACATTATGTAATCACTTGCAACATTCTTGCACTCTACCCTTTTGCGGCTATACTACTGCCCTTAGGCAGTACTTCCGCGATTTCTCGTGGAATGTTTGTTTCTGTGGCCGGGGCCCTTCCAAGTGTGATGAGCACATCACTGAGGCGATTTTCTCGGGCATGGAGGCGTACATTCCATATTCTCTTCCTACTACTAATAAAAAAAACCTTGATTTAACTTTACTTGTTCTAATGCTATCCGCAACCGAGGAAACTTTCAGAAGGTACCGTCACCATCCAACTCCTGACTCTCACTCGGCTTATATTTCTGCCGGAATCATGCAAAATCTGTTCTTCGACTCGCCAAAAATTCCTTCGTCAGACAAAAATATGAAAACCTATCCAATTCTAATTCTTCTCGCTCTTTCTAGCATCTAGCTAAGAACTCTCCAACAACTTTACTTCCTCGTCCTTCCCTCCTCTTTTCCATTCCGACGGCACAGTTGCCGTCTCTTCTCCTGACAAAGCTGAACTCTTCGCTCAAACTTTCGCCTCTAATTTAACCCTTGACGATTCCGTTACTGTTCCTCCACCTTCTGACTTTGTTGTCTGAAATTAGAATTTCTTCCAAAATCTTTGCCTTATCTGGGCTCAACTCTAGGAAGGCGTACGGTCCTGATGGTGCAGCTTCTGTTGTTCTCAAGAACTGTGCTTAGACAAACTTTCGTCTTTGTCTTTTATATGGTACTTTTCCTTCCTCTGCTGGAAGTTCCTTTCATTCAGGTTGTCCCAAAGGGTGACCGCTCTCAACCCTCCAACTATCGTCAATTGCTTTGATTTCTTGCCTTGCTAAAGTTTCTGAATTTATCTTTAATATGATGATTCTTAAACAACTCTTCTCACAATCTTCTTTCAGATCGTCAGTGTGGGTTCCGCAAGGGACGCTCGACTGGCGATCTCGCATATCTCTTGGTCATCCTTTCGGAATTTCGGTGAAACTTTTGCTATTGCGCTAGACTTATGAAAAGCTTTTGATAGAGTTTGGCACAAATCTTTAATTTTGAAACTATCCTTCTTCGGTTTCTCCTTCCATCTGTGCTTTTCTCTCTAATTTCCTTTCTGGCTGATCTGTAACTGCGGTTGTAGATGGCCACTGTTCTTCTCCTAAAGTATTAACAGTGGTGTTCCTCAGGGTTCTGTCCTGTCACCCACTCTTTTCCTTTTATTTGTCAATGATCTATAATCACATATACTCTTTTTCCAAAAATGTTTTTAAGAGGTTAGGTGTGTTGTACCGGCTCCACAGTTTCTTAACCCCCGCTCAGTTGCTGTCTCTATAGAGGGGTCTTGTCCGCCCTTGTATGGAGTACGTTTCTTATGTGTGGGGTTGTTGGGAGCGTAAAAATGGGATTTAAAAATGCATATAGAATAACAGTTCATAATGTATAAACGTAAGTTAGGTTTAATAGATAAATTTTAAAAGGTAAAGAATAGGCCTATTCTGAATTTGGACGAGAATACGTGATATGAGCCACGAAACAAGAACGGGTTTCGTTTGGTTCATACTCGTATTCGCGTTCAGCCAATCACGCGTAGGTTTATTATCGTGATTCCCTCCTCCTAGTTTTGTTCAATCAGGTTAGTTTTTAAAAAGTATCAGAATTATATAAGTTAGCAATTAAATATCAGAAAATAGGCCAATAAAGATAGGTTCTTAATTAAAAGAGAGATCAGATGCCAGGCGAGAATGGAATAGCGAAATCTGATCAAAGAAAAAGGCAATGCAGCACGACAGACAGTCAGAGTCGTCAGAAGCAGTTTGTTCATCTTAAGATAGTTTCGCCTTCCCTTGTCAATTCGTTTTCAATTTTTTGATCATGGAAAGTAGGGCCTATATTGATGAGTGCATAAAAGAAAATTAACTTAATTTTTGGACTGGGGCTGGCGACGAGGAATCTCCTGTCCGCAACCCTAGACTTTTATTCATGTCACGCGCGAGGCTATATCGTTTTTAAGGCGAACTTGTATCTTGAATTGTATAACGTAAGTGTAAAGTTAAGTAATCCATGAACATAAATTAAAAGCGTGAAACTATTGGTGTTTTATAATAAAAGTTTATATTAATGGTAATAAGTTAAATTCTGAAGTTGTTATTACAACGATAAAAACATTAATTTACTTAAATGTGGTTGAGCGGAAAAATTGAATTAATAGTAGAAAAGATTATTGGTCACGTTACCCTCCTAAATGTGGCTGGTGTAATATTTCACCCACCAACCCACGGACGAGGCGATGGACGGTTTACCAAAGGAAATACCCCAAACATTTTAGGGTAGCTCAACCCACACAACCCTACTTGAGCGGGTGGAATCAAAGGCTTTTCGTCTCATCAATTCCCCGCCTCTTAATCACCGTCTTCAATCCCTCTCTCTTCGCCGTAATGTTGCCTCGCTCTCTCTCTACTATTGCTATTATAACGGACACTGCTCTTCTAAACACTTCCTTTGAGGAGAGCACGCAGCACCAGACTTTCCGCACATTTTCATTCGTTTTCCGTCCAACTCTCTAACGAAAGGGTCAATCGGTATTTTCAATCTTTCATTTACTCAACCGGTGAACTCTGGAACAATTTTCCTGGATCGATCTTTCCCCCGTTTATGACCTTCAATCTTTCAAACGCAGTGTCCAGGCATCTTCAAAACCCTGGACCTTGATTTTGGCTCTCTTCCTCTACGGAGGGTGGAGTTTTTGCGGGCATTGGCCCTTCGCTCCTCTTTCCTGCATAAGAAACCAAAACTTTTTTCTTGTCTATCCACTCCTCAAATATAACTGCGTGTGGGATGGCATGTGATTGTATCATTAACCCTAAAGTTTAATCATTGACTAAAACAGAATTATAAAAAATATGAACAGAAGCTATTACGTTCACAAATTAGAAATCTTTAAACAGCTTCGTAATTAAAATTCAAGGATATATCTAATTAGCACAGCTGTGGTTCTTAAAGTTCAGAGTCACAACACCAAGTGGCCCGATAATAATAAATGAAAACGTCATAGAAAATCATATCTACGTGTCAGGATTAAAAAGCGCCACGTCGACATAGACATGCGCATGGACGTGGCACTTTTTAATCGACTCGCAGATATACGACGAATATCGAACATATGGAGAGTGGATATAACTCAAAGGCAAATTATATTCGTGATTGTAGTAATTTTTGCACTAATTTACTGTAGGTGTGGAATTATGGGATAATCTATCCAATGAATATAAATCAGTCAATACTCATCCAACTTTCATAAAACAATTAAATCTTATACAGGGTGGGCCAAGATAAAGAGGCCTCATTCGGTTTTAAAGAATCTGAATAAGGCCTCTTTATCTTGGCCCACCCTGTATAAGATTTAATTGTTTTATGAAAGTTGGATGAGTATTGACTGATTTATATTCATTGGATAGATTATCCCATAATTCCACACCTGCAGTAAATTAGTGCAAAAATTACTACAATCACGAATATAATTTGCCTTTGAGTTATATCCACTCTCCATATGTTCGATATTCGTCGTATATCTGCGCGTCGATTAAAAAGTGCCACGTCCATGCGCATGTCTATGTCGACGTGGCGCTTTTTAATCCTGACACGTAGATATGATTTTCTATGACGTTTTCATTTATTATTATTGGGCCACTTGGTGTTGTAACTCTGAACTTTAAGAACCACAGCTGTGCTAATTAGATATATCCTTGAATTTTAATTACGAAGCTGTTTAAAGATTTCTAATTTGTGAACGTAATAGCTTCTGTTCATATTTTTTATAATTCTGTTTTAGTCAATGATTAAACTTTAGGGTTAATGATACAATCACATGCCATCCCAAACAAAACAAAAATGAAGCTTTGACATCAATTACATTTGTTAAAGAAATGACATTTGAGACAACTGACTTTTACCTTAAGAATTTTAGATTCGAAATTAACAAAACAATTAATAAAAATGCATAAGCAATTAAAATAGATTTTTTAGGATATTAATTGAAGTTACAACTGTGTACCTTCTTGGCCTTTGACCGCATTAATTTTAATGTATAAGACAATTAAAATAAATGGTGAATGTACATTTTAATTAATTTTTCAATTACTTACCTTTTCACAGCAGTAGTCACTATATACTTACTTGTCTACTGAATTCTTTCGCGCCAAGTTAGTTTTCTTTACTTGAAGTTAGGGGAGACTTAGTTTCAGTCTATTCAATTTTGTGAGCAACACACTTTCTGTAATTTTAGAGCGAACTAATTCTTCTATTAAGCCTCAGAATGTTAACACGGATTCTTTTTAAGACTTTTCAAAGTCACGGCCAAAAATGCACTGGTTTCTATTGCCGCAGTGTTGCCATGTCTGTATAGCAGAATTTCCCTGGAACTGGCCATAAAATTTCCCTTTTTAGAAATAAATTTCCATAAATATACAGTATATATGGGGGTTATGTTGTACTTACCTACAGTACTTTTAGTCTTGATCTATCTTATAAATGTGTTGTCATCCTCTTGAGATGGGAATCACAAGGTTGAAATTCATAACAAGTTTTATGGATGAATGTCCCTTTTGCATGTAGCATACCATTCAAAGTTGCTGTATTAAGCTGATTTCTGGTTTTGGTTTTCGTTAAATTTATTTGAGAAAAAACTCTCTCTACCGTTGCACTAGAGTGAGGTAAGCATAAAAGTTTTTTCATAAAATTTCCAAGTAAAGGGAATGATGGAGAATCGTCACCTTTTTCAAATTACTTAAATAACACAAAAACTTGGAAATGCTCAATTCTTTTGCAGCTCCTATATCTGTATTACGCAACAAGCGCCATTCCATGTCTAAACTGTTTATATTAGACACAGGAACTAAGTTTGGAAAATGAGATGCCAATGATGCAATAGAATCTATGGTTTTTTTCAAAATGCATTAGGGATTCATTGCTTTTAAAATAGTTAGCACTGGGTCTGATAAATGGATTCTTTTTGGTATCTGAGAAGCACTTTCATTATAAAAAATCCAGGCATCTCGGCCTAAAGTTTTGTATCTGCTGACCATCGTCTACTTTCAGTCTGAAGTGATACTGTAACTCGGCCACCAAATAAATTTCCTCTAATGGAATAAAATTAGCTGGGTCTTTGAAATTTAGATATGATAGCAGAAGTGATTTCATATATTCCGGCTTTAAGTAGCATTCTAGTAGGGTACAAAGTATTGAGGATACGGACGTGTTTTATCGAGTGTCCAATGTTACCAAATGACTAACTGGTTTTCGTTGAAGTGTCTTTTAAAAAAAATAGTGTTTGGTGCATTCTTAACTAAATTACCTCATGTTACTAATCATTCATTAACGAATATATTTCATTTATTGACTATATCCATTACTATATTATTTGATTAAAACAAGGCTAGTGCACGTGGCTTGCCTTGTTTGTTTTTCGAATCTATTAGAAAACGAGGTTTAATAAGGTGCATTTTGCGTTGTGTAGTAATGTAGTGTCAAATTAAGAATTAAATGTATGTTTATGAGAATTTAATAATGTTCAATTAAGTTTTATTAAATAAGAAATTAAATGGTTTGTGAAATTAAAAATATAAAATTACAAGTTGGCAATACTAAGAATCGGTCCAAGCGAGGCTGGGCAGAAATACTCTTCAGTTATCGGAGGGCCTTTGTCCTAATAAGCTGCTTTTTGGTATTAAGATGTTTTTGTAAATTTAGAATATTCTTTTGTGTGTCCGACTAAAATGCTAACATTAATTCTCCCCTCGCATTACCCCCGTTTATCTAAAAGTGTTTTGGTATAAATAAAAGTCAGTAAAGTGTAATTAAGTGTATAATTAATCCCCCGTCTCCCTCGCTTTGTTCAAAATATAATGGCGCCCACCAGCTCAACCGTCAGCCGCGTCCGTATAAAAACGCAGAGAAAACAAGTGATAAATAGAAAGAAAAGAAAATAATGAATTATAAAAGAGAAGGAATGGGAATCACTACACTTGTTTGCTTGTTGTTTTTAGAATCTATTAGAAAACGAGGTTTAATAAGGTTCATTTTGCCTTGCTACGGGGATCATCAAGTAGGGTGTGGTCACCCACCGTGGGAAAAAGGAACAAAAAAAGTCCGTCAAATAGCGGACAGAAGTTTAATTAATGCTTTTTTCTTTTACAGATCCTTCGTCGGTAGCTTAATTAGGTATATATTCATGTAGTATAAATTTGTTACAAGAACCTGTTTCTGCGTTTCAAGAACATTTTTGCGGGCTTGCGCAGGTGACGGCACAATAAGCACGCGGTAGACCTACGTTGTAATTTAATTTCCAAACGCTCGTTTTTTTGTTTTTCTTTTATTAATTAATAGCATGGCACCCCTGTCAAGTACTTGCAGTCGCTGTGAAGGGAAATTTGCCGCTTACGCGTTTAATTTGGCTAATAATAATGAACAGTTAGTTTGCAGGTGGTGCTCAAGCATGAAGTGCTGAGGAACGAGTTAGAACGTGAGAGGGAGGCCAGAGTGAGGAGTGAAGAAAGGGTGATGCTCCTGACGGCAAAATTAGAATCCCTTGAGACTTCACTTACGACCCCTCCTGCCTCTCTCTTCCCCTAGTTCCCAACCCTTCGTTCAAGTGCGTAATGGAGCCCCATTGAGAGAACCTAAGACTTGCTACCAGTAATAACAAACAATAAGTTTTCTGTTTTAGGTTTCGAAGATGTTGATGAACCAGAAATACGACTCGTTGGCTATTCCATTGTTCGAGGGCAGCTCGAGGAATTCTGTGGGAGAAACCCTCGTCGTAGGCGCCGTTACTGCTACCCTGGTGCAAGGGTGGAGGATATAACTAATAGTGTTGACCATTTTACAGACGGAACCTCTGAGGACACAACGTATGTTATTCATGTCGGTACTAGTAATAACGTTTTAAATTCTAGATCGGAAGAGCTGCTGGCTAGGTACAGGGACTTACTAGAGCGACTAAAGGAAAAAACTAATAAGATTGTTTTAACAGGTAGTATACTTCCTCGAATTATCCAACGTAGCGATTTCTACAGCAAGGCGACCTACATCAACAATAACCTAAAGACTCTTTGCCAACAGGAAAGAGTGCATTTTACAAATTTTTAGAACAGTTTCTACGGCAGGAGGGATTTGTTCCTCGGAGATGGACTTCATCTTAATGACGCTGAAGCTGCACGTTTAGGAAGACTATTTCATAATACTGTCTCCTCTTTTCAGGCTGCCGTAACTCGAACGGTCCCGGCGTAATTTTCTCAAATTTCCCTTGCGCTCGCAAAGGTATCACAATTACAAAAAATTTGAAGGTTCTATTCTTAAATGCTCGTAGCCTACGAAATAAAATAAATTAATTTTTTTCTTTAATTGCTTGTAAAGACCATGATTTAATTACGATAAATGAATCGTGGCTTAGCACTGAAACACGTGACTGTAGGGGGATATCAAATTAGAGGTTATAGACTTTTTGTTAAAAACAGAATATGTAGGCGAGGAGGCGGTGTCATTTTGTATATCAAAGATAATATTGCGAACGTTATAGAAGTAAAGCACAGAATTCCAGAACCGATAGATTCGACTATAGCAGAACTTAAATTGAACGCTTTCAAACTTCTTGTTGCGGTTATATATAGATAGGACCCTAATCAAACAGCTGATACGGACGAAGCGTTATATCGTGAACTAAAGAGAATAATAGGTAGTGAGCAGGCTTTAGTTATGGGTGACTTTAATTGCGCCAACGTGAATTACGATACAATGCAGGGAGACACGGAAGGTAATCGTTTAGTTAATTTTCTCGAGGATAGCTCTCTTATTCGAAAGGTTGGGGAACCTACGAGGTTAGACAGTATTTTAGATTTAGTAATAACTACGGATGATAGACTAGTCACGGATCTTCAAGTAACAGAACCGTTAAGCAATAACGATCACAATTGGTAGAGTTTGTCCTCTCAGTAAGTCACTCGAAACCAGCTAACTCTACTAAAATTCCTAACTTCCAGCACGCAGACTTTGGTAAATTTCGAAATGAATTGTCACACGTCAATTGGGAAAACATAATGGGGAACTCCAACGCAAAACTAATGTGGGAATCGTTTGAAACAGTATTCAGGACTATAAATGAGGAATGTGTACCGTACAAGATTAAGCGTGCGAAAGTAAACAACAAGCCCTTGTGGTTTACTTCTAGAGTAGGAGATATTATAAGGAGTAGAGATAGGGCTTATAGGCTACATAAGTGCGATAAAGACAATTTGTTGTTACGAAACAACTACATATCTATTAAGGAGTGAAGCGAAAAGTGTAATAAAAAAATCCAAGCGCGAATTGAAATCTCTATAGCTCGTGACGGCAAAGAAAACCCCAAGCGATTCTTTCAATACGTCAACAATAGGAATCTAGTAAAAAGTATCTTGGGGCCGTTGAAAAATTTTCACGGAGAGCTAGTTCCTGAAAACAAGTAAATGGCTACCTTGCTAAACGAATTTTTTACTATAGAAGATGTAACGAATATCCCTACGGTCATAGACATATAATACCTTTTGATAATGGTAATACTTTGGATAATATTGTGGTTAGTGAAAGGGAGGTAATGCGCTATATTGATAAAATGAAAATGGGTAAATCACCGGGGCCGGATTCCATGTATCCCATGCAACTTAAAAAATTAAAAGAAAGCATTGTTGTGCCGCTAACAAAGATTTCAAATGCGTCTATTTCTGAGGGGTGCGTTCCAGATAATTTCAAGTTAGCAAATGTAACACCTATCTTTAAGAAAGGCGATAAAGGTGCGGCGGGAAATTATAGGCCAATCAGTTTAACGTCTGTTGTAGGTAAGCTACTGGAATCAATAATTAGGGATCGTATAGTCGAACATTTAGAATGCATAACTTGGTTTCAAATACGCAACACGGTTTTAGTCGAAACAAATCTTGCTTAACTAATCTTTTAGAATTTTTTCAAAGCGTGGTTGAAGTTTACGATAGTCATCGGGCGGTTCATGTAGTGTATTTAGATTTTCAAAAAGCGTTTGACACCGTACCGCACAAAAGACTCATTGAAAAAAACTAACGCTCATGGAATCAGGGGTGTAGTAATAAATTGGATAGAAGAGTGGTTGCGAGGTAGGAAACAGAGGGTGGTCGTTGATGGAGCGGAGTCGTGTTGGGCTAATGTAGCGAGCTGCATTCCTCAGGGTTCTGTATTGGGCCCCTTGCTTTTTCTTATATATATTAACGATTTAGATGTCGGCCTAGTCAGTACAGTCTCAAAGTTTGCGGATGACATGAAGTTGGGTGGTAGGGCGATTAATGACGAAGACAGAGGTAAAATCCAGGAAGATCTTAATAAAATCGTTGATTGGTCAGTCATATGGCAAATGAGATTTAACGTCGATAAGTGCAAAATTTTACATATAGGTTCGCGTAACGGTAATTTTGCGTAGAGTATGTCAGGGAAGGAGTTAGCAAGCGTAGAGCAGAAAACAGATTTAGGAGTTATAGTCACTGGTGATTTAAAAGTAGTGAAACAAAGTACAGCAGCGGTCAATAAAGCGAACAAAGTGCTAGGTTTTATAGCTCAGAATTTTGAGTACAAATCGCGCGATATTATTGTTCCTCTTTATAAATCATTATTTAGACCCCATTTGGAGTACGCGATCCAATTTTGGAATCCGCATATGCGCAAAGATATAGACAAAATCGAAAGAGTTCAAAGACGAGCAACTAAGACGATTCTGTCGCTTAGGTCGAAGTCGTACGAGGATAGGCTTGAGGAGTTAAAATTGACTACACTCGAGACTAGGAGGCTAAGGGGTGATCTAATCCAGGCTTTTAAAATTATGAATGGGTTCGATAACGTAGATAGAGATAGCTTTTTCGAAATAGCTCAATAGGAATAGAAATAACGGGTGTAAGTTGACAAGTAGAATGTTCGAGACAGCAGTTGCAAAAAACTTTTTTACGCTTAGAATAGTAAATAGTTGGAATAGTTTGCCGGTAGGACATGTGAAAAAACTATATAGGGCTACGGTTGATTGCCTGTGCCCTCATCCGTTGGAAATTTCCAGCAGATTTCAGTGGAGAGTTAACCGACAAAAGCTCTGTTTTTTCGTTAGAGTTATGAATATGTAGGTCTTTAAAAGGACCTCTTTATATTTAATTGATTACGGTAATTTTAGCGTCGGGATTTTAGATGCCTATATGTGAACGAAAAGAAATTGTCCCACCTTAATTTTGCTGGGTCCTTGGTTTGCTTCGATGTAGGGCCGCCACGATGGAGTTACGCGACGAATTAACTTGATGTAATTAATATAGGCAGTCACAATATAAACACTTTAAGGTATAGGCCTATCCTGTAGTTTTATATTTATTAAGTTTATTATAAGGAATTCACTCAGAACTTTAGGGAAGACAAAAGCACATCTCCCTGTTTAAAGCGTTCGCTGCACATAAACAGCCCCGAGGCCACTCCTTTAATATATCTTCATATTTTAGTATAAATTGCTGATTTGGCAAAGGTTGTTGACTCTTTCTCTCTTGTATTTTACATGAGTTAGCAAATGGAAAATTTTGTTCACGTGAAATAAATGTTTCTCGTGGTTATGCAGACCCAACGCCTACATACGGGTTCTATGTATGTATGGCAATCATTTCATTCCCATTAGGCTATGTCGCCAATCCCGAGCCAATTTTGTATAGATATTTAATTCAATTAATTAATAATTTATATTTAATTATGAAGTAAAGGTATCACATACGATACCATGTTGTGAGCGCGTATAGTTTTTCCATATACTGGGAGGGGCCGGAGAAAAATTTGTACATATGTTATAGATCAAATTTTTTGACAAACTGTGTAAAACATGTAAAAATGGATCAAAAGAATGAAGTAGAAATTTAGGAAGAGAGAGGTTACTCAAGACCTACTTAAATATGAAAGTTCAAGAGGCCAACTTCTCAAGTTTAGTTAAAGTTGTCAATCAGTTTGACTCCCTTTAGGTATAGGAAATTTATGGAATTAAAGTAAAGTTATTAAGCATTTTAGCTTTGCTCAGTTTGTAAGGTTTATAAGTCACCAGTCTTAATTTTTTCTTGTAAAAGTTTTCTGGCTTTCAAAGCAGTCTTTCTTTGAGGCCTGTCTGGTTTAATCTGAGTTACATCAGGCACATTGAGAGATTCCTCCCCAATAGTATCCTGATCCATCCCTTGGGGTAATGGTTCTAATTTAGCCCCACACTCCAAAGGATATAATGTGATATCTCTGGTGGTTTCACCAGTTACTGTTTTGATTTGTGTTAGTCTGTTTTTCACAAATATGTTTTTGCAAGAAGTTGTATCTGTGTTGGTCACCCATGTTAGACAAATTTGACTGTCTGTCCATAAGTAAATGTCTATTATGTCAACTTCTTTATACACTTGTGAGAGAAAGTCTTCTGTTTTAAAAACCAAAGCATTCCAAGTGGTTTTGTGTAATTGTTTGGTGCAATGTTCCCATTGTTGTCTTTTGTTATTTGTTCATTTAATTTAGGAGAATTTAAAAGAGTTTGTACTGTATTCAAACCTCCTACCACTTCAGAGTAGTCAATACCCGTAGTTTTAGTGGAGTAAATGTTACTCCTTCACAGGTAGATCTGGAGGGCTTGGGGCTTTGAATCCTGTACTGTTTTTGTGTTGCTTGGTCTCTGGCCAAGGGAGGCCACAAGACCAATGTTGTTTGGTCTCTGGCCTAAGGAGGCCACAAGACCAATGTTGTTTGGTCTCTGGCCAAGGGAGGCCACAAGACCAATGTTGTTTGGTCTCTGGCCAAGGGAGGCCACAAGACCAATGTTGTTTGGTCTCTGGCCAAGGGAGGCCACAAGACCTGTTGTTTGGTCTCTGGCCAAGGGAGGCCACAAGACCCCTGTTGTTTGGGCTATGGCCAAGGGAGGCCAAAGACCCCTGTTGAATAGGTTGGTCTATGGCCGAGGTAGGCCATCAGCCGTTTGATGAATTTGTTGGGCTATGGCCAAGGTAGGCCAAGGCCCTTTGATGATTTGTTGGGCTATGGCCGAGGGTAGGCCATCAGCCCTTTGATGATTTGTTGGGCTATGGCCAAGGTAGGCCATCAGCCCTTTGATGATTTGTTGGGCTATGGCCAAGGGTAGGCCATCAGCCCTTTGATGATTTGTTGGGCTATGGCCAAGGTAGGCCAAAGCCCTTGATGAATGTTAGTTTGGGCTATGGCCAAAGTAGCCATAAAACCCTTCAGAGTAGTTTGTTTGTACGTGTCACTGTCTAACCATATAATTTTTGGCACAAAATTATGTGCACAGAATCAGAGCAGCAATAAAAGCTTTACTCTCCGATCCTTGGTTATGTTTAGACAGATTGTTGTGTTTGAGACACATGGAAAGAGTAGTGTGTGTGTGTGTGTGTGTGTGTGTGTGGTGCATTCCTCCGAATCCAGTTGGGCTTCAAAACTTGGATTCACCACTCCAATGAAGTTAATCCCCGTAGTTATGAATGAGTAAATGTTGTGTATCCTACAGGTAGGTTTGGAAGGTTTGGTGTTTTGAAGGAATCCAATCTGTTTGCAAGGAATGTATGTGTCTGTTGATGAAATCTGTTGTGTGATTCTTCCTTTAAAAGAAGAATTAGATGTTTGGAGTCGTATGTATATATTTATATACTGTACCGTACGTATGTGTGTAAATGTGTATTTTGTTATAGGGTTTTATTTTTGGGTTTTGGGTTAGGTTAACCAATGTGGCTGAGTAGAGATTCTCAAACGTTGCATTTGAGACCCTTATATCAAGCCTTGTTTGTCTTATGCCTATATGTCAAATAGGATTTAGAATAGGTTGGGCCTATATGTCAAATAGGACTTGGTATGCCTATATGTCAAATAGGATTTGGAATAGGTTGGGCCTATATGTCAAATAGGACTTGGTATGCCTATATGTCAAATAGGACTTGGAATAGGTTGGGCCTATATGTCAAATAGGATTTGGTATGCCTATATGTCAAATAGGACTTGGAATAGGTTGGGCCTATATGTCAAATAGGACTTGGAATAGGTTGGGCCTATATGTCAAATAGGACTTGGTATGCCTATATGTCAAATAGGACTTAGAATTTGTTGGGCCTATATGTCAAATAGGACTTGGGATTTGTTGGGCCTATGTCAAATAGGACTTGGTATGCCTATATGTCAAATAGGACTTAGAATAGGTTGGGCCTATATGTCAAATAGGACTTGGTATGCCTATATGTCAATATGACTTGGTATGCCTATATGTCAAATAGGACTTGGTATGCCTATATGTCAATAGGACTTGAATAGGTTGGGCCTATATGTCAAATAGGACTTGGTATGCCTATATGTCAAATAGGACTTAGAATTTGTTGGGCCTAATGTCAAATAGGACTTCGTATGCCTATATGTCAAATAGGACTTAGAATTTGTTGGGCCTATATGGCAAATAGGACTTGGTATGCCTATATGTCAAATAGGATTGGAATAGGTTGGGCCTATATGTCAAATAGGACTTGGTATGCCTATATGTCAAATAGGATTTGGAATAGGTTGGGCCTATATTTCAAATAGGACTTGGTATGCCTATATGTCAAATAGACTTAGAATAGGTTGTGCCTATATGTCAAATAGGACTTGGAATAGGTTACGAGTAGGTGTTAGGTGGGTGTAGGTTTGAATTTGTGCAATTGCTTTAGGTCTTTGTGATGTTATAGTTCTGAGTCGAATTTTGTGATGTTAATGAGTCTTATGAGTAAGTTAAATTGCTGAAATAATTTTATAACCTACACCACAGGTTGAATTATAAATTTAGTGTTTTTAGTTAGGATAGGCCTTGAGTGTAAAGAGTAAGGTCTACTTTAAGAGGTAGGCCTATTATGTAAGGTAAAGTTAGGTGGGCCTACTAAATGGGCCTATTTTGTGAGCCTACCAAGTAGGCTTATGTTTGGGCCTATTATTTATAGGACCTTAAATGAGTTAAGCCTGTTAAATCAACAAGGCTTTGTTTTGAGTTTGAAGAGTAAGACATATTAAATAGGCTTAATATTGTGGGCCTATTTTTAGGACCTAAAATGAGTTATGCCTGTTAAATGAACAAGCCTTTGTTTTCGGTTAGTGTAAAGGTAAAGGGATCGGTTCCCAGTTGTTGTGGGCCACCATATGAAAAACTATAGTGGGGTTATGGTTGAAATTGGGGTTAGGCCTAATGAGCTAAACTTAGCCACCGCGTGTTTCGGTGTAAATTTTAGAGGGGTTAGTTCCCCATATACGGGCCACCATGTGAAAAAACTATATAGGGCTATGGTTGATTGCCTGTGCCCTCATCCGTTGGAAATTTCCAGCAGATTTCAGTGGAGAGTTAACCGACAAAAGCTCTGTTTTTCGTTAGAGTTATGAATATGTAGGTCTTTAAAAGGACCTCTTTATATTTAATGATTACGGTAATTTTAGCGTCGGGATTTTAGATGCCTATATGTGAACGAAAAGAAATTGTCCCACCTTAATTTTGCTGGGTCCTGGTTTGCTTCGATGTAGGGCGTTACGATCTTTTTCGGTGTAGGGCCGCCACGATGGAGTTACGCGACGAATTAACTTGATGTAATTAATATAGGCAGTCACAATATAAACACTTTAAGGGATAGGCCTATCCTGTAGTTTTATATTTATTAAGTTTATTATAAGAATTCACTCAGAACTTTAGGGAAGACAAAAGCACATCTTCCCTGTTTAAAGCGTTCGCTGCACATAACAGTCCCGAGGCCACTCCTTTAATATATCTTCATATTTTAGTATAAATTGCTGATTTGGCAAAGGTTGTTGACTTCTCTCTCGTATTTTACATGAGTTAGCAAATGGAAAATTTTGTTCACGTGAAATAATGTTTCTCGTGGTTATGCAGACCCAACGCCTACATACGGGTTTTATGTATGTATGGCAATCATTTAATTCCCATTAGGCTATGTCGCCAATCCCGAGCCAATTTTGTATAGATATTTAATTCAATTAATTAATATTTATATTTAATTATGAAGTAAAGGTATCACATACGATACCATGTTGTGAGCGCGTATAGTTTTTCCATAGGACATACACAATTACGAACACAGGTAGACCAGCCATGAGTGGATCCTAGGGTCTTTGTTGTTCTGAAACATTATAACTAACTATATAGATATATCTTGGGTTCTTCTACTTGCATTTCTTTAAGTCACTAAATAAAGGCAAGATATATTAAGAAATTCAATATAAAGTTTGGTAGTTGGGTCATTCAGCTTAAGTAAAATAGACTCTGTAGTTAATAGACGGTCCTCTGCAACTGCATTAATAAAAAGGAGCTTAAGGGCTGATAACTGTTCAAGAATACGCTTG
Organism: Bathynomus jamesi; assembly: GCA_023014485.1. NCBI lineage: Eukaryota > Metazoa > Arthropoda > Malacostraca > Isopoda > Cirolanidae > Bathynomus > Bathynomus jamesi. The sequence goes on from JAJOZX010003132.1 coordinate 340,519, forward strand.
ACAACACTGGGAGTGACAGCTAGCGTGTTTGGCATGGTTGTACAATTTATGGTTTATCATTGACAAACTCTTGAAATTTTTTAAAGCTGAGATTGCTTAGGTGAAAGAAAATACTTGTAAATATCACGAGCCATGTCTTCAATGCCTCTAGGTTACGTTTAACATGCATATGATGCACAAAGATGGAATGAGTGGCATATACATCTCATAAGAGATTGGGTATATCATCCTTTAGTAATGTAGAAAGAGAATGTTTGTGGCCCATCATAACACTAGCACCATCTGCTGCAAACCCATCCATATTATCCTTGTATGGTATATTTGCTTCATTAAATACAGATTTTATACTTTCATATAAATTCAAAGCTGTGGCACTTTCAAAGGGACTAATGTTAAAAAGAATCCTTTACACCTCATTAGTCATACTCCTAGTAACAAGATGTTTGCTGCAGCCCGTCAGTTGCTTCATCAACAATTAAGGAAAATGGAAAGTTTCTTAAGTGCTCATGCAAATCTTCACAAATATTTTTTACCTAATACATTCTTAACTATGGCTGTACATTTTGTTTTTCCACATTTAATTTTCTTTCCTATTTTTGAGTCAGGACATACATATTTAATCAAAGGAACCATATGATCAAGAAGACCGAATGAAAGATTGTTCACTTATGAATGTTGCAAGTTTAATTTATCCCTCTTTACCATTCTTCATGCTTATTATGACCGCTTGTCCTTGGCATATCAAACACACTAGTAGTATGCCCGCAAAATGGTAGAGTGCAATGCAATTGCAAGATGCAGCAATGCAATATTGCAATGTGTTGCAATGTAATATTGAACACCGTTGCAAAGGGCTATGCAACAATGGGCGGGGATGTTGCAAGGTGTTATGTGCCAAAGGGGGAATGTTGCAAGAGCAACAATGGGGGTTATGCAACTTGGAGGCCGAGTTACCCCCCAAGAAAAAGAGTGAGAGGAGAAGGAGAGAAAGAAGAGGAGAGGTGTTCGCCTGGCGGGAGCCAAGCGCATATTAAGACTAGCCGAGCGCCGTTGTCTTAATATGTTCCTAATCAGCCAGTTGTCTTATCTGGCTGAGTTGCCAGTTTGCACTATTTATTTAACTAAAGCATATGTCTGGTTTAATCAGCCAGTGCCTCCGGGCATCATCAGCCAGTGCCTCCGGGCACCATCAGCCAGTTGGCACAGTGTACACCCATCTATACTGTTATGTGCGTCACGCGTTAATCTAAGGTGGAGGCGGGTTCGAGACCCGGCGCGGTGATAACCAGGGTGACCTAATGATCCGTGTTAAACTCTAAGGTGGGGTGTAAAGCTCCGCCAGAATGAATAATTCGTACGGGGAGCAAAGGCGAGCCTACATATGCAAATTTCCGGAAAAAAGTTCATCTAAAATCGTGATTTCTGGCCAGGGCGCCTAATGATCAGCGTTAAACTGTAAGGTGGAGCGGGCTCGAGACCCGGCGCGGTGATAGCCAGGGTGACCTATGATCAGCGTTAACTGTAAGGTGGAGGCGGGTTCGAGACCCGGCACGTACTTCCACGGTTCGTAGGGGCAGGATTCCGTTATTGCAACACTCGATCATGTTTGTCTCATATATATATATGCAACAAATAACTGCAATGACCGCGCAGTATATAAATGAATAGAAACGACATAAGTATTAAGGAACGTTTCTGCACACGAGGAGGAGAGATAACGAAATAATGAAAAATGAGGCGAACCGCCTGGGAATCGAACCCAGGGCCTTCCAATTGCCGGTCGGACGCTCTACCATTATGCTACGGACCTCACTCAATCACAAATCGAAATTCTCCCAAATAGGGCAGAAACCAATGCCCTCAGAGAGCACCCCTCGCAAATCGTGAATATGCGCAAATAACTGCAATGACCGCGCAGTATATAAATGAATAGAAACGACATAAGTATTAAGGAACGTTCTGCACACGAGGAGGAGAGATAACGAAATAATGAAAAATGAGGCGAACCGCCTGGGAATCGAACCCAGGGCCTTCCAATTGCCGGTCGGACGCTCTACCATTATGCTACGGACCTCACTCAATCACAAATCGAAATTCTCCCAAATAGGGCAGAAACCAATGCCCTCAGAGAGCACCCTCGCAAATCGTGAATATGCGCAAATAACTGCAATGACCGCGCAGTATATAAATGAATAGAAACGACATAAGTATTAAGGAACGTTTCTGCACACGAGGAGGAGAGATAACGAAATAATGAAAAATGAGGCGAACCGCCTGGGAATCGAACCCAGGGCCTTCCAATTGCCGGTCGGTACGCTCTACCATTATGCTACGACCTCACTCAATCACAAATCGAAATTCTCCCAAATAGGGCAGAAACCAATGCCCTCAGAGAGCACCCTCGCAAATCGTGAATATGCGCAAATAACTGCAATGACCGCGCAGTATATAAATGAATAGAAACGACATAAGTATTAAGGAACGTTTCTGCACACGAGGAGGAGAGATAACGAAATAATGAAAAATGAGGCGAACCGCCTGGGAATCGAACCCAGGGCCTTCCAATTGCCGGTCGGACGCTCTACCATTATGCTACGGACCTCACTCAATCACAAATCGAAATTCTCCCAAATAGGGCAGAAACCAATGCCCTCAGAGAGCACCCTCGCAAATCGTGAATATGCGCAAATAACTGCAATGACCGCGCAGTATATAAATGAATAGAAACGACATAAGTATTAAGGAACGTTTCTGCACACGAGGAGGAGAGATAACGAAATAATGAAAAATGAGGCGAACCGCCTGGGAATCGAACCCAGCGTCCGACCGGCAATTGGAAGGCCCTGGGTTCGATTCCCAGGCGGTTCGCCTCATTTTTCATTATTTCGTTATCTCTCCTCCTCGTGTGCAGAAACGTTCCTTAATACTTATGTCGTTTCTATTCATTTATATACTGCGCGGTCATTGCAGTTATTTGCGCATATTCACGATTTGCGAGGGTGCTCTCTGAGGGCATTGGTTTCTGCCCTATTTGGGAGAATTTCGATTTGTGATTGAGTGAGGTCCGTAGCATAATGGTAGAGCGTCCGACCGGCAATTGGAAGGCCCTGGGTTCGATTCCCAGGCGGTTCGCCTCATTTTTCATTATTTCGTTATCTCTCCTCCTCGTGTGCAGAAACGTTCCTTAATACTTATGTCGTTTCTATTCATTTATATACTGCGCGGTCATTGCAGTTATTTGCGCATATTCACGATTTGCGAGGGTGCTCTCTGAGGGCATTGGTTTCTGCCCTATTTGGGAGAATTTCGATTTGTGATTGAGTGAGGTCCGTAGCATAATGGTAGAGCGTCCGACCGGCAATTGGAAGGCCCTGGGTTCGATTCCCAGGCGGTTCGCCTCATTTTTCATTATTTCGTTATCTCTCCTCCTCGTGTGCAGAAACGTTCCTTAATACTTATGTCGTTTCTATTCATTTATATACTGCGCGGTCATTGCAGTTATTTGCGCATATTCACGATTTGCGAGGGTGCTCTCTGAGGGCATTGGTTTCTGCCCTATTTGGGAGAATTTCGATTTGTGATTGAGTGAGGTCCGTAGCATAATGGTAGAGCGTCCGACCGGCAATTGGAAGGCCCTGGGTTCGATTCCCAGGCGGTTCGCCTCATTTTTCATTATTTCGTTATCTCTCCTCCTCGTGTGCAGAAACGTTCCTTAATACTTATGTCGTTTCTATTCATTTATATACTGCGCGGTCATTGCAGTTATTTGCGCATATTCACGATTTGCGAGGGTGCTCTCTGAGGGCATTGGTTTCTGCCCTATTTGGGAGAATTTCGATTTGTGATTGAGTGAGGTCCGTAGCATAATGGTAGAGCGTCCGACCGGCAATTGGAAGGCCCTGGGTTCGATTCCCAGGCGGTTCGCCTCATTTTTCATTATTTCGTTATCTCTCCTCCTCGTGTGCAGAAACGTTCCTTAATACTTATGTCGTTTCTATTCATTTATATACTGCGCGGTCATTGCAGTTATTTGCGCATATTCACGATTTGCGAGGGTGCTCTCTGAGGGCATTGGTTTCTGCCCTATTTGGGAGAATTTCGATTTGTGATTGAGTGAGGTCCGTAGCATAATGGTAGAGCGTCCGACCGGCAATTGGAAGGCCCTGGGTTCGATTCCCAGGCGGTTCGCCTCATTTTTCATTATTTCGTTATCTCTCCTCCTCGTGTGCAGAAACGTTCCTTAATACTTATGTCGTTTCTATTCATTTATATACTGCGCGGTCATTGCAGTTATTTGCGCATATTCACGATTTGCGAGGGTGCTCTGAGGGCATTGGTTTCTGCCCTATTTGGGAGAATTTCGATTTGTGATTGAGTGAGGTCCGTAGCATAATGGTAGAGCGTCCGACCGGCAATTGGAAGGCCCTGGGTTCGATTCCCAGGCGGTTCGCCTCATTTTTCATTATTTCGTTATCTCTCCTCCTCGTGTGCAGAAACGTTCCTTAATACTTATGTCGTTTCTATTCATTTATATACTGCGCGGTCATTGCAGTTATTTGCGCATATTCACGATTTGCGAGGGTGCTCTCTGAGGGCATTGGTTTCTGCCCTATTTGGGAGAATTTCGATTTGTGATTGAGTGAGGTCCGTAGCATAATGGTAGAGCGTCCGACCGGCAATTGGAAGGCCCTGGGTTCGATTCCCAGGCGGTTCGCCTCATTTTTCATTATTTCGTTATCTCTCCTCCTCGTGTGCAGAAACGTTCCTTAATACTTATGTCGTTTCTATTCATTTATATACTGCGCGGTCATTGCAGTTATTTGCGCATATTCACGATTTGCGAGGGTGCTCTCTGAGGGCATTGGTTTCTGCCCTATTTGGGAGAATTTCGATTTGTGATTGAGTGAGGTCCGTAGCATAATGGTAGAGCGTCCGACCGGCAATTGGAAGGCCCTGGGTTCGATTCCCAGGCGGTTCGCCTCATTTTTCATTATTTCGTTATCTCTCCTCCTCGTGTGCAGAAACGTTCCTTAATACTTATGTCGTTTCTATTCATTTATATACTGCGCGGTCATTGCAGTTATTTGCGCATATTCACGATTTGCGAGGGTGCTCTCTGAGGGCATTGGTTTCTGCCCTATTTGGGAGAATTTCGATTTGTGATTGAGTGAGGTCCGTAGCATAATGGTAGAGCGTCCGACCGGCAATTGGAAGGCCCTGGGTTCGATTCCCAGGCGGTTCGCCTCATTTTTCATTATTTCGTTATCTCTCCTCTCTTGTGTGCAGAAACGTTCCTTAATACTTATGTCGTTTCTATTCATTTATATACTGCGCGGTCATTGCAGTTATTTGCGCATATTCACGATTTGCGAGGGTGCTCTCTGAGGGCATTGGTTTCTGCCCTATTTGGGAGAATTTCGATTTGTGATTGAGTGAGGTCCGTAGCATAATGGTAGAGCGTCCGACCGGCAATTGGAAGGCCCTGGGTTCGATTCCAGGCGGTTCGCCTCATTTTTCATTATTTCGTTATCTCTCCTCCTCGTGTGCAGAAACGTTCCTTAATACTTATGTCGTTTCTATTCATTTATATACTGCGCGGTCATTGCAGTTATTTGCGCATATTCACGATTTGCGAGGGTGCTCTCTGAGGGCATTGGTTTCTGCCTATTTGGAGAATTTCGATTTGTGATTGAGTGAGGTCCGTAGCATAATGGTAGAGCGTCCGACCGGCAATTGGAAGGCCCTGGGTTCGATTCCCAGGCGGTTCGCCTCATTTTTCATTATTTCGTTATCTCTCCTCCTCGTGTGCAGAAACGTTCCTTAATACTTATGTCGTTTCTATTCATATATATATATATGGGAATGAACTCAGAATGGTTCCCAGAGGTTTCTATGATACACACAAACAGTGCACGGAACAAGGAACTCTTTTAGGAAAATTAAATCCACTATAGTCCGAATAAGTAATGGTAAATGACAAATACTATAGCTTTTTCTTTTTCATCATGCTAGCCCGACGTGGGCAGAGGTCCCAAAAAAACCCTAGATCCTGTCCCAAAGCTGCATCCTATCTGCTTTACAGATAGCTGGTGAGGGAAGCTATATTTTTGGGACCTCTTTGCAAGTGACCTGTTGCCCACGTCGGGCTAGCATGATGAAAAAGAAAAAACTATAGTATTTGTCATTTACCATTACTTATTCGGACGATAGTGGATTTAATTTTCCTAAAAGAGTTCCTTGTTCCGTGCACTGTTTGTGTGTATCATATATATATATACACACAGGGTGTCCATAAATGCTTACCCTGAAAACAGTATGCTCTCATGTTTTAATGACGAATCTTACATCCGTTTTCTTTTTACAGGTGATCTCGTACACGCATAGAGTTTCTGTGCTGGTGTGTTTCGTCTACCGCATTCGCCGCTAGGAGCGCTGTAGTAGCTGTTCAGTTAAGATGGCGTCTGTGACAGAGAAGGCACAATGTGTTGTGTGGCTTGCAGAAACAAAATCTGTCAGTGTTCAGCGAAGGTTCATAACAAAGTATGGAAAGAATCCACCTGATGTGAAGTTAATTAAGTCAAGGATGAAAAAATTCTTGGAAACTGGAAACGTGGAAAAGGGAAAGAGCAGTGGTAGACACTGTTTCCGCAACTGTGTACCTGGATATGCTCACCAATTACGCCATCCCCCAGCTGCAGGACAGGCAGCCAACTGTCATCTTCCAACAAGATGGGGCACCCCCTCATTGGGCGCATGTTGTTCGTGAAACTCTCGACGCAACATTTCCAAATCGATGGATTGGCAGGGACGGTCCAATCCCATGGCCCCCAAGATCACAGACATTACCCCGCTGGATTCCTTTCTTTGGGGTCATGTTAAAGATTTGGTTTATGCAACAGTTGTTCCAGATATCAGGACATTGCGAGAACGCATTACGGATGCAATTGCAACAGTGAACCCACAAATGTTGGAAAATGTGTGGCGTGAGTGTGAATACCGTTTAAACATTTTACGTGCCACTAGGGCTGCACATGTGGAAGCTTATTAAGTTCATTAACTATGTATCAAAACTTTATATGTTTATCTATTATGATTAAAACTTTTGAATAGGAGTGTTTATTTAAAAGTTATAGCATGCTTTAATCAGGGTAATCATTTATGGACACCCTATATACCATCGTTCACGTTTAAAAATAAAATCTGAAACATCTGCTCTTTTATTCTTATTGGCTATTCTGATTTTCACGTACTTAACACCTCAACTCTCTCGAATACAAGATCAAAATATCAAGACGTTTCACGTCTCTCCACGAACGGTGACATCTGCCACATGCCATAAAACTTTACAACTCGCTCGATATCGTATTTTACAACCCACTACATTACACGTCTGTTTTTTCTAAACTTATTTATTGTATCGCGGAAATTTTACAGCGGATGCCTTCATGGGTAATTAAATATCTTCCACTTTTATGCTCCAAGGCATCATAAACCAAAGTTAGTGTTTTTTCTCAACCATATGTGAATATATCTTCCAATATCATGCCATAAAACGTTCTCTCTCTCTCTCTCTCTCTCTCTCTCTCTCTCTCTCTCTCTCTCTCTCTCTCTCTCGAATACAACGAAAATCAAATCATTTTGCGTCTCTCCACGAATGGGAAAATCTGGCACGCCCCAGATTTCATGGGGCAACCAACCACATCCCTGTGAGGAGGATCCCAGGACCTCTGTTTGGTTGCTATGCAGACTTACGCGTCAATCCCCGCCCAAAATTCACCGCTAGCCAATAGGATGCTGATGATTGTGTTTTGTGGGTTGATCACAGGCCCCCTTATAAAGGGAGAATTTCGATTCAGAGCCTCGGTTCCTGTTTTTTCGCTTAGTGCTTTATACACCATGAGTCAGATATCGTTGTACAATTCCCGGATCTGATTGAGGATAGAGAAATTTATGGCCACACGGCGATCCACCTGTTCAATGCTATAGATTGGGGGGAGTTTTTTATCTACCCAGAGTTACGGAAAATTGTGATGAAGTGCTACAACCGCTTAATGAAGACGCTGCTGAAATGTAAGTAACCTACAAGTGTCTAACCTAGCTTTATTCAGTGTTTTCCTACAAAGAAAAATTAATCCTAGGGCTCTTTCTCGTTTTTAACAATATAACCTAACCGTAAAAGGCGGCAATAAAAGCGTTTTCAAAAATATTTTTATTTTCTGTTTCCATCGCGATTATATCAGCATATATATATTATATATATATATATATATATATATATATAATATATATATGGTGGAGCTTTTATATTTTCTCGATAATTTAAAGATGTATTTTTTCTCGTTTATATTAGTAATCTAATTTCCTTTTATTCTGAATTTTTCTACAACGTAAATTTAATCCCATTGTTTTTGTGTTTCCTTCGCGAATATTTCGGCGCGTGTGTGTGTGTATATATATATATATATATGGTGGAGCTTCAATAATATTTTTCTCGTTAATCCAACACCGCTGTAGGACACAAAACTTTTATGAAATATCTGCATTTAAATTCGTGGCATTATTCTTTATTTTAATTACCATTATAGGACCGAATCGGAGCTAGGCCGTATTGTAGCTACTTTTGATGAAAGTGGGGTAAATGAAATGGAGGCTTCTCCGTCCGGCGAACCCAGTAACCTGAATACAGAAGTCGAGGTATTGGCTCACATCCAGTCAAGAGAGTGTCAGATCATCGAGGAACTAATGTACTGTTAGTATTTTGAGGTTAAGAACAAAACACATTGTGTATTCATTTATTAAATGGCAGAAAACATGTATAAAACCGGGCCAGTATCCGTTAAATAAGTCTTAATGGCTACAGTTACAAATGTATATACAACTTTACACAATATAGATATACACCTTTACATATTACAGGGGTGTTAACATATGGGAACCTTTTTTTTTATGTGTCTGCATACACTTTTATCGTTTATCTCTGTGTCGCACAAATCGAATAATTTTAAAAAATTCATAAATCCCTTCCCACGTGACATGTGCATGAGAAATAAAATGCAATACAATCCGCATGTTTTAGTATAACATCCTTGGAAACGATATGGGGCCCAAACAATCTCAGGCACATTTAATTGCGCGATAAACTGTACAATTACCGAATCATTCCAGGGCTGAAATCCGAGTGAATCAAAATAGTACATTCTTTCCCTATTTTTAAAATAGATTGCAAACCAATGAATCCCCTCACCCCAACAATGTCGGTGTTAACGATAATCCGTACCAGTTTCTCGTACTTGGCAGCTTCAATATTTCTTCTTCGCAAATACACCGATAAATTTTGAGGGTGTGAAACGGTCACTTTTCATTACTCTCTGGAGTGTATTCGCATCCATTTTAAAAGTCTGTGATCACGTTCCTGAAACGATCAACTTCTATTAGTGCCTGTGATTCGAGATACACGAGTACACTTATAGGCGCGTCTATAGGCTTGGCAAATTCCAACCTGACTGAGATATTCCCACTCTGCTGTGGACTTGTCTGCTTGCGCAAATACGCATTTAAGTCAGGCGTAATATCAAATGAATAAATGTTAAATTCTTTGACATGTTGATAGACGGTACTAACAATCCTATCCCCGTCGTCTATCAACATGATGGTGCTCTTTGTCACTAGGCCAAAATTGTTCAGGATTATCTAAATGGAGGTTTTCCAAATCGCTGGATCGGACGCGGAAGCAACAGACCTTGGGCAGCGAGATCACCAGATTTAACCCCTTTAGATTTCTTTGCATGGGGCTTTATCAAATCGCACGTCTATCAGACGAAGATTACGGTCTTGAAAACTTACGTATACGAACTGCTGCAGATAACATAACCCCGCAAATGCTCCAGAATGTGTTTAGAAATGCTGCGGACGATTTGAGCTGTGCAGGGATACTGATGGGCGTAACGTCGAATCCTACTCTTAATTATTTAATAAATGTTACCACTTTATCATGTTATGATTGAATTCCATCTAATTTCCAAGTGCTTCACAAAAATAGATCCTGACTTTATGTACACCCTGTATAATGATTGCTGGACGTTAGACGGGTGTAATACTATAATAATACCCAAAAACCAGATTTAATAGGCTGATTTGACCTGTTTCCAAATATCGCCGCAAGATGTATTCCCATAAAACCTGGAGAAGGACGGAGAGCGGTAAAATTTTAACCGAGGAAAGAGATAAACACTGGGTCAATGGCCTGTAATGGCTGGTTATCGACGTCGATTTTTTTTTTTTTTTCGTAAAAAATAATTATTACATTTCCTTGATTTTTATCAGTTCCCCTGAGGTTTCAAGGTGTCCTGAATACGAATTTATATGTTAAATTGTCATAGAATGTCTCCTATCGAAAACGAAGGGTACATTAAAATGAATATGAACCTTTTAATTATCCTAAATACACAAACATGCCTAAACATCATATGAATCTTGTGAAACCTTTTTTGCATGTAGGAATTGATTTTACGGGTCACATTTGGGCAAAAAACTCTGATAATGACCAAGTAAAATTATTTGGAAATCTTAAGATTGCAACTCTCATAACAAAGGAAAAGAAATGGAAAATAAGGATAAGTCACAATTATGTATATGTCTATAGTTTAAATCCAACAGTAAAAAGGTCAATAAGAGGAAATATTAAGCCGTTATTATAGGATTAACTAGTTAGGCCCTGTGATACGTCTTAGTTACAAATGTCGTCACGTGTTCCTAGTGTTGGCGAGATGTTGAGTACCTATTTCACTGCAAAATACATTAGTTCTCAGCGATCGACCTTTTTGTCCCATTGTAGATGGACAAAGTATCGAACGTGGGGAGAACCAAGTATTTCAAACCGAACCTGACATAACGAAACAAATAAGCTAGTGTAGGCCAAAATAATAAATTCGATGTTGATCGACTTCAACTTCGATTACAGAAGGCGAATGTTTGTATTCAGATCGAAAGCACTTTACGAGGTTAGGTTTGGTTACTTCAAGTTCCCAAGATGGCGGCTCGGCAGTAACTCTTTCAGTGAGGGACAGAAAGTTGACCCTTCTTCGAGGATTAACCAATTTACTTGGAACAATCAATTCTTAACTGATGTTGAGTCTATACCAATTAGACACTAAGTAAAATATAAACTGACTTTAGGAACTTAAACAATTATATAATCTTGCTTGGTGCAAAGAAAAAAAATGAAAGCTATGGACCGGAAACGAAGCACACGCTCACGGTACAAAATCTCCAACAATCTAATATGGCGCCGAACGCTACTTGCGATGACTCATTCTTATTTTGCGCGGAAGAGAAATTTGGTACAAAACTTTTGTTCCATATTCAGTTGTTTTTTTTGCTTCTCTTTGCTGCATGCTTTGTGAGGTATGATAACACGTACACTTTTTCTTCACTAACGTAAGGCAAATAAAATTTGAGTTTATTTTTCTGCCTGCAATTTGACAGGGACGATTTTTTCCCTCCGGTGTGGAATCCCCCCTGCCTCCTCGGGCACACACCCTGAATTCAGTACTTATGTTTTAAAGGAAACACTAGTTGGAATTCAAGAATAGATTTATTCATGTGCGTATGTGCAATACGATAAAAGGAAAGTAATTTGCATATTCATGTACACTGTACAGTACACAAATAAACAGTAGTACCGTTACTTCTAAAAGATAAATATAAAAATTAAAAATTCATGGCTGTGTGTTTTGAAAAGTTTTTTAAAATATGTGATTTTTAATTTGTAAAATTCAAATTAGTAGGAAAAACATCCAGTGAAGAAAAAACAAACTGAACCACTGCTTCATTTACTGTCCCTTCTGAACCCTCTTCAGATGACTCAAATCACGGAAGTTCTCTTCATCAAGGAGACAATGCACAGTTCATTCACGCACAAAAGTCGAGTCGTCACAGCAACGACAGTCGTCTCTTCTCCGTAGATGGAGGCATCGGTAAGGACATCGGAAAGTAATTTGTACTTGAGGACTGACGTTACCTGACGGAGGGAAGATGTTCATAGATCCGAGTATAAGGTACAACGTATAGGTTTACACCACTTCTAAGCTTATTTCTTATTTAATGCAGTCAGCCAGTAATAATAATGAGTTTTGTTACAATAGTGATGAGTAAATTTATTTAAATTTACACATTGCCTAAAATTAGTTTGAAAATTCACAAAAATAACTATATACAGATTCATGGCCGTAACTACCTATGAGGTCACCGAGGTCCGGACCTCGGTAATTATTTCCTAAAAAAAAAAAGACTGAACCGTGAAATATTGCTGCAGCTTTAATAAAAGTATTTTTGCTAACAGGTCCCTTTGTACAGTATTTAATTATAGACAAGGGTTTTGTGTTTAGTGTATAGCTTGGGTTGTGTTTGTAGATGTCATTTTGGTCTGAATTTTGCTCGTCCCGCCGCGCTCGAAAAAAATCTGGACCTCACTAATTTCTAAACCCTAGTTACGGCCCTGTATACAATCTCCCTAAGTTCTGTCTTTGTTATCAAGAATAATTTAACAACATTCGTTCAGAATCTTCGGAGACTTTTCCGCTTGTTCTTTTGTAAACATTTAAAGACGAACAAAAATATGACCTATGCAACTAGAGAAATGCAAGAAATTAAATGTGTACAGGAAACATTTCTATCGTCTGTGATTTCTTATGAACTGCGCCAATTTTAATTTTGTTTTTAGCTGCGGGTTACTATTTGCGTTGGGCGAATGGAATGCTGTAATAAAGAGTTCAACTTACCATGTTTTGTATGCAGCGCCGTAACTAGGGAGGGGCAACAGGGGTAGCTGACCCGGGCGCCAAATCACAAAGATATATTATACTATTTTACTTAAAAAAATCTGATATAACGCGATTTGACAAGTAACCAAAAAGTCAATTCTTGGAACTACTTTCTTGGCACGTATACATCGCGTAACAGATATCGGCCGTACTGCGGTTTGTTGTTGTTTGGAATTATAGGCTTTTTAGTCTACTAGTGAAATGTGTTATACACTTATTGTACCTACAAAATTAGTCAAAAACACTAACATTTAGCGAGCTTTCATCCAAAAATGTTGCTTGGGCAGGTGGTTAGATTGGTATTTAGTTATTAATCAATAATCATGCCAAACATTTACCAATGTTATATCATAGAAAGCTACGTTATGCTAGGAAACAGTATAGACAGCTTTAATTTGTATATTATGGCGTTATTTTAGGCCCAAATGAGTGACGAATGCATAAACTATGTTTAAAACTTTAATATAATAATTTTTTGCATTATGAATACATTTCAATTGACTAGTAATAATGTTTTGAATGTATTTAAAATTTATATAAATATTTATGTGGATATTCTGGCATCTTGTTATTCGCCCGCGTCGTTTTATTCTAGGTAAAAAATATTAGTTAATTACGCGACAAAAACATAAAATTAAATATTTAATCTGATTATTTTAAAATTTTATCAGAGTGGTTATAGTTAGCCTTTTCAAGTTTTATTATAAAAGATGTTTTTTTTAAAGTTTCTCAGTATTTTTTCTATTTTTTTTCCTTAATTGTTAGGGCTAAAAAAATTCACATTTTGGCCCCAATAGTTTTATTACCGGCAGAAGTTCTCTTCATGTTTTCAAAACTAAATTTAACCATTTGAAAGCGCGTTTTCCAGATTTCTTAATTTTCTTAATTTCTAGATTATTTATATGAAAGTAAGTAAGATTGTACAGAATATCTCATTTCTTAATAAAAACACTTTTTGTTAACCAATTTCTTCAATGTGTACAACCTAGTACTTTTATTTATAGCCTAATATATAATAAATTTTATATCCCTCGTCTTCCTGACCCACTGCCCCGTTCGTACAAACACCTAGTTACGGCACTGTTCGTATGTACGGTGAGTAAATATTGTATTTGACGGCTTATAAGAGCCACGGGCATATAAGACGCACCCCACATTTCAGCAGAGAATATTTAGGAAAAAACTTGAGTGTATTTAAGCATTTAATGTTTACTCCTACTAATATGGAACATGAGTATGAGATCAGCATAGCGGAAGAAATCATTTGCAATGTAAGAGTTTAGAAACGGTTACTGCTTAGCTCTGAATAGTTGGGTGCCGTACAGACGATAATCGTCTCGTAATATCATCATCAGTAGTTATTATAAATCCAGCTTCAATATTTACAATAATTCCCTTTTTAGTTAATTAAAAGAAATAATAATGTGTTTAAGTAAACAATAACATAGTTTTAGTTCTGAAGTTGGGCTAGGCAGAATTTAGCCTACCGGAGACAACTACTGGGGGATTAATTAGCCTACGGGAGACCGCAACTTCACATATAGGATGGGGGTGATTTTTTGAGCCATTTTTTGGAAAAAAGTGCGTCTTATATGCCGTCAAATACGGTAATCATTTAATTTTAATTAACAACATAGAGTGACCTTCGTATTTAAAGGGAATATGTAAGTTACCATGATTTTACACCTTGGAACTCGTCTCAGAAATCACTACAATATAAACATTATAATTTGAACTTACTTCAGCGGTAAGAACGCATGGGTTGTTTAAGCTCAGGATGTCAAGTAGGTCAATAGCCTTGTCAGTGTTTTGTGAATAAAATTCAACTAACTGTAATAAAAAATTAAATGTTTATCCTACATAAATCTGATATTCTGATACTGGAATCCAATCCAAATTTGATGGTCCTTCGCAAGAATTTCAAACAATACCATACAATGATCAGAATTAAGAGGCAGCGTAACCTTTTTATTCCCTAGACAACTTTTATTAGGTTTATTATGAGCCTTATCTTAGCTTAGCACTAAGCTGTTTTCAGCAATTTTACTTTTAAAATTCTTATGCCACATTAAAAGATCCCTACGAGTATATTTGGGCGAGGAATTACTCACCATAACATAATTAAGGATTAAAAAAAAATTACAACGTAAACTGGAGACGTTTTCCTCCTAAAAATAGTGGTAAAAATGAGAACCTTTAACTTGGCCTCAAACTTCTCTAAATGAAAAGAGACCAAGGTTGAAAAAATATATACCTTTGTGTATATGAGGCACTCCGGACCACAACCTACCAAGCGCCAGTGGGACCAAAATTGAGTTATTTATACCTCTATATTCCCCCCACCCTTCCTCTATCCCATGGGTGAGTCAGGGAGCAGATTGTGGACCTGTACGTATGGTCGAAATCGATCAAATATCGTTATTGGTTCAAAAGTTATGGCATTTTGCCAGTTGACAAACTTTAACTGCATTTTTCTCCATTTTTTTTTAATTTTGGCGCTTGACAGCTTGTGGTTCGGAGCGCTTCGTATATAAACCACATAAAGGTCGCTAATGGAGAACTTGTGAAGATTGGTGGTATTTTGCGTATTTAGATAGCATAATAAATTTTTCGAAAACGTGACCTGTATTTCATAAATATGATACTAAAATGATGTTTGAAGTTTATTTATGTGCCAGAGAATGAAAAATCTTAAAACTTTGGGAGGCTATTATTTCATACAAACGGAAAAACGAAACTCGTACAAATTTTCATGAAGAAAAAATTCTTTCCAGAGTTTCGAAACTCACTAAAATTCCTGGCTCTGCAATAAGAACGTTTGGGTTTGTTCCACATCGGAGATCACTGGCTTGTCCGGTGAACACTTCCCAGCAGCTGTCGTTCAACTGTTCTATCGCCAGCGTGCTTGAGTTCACTTCTGCACTGACTCCAACTTCGACCTTCGTCTCCGTTTCTAGTGATGGTGTTACGCGTCCTTGAATAAGAATTTCCACTGGATAGTGATCACTCGCATCTTCAGTCTGTGAAGGAATTAGAAAAGAATGCACGTCCAGAAGAACACTCGAGTGAGAACTTTGGTTAGCCATGAAAAATATACTAAAAATTAGCATGTCATCATACATCTGTTAAGTAAATATTTACATCAGAGATTCTTTTTTCAGACAATTAAAAAGTTATCGTCGCTGCCGTCAAGATTTCACTTAAGTGTTAGTCACATTTTAATTAATCGAATACAACTGTATGAAGCGAACTCACGACAGCTAGACTGTTTGCACGTGAGCGTAGCCTACTTAGGCCTACTTAAACGCCAAACACCAAACAACATTTAGCATTTCCATTGTTTGATATTGACTGTGACGTGGCGGTGGGAGACTTTAAAGTTAAAAAATTAATGTGAAACTAGATAATTGTAACTGACAAAGTTACAAGTTAGTCGTGCAAACTAACTGAGGAAGATGTTACTCTCTTTTGAGAGTAACTCGGTTACTCATGAAGTTACTAAAAAAGTAAACGTTACTCTGATTTACTTCCAGCTCTGGTTACTAGTAACTAAACTTTCAGCTTATACACAAGACGATTTTTCGAAGTTGTAGAATGAGTCAGTCTTTAGGAAAATACTGTAAGCACTTATACTTTCTTACTAAATTTTTAACTGATATATATATACACACACAGTAGTTTACTTAGTAATCAAGGTGCTAAACAAGTACAGCCTCAGGCCAAACGAAGACGGACTATTGCACTAACACTTAGATTATTATTACCAGTACACAAAGCTGGGCACAAACCGTTAATCCGTTAATCGTTAATTAACGAAGTTAACTTTTTCGTTAACGATTTAACTTTTAAGTTAACTTTGAAAATCATTATCGGACTAATTAACTTCCGTTACATTTAACTTCCGTTAACTCAAGTCCGTTAACCCAAAAAATTCATAAATAAACGTTTAAAAGTTTCTATTATTTTCAGTGCTGAGCAGGTGCGCAATTAATCCGCCACTGTTAATAGTGATGAACGAATTTCCATTTCCGCAGTGCAAAATCAGGCGATATATTTGTTTCCGTCGCCACAATTTGTGTCTTACCAAATATGGTAGTTATTTATGGCATTGGTTTGAGCAAAACATGGTCGACTGTAAAATCAGGCGGAAAGATTTGCCATTTGAGTTGAATGTTTCAACTTCTTTCAAGAAATATCACGAGCATTTTAACAGTTGCTGCGACAATCTTCAGGCTTAAGGACTTGAAGTCCAAGGGCCTCGTCTACTGCAGCGCCTTGGTCGACGCACTTTTGGCAGGCATCGACAAAAGGTTTGGGCCCCTCCTGGAGGATGACGAATGCCAGCTGGCTGCTGCCTTCCATCCCAGGTTTCGCCTCATCTGGTTGGACAAGTATGACAACACCAAGGTCGCCAGGGTGAGGAAAAGCATGGAGGGTACAGTCGAGGAGGCCATGAAGCAGCAGTCCAACGAAGTGGGCAGCAACAGTGGAGGCAGCAACAACGAGGAGGAGGATGACTTCTTCACTGCTGTCATCCAGACAAAAGAGAGCAGCAGAAGCCACAGGTCACTCAAGGGCAAGGCCCAGAACTTGGTCAAGACCTGGCTGGAGACCAACTCCAAGGACTTGCTGACAGAGATGCTGCCTTCTTGGTGAGCAAGTGTTGGTGGACTTGATCAAGTTCAACACAGCCATCCCCTCCAGTGCTGCAGTGGAGCGTTTGTTCTCTATGGGCAAGGACATCCTGAGGGCCAAGAGATCATCCCTGTCTGATGAAAACTTTGATATGCTAATTTTCATGAAGGGCAACATGCATCTCATGGACAAAATGGAGAACGAGAAGAAGAGGGAAAATTAAATTATATATATATTGTGTTTTTCATTTTTTTTATAATAAAAGTTAACGTTAACGGTTTATCGGTAACTTCCGTTACATGTTTAACGGATTAACGGTTAACGAAGTTAACTTTTTGGTTAACGGATTAGCGGTTAACGAAGTTAACTTTTTGGTTAACGGTGCCCACCACTGCCAGTACATCGGGAGTCGAACCTCAGACCTCAGTTTCTTCACTTCGTTTATAGGGAAACTGTGTTACCCAGAGTCACGGACGCTGGTCACTAGTTTACTTTTGTGCGCTATACTTACGAGTTCTTGACCAATGCCGAGTTCTTCGTCGAAGTAAAAAGGTTTTGCGGTCTCTTCATAAAGGGCTGCCTTCAGTGCAGAACCTGCTGCAACAATCCTGAAGGGTACAAAATACAGCTATTTATAAATGTTTCGGAGCAGAGAAGTCTTATTTAAATGACATTGAAAAACCGATTATTGAGAACTGATTAACCTCTTTTGGACGACTAGGTCGAATTTGTACCGTTTCCAATACACGCATTCATAACTTAACCCTACAAAAACTTCAGTCGTTAAGAGGTTAAGTTCGAATTGGCGTCACGAGGTATAAGAAACCACCGCATCAATCCGCCGAGCCATTCCAACATCTCAAAAGTGGCCAACCAAGTCCAACTAAATCTTATCGATGTTAATTAAGCTTTTTTCCCTTGTAAATAAATGTATTTTTTAATTTTCATTAAAATGTACTGTTTTTGCACTAAAGCAATTACAATAAAAACAACGGTAAACACCCTAAAGTACACAAATATTAAATTAAGAAGAACAAAGCAAAATCGGCTTAATATATTCAAAATGAAATAAGGCGAAACAAATTTAAACTTCACTGACAACCCGCATACAGATATAAATACCAAATCTGAAAAGTTTAAGAAATTCCTTTGGCATGATTTTAATGAATTCTGCCCATCATTAAAAAATATTCCTACGGTTTGAATCAACAGTCCATGGTTGACACAATGTCTAAAGAAATCTAACAAAAATACGAACCATATAAAAATGTGAAGGAAAATCTATTTCCGAAGAAGTCAACACTCACTATAGAAACGGACTTAATTCATTAATACACAAAGCTAAAGCTAATTACTCTAAAATAAATTCGAAGAATACGAAGGCGATCTCGAACAATACTGGGATCTCATACCAAAGCGACTAATACTCGTAAAAAACTAACAAAACCCTCTGCCCCGGAAAAGCTATTAGTAAATAATGAGCCCATAACGGACAAAATAAATATTTTAAATACTTTCAACGATTATTTCACCGAAGTGGGAACCAACCTTGCTTCTAAAATATCACCCACGGTGCCTCCTTTTAAGGATAGTACCTAGGCCCTCGGTTACCACACTCTTTCTATCCCTAACTACGACCCACGATCTAATGACAGCCATAAAACAACTAAAAAATAAAAATTGTACGCTAGACACAATCCCAACAGAATTTACAAAGAGTGCGCAAACTTAATTGCACCCTAGCTTTCAAAGCTCATAAACCTATCCATTCAAAAGGTGTCTTCCCAGATGGCTTAAAAAAGGCTAGAGTTTGCCTTATCTATAAATCGGAAGATAAAACTTTCCCCTCAAACTACAGATCTCTTTCCATCTCCCAACCGTCAATAAACTATAAGAGAGAGTAATATATAATCAAATAAAATTCATATTCAAATACAAAATCATACACAAACAACAGTTTGGCTTTCTAAGTAAACAGACGACAAATGACACAATAACCGCAATACTAGAGGAACTTTATAGCAATCTCAACAATAAAAAACTTCAATAATCATCGTAAGGCCTTTGACATAGTCAGTACCTCATGACATACTTTTAAAAAAAAATTCGAACACTACGGCTTCATGGCATTGCCCTTAAGATGGTTCAACTCATACTTGGCGAACAGGACACAAGGTATAGCATAGGACTCTTTTTACCTCACAGACAATAGCATAGGACTCTCTTTACCTCACAGACAATAGCATAGGACTCTTTTACCTCACAGACAATAGCATAGGACTCTTTTTACCTCACAGACAATACATCTCCCAGAGTACCCAAAGGGAGCATTGTGGCACCTATTGTGTTACTCCTTTATATAAAAGACCTCCACAGGTCACTAAATAACTCTTCCTGTTACCAGCAGGCAGATGATACATCAATCATAACCTCACATAATGACTTACTACCACTCCACACGACCACCAACAATAAACTCCAAAGCTTTTATGAATGGCTTAATGCCAACAAACTATCCTCATCTATTACAAAAAACAGCTTATATAGTTATCACAAAAACGAAATCGTTACCCCCTTTAAGCCTACACATGCTTTCAACCCCTGTTCAACGAATGCAATCGGCCAAACTTCTGGGAATTACCATCGGTTCAAACCTCTCATTCACATAGCACATTGAAGATCTATATACAACAAATTAGCCAAGTTTTTATTCATAATTATAGGTTCTTCGATCCATATACTTCACCATGGTGTACCCACACCTACAATACTACATTAGTCCTTATGGAAGCACACATCAATTTTCTACAGCCATTAGTAGTAATGCAAAAAAGATTAATTTGGAGAATCTATAAATCGAACAAGCATAATGAAAGTACAGATCAAATATTCCACGAGTTAAAAATTCTCAACTAGGAGAAATCTACAGTACAAAATTAAACATTGCCTCATATATGTAATAAATTGTCTATAATAGTGCCTCAGAAACCACCCAAAACAAAATATTAGCTTCCCAAACACAACATCGCTTTAGCACAAGACAATCAGACACGTACCTCACAAAACCGAACTATACTCTAGATCAGGGTTTCCAAATGGGGGTATCGGCATCCTGCTTTGGAACTAACTTTCACGCGGAAAAGTACTCTCAAAAGACGGTGTAGCCTAATCCATCTCAGTTTCATCTAACTCGAAATTTCTTTTGTTGCAGATGTTACAAATATAAATAATATAAGCCATCCAGGGGTACACAGCCGAAACAAGGTTGGGAACCCCTGCTCTAGATTGTGCAACTAGATCCTTATCCTCAACTGGTCCAAACCTTTGGAATTCATTTGATCATGAGATAAAACGATTCTAGGACATTGAAAATTTTCCAAAGGAAACTGAAAGACAATTCATCAACTCATACAAGCCATAACTCCGTATCCCGTCTTATTTCAATAACAAAATTAAACTACATAGTCTTGTTTTCATATTTCTATATTACAAAAAAATAATAATAACTGGTAAAATAAAACTAAATATGAGGAAGGTCAAGGCATCTAAGGTTGTTAAGATACTCAATTAGGAAGGTAATTAATATTTCGATATTTTAATTATATAATTAGGCCTATATAATATTTGGATCACCTAAGATCAGGGCCCCAGCCTTCTTTAGTTAGCCTTATAAGGCTACTAACGAAAATATCACGACCTAACCTAACCAATCGTTAGGTCAACTGTATGCCCTTGACGATTGTTTAGGTTTGGTCGTGATATTTTCGTTAGTTAGCCTTATAAAGCTAACTAAAGAAGGCTGGGGGCCCTGATCTTCAGGTGATCCTTGTGGAAATTATTTCCCACAGTATTTAAATTTATATTGTGTAAAATTAGATATACTGTATATACTATTTCTAATCCAAAAGAACACTCCCTTGAGGAATGACGTAACATTTGTAGGCTCCTCCCATCGTGCGCCATCTTGAATCTGGGAGCTCGTAGTTGTAAGAAATTATGGTCACTAGTTCTTCAATTTCGCTACCATAAGGTTGTATCTTCGCTTAAATTGCAATTGATTCTCTTTGAAATCTTAAACGTTTAACTTAGTTTAAATTCCTTTTGAAAGGCGCGTTCATAACCTTGTTTAGGCTACTATTGCCAATGGTTATTGGTAATTTAATCTTAAGTTTGTCCTATTTCGGACCCAGGGGCCAGGAGCCATTTTGCTCTGTGTATATATTGTAAGTATTTTAAATTGGGTTATAAACATAATTATTTAGATAAGCGGTAATATTTCTATTAAATTTAAATTAAGTTCAGATCGCTGACGGTAATTTACATTAAGTATTACCGTAAGATTTAAACTGATCATTACGTATTGGGTTACGTAACCCCCCTCTTGTCTGCTCTGTGGATTTGAGGAGTCCTTGTAATTAATAATTTCGATTCCCCTATCCCCGGAGTGGATTTAAGAGTAGGTCTAGGAGTGGTTAATTTGCTGGCCATTATTTACTTGATCAGTCATTCAGACTCAGTCGAATTTAACTTGGGTACGGCTCGGGTCGAGGTGGTGATTGGCCTCAAGAACTTCGTTACTCGAAGAGCTATCACCCTTCGATCCTGTGGCTGTTCATCCGAGATTTGGTACAGGAGTTCCACCCAGGCCCTAAGTCGCTCATTTTGTGTGGGACCTCCAAACTGTCCGAACCGCAGTTGAGGTCAGAGCGGGTCTCGATTGAAGGCTGATTAATCCTGGCAATTGAGTCAGGGTGGGTAGCCCCTCGAGTCCCCACAATCCTAATATTGTTAAATCTCTAGGAGCGCTCCATTTTTCAATATTAAACATACTCATAAAACATATACCATTTGAAAGCTCACAAGCTCTCAAATACTCACATTTTAAAATATCAATAGCAAATAAGAAAACCTAAACTAACCTAACCTAACCCACATATATATATATCCCCGAATCAGTAGTTGCGACTTGGTACATGTATATATTAACACACCTAATAACCTGGATTATAGAGTCGTGCAGCTTCCAGAAGAAATTTATGAAAACGTAGAGGTACGTCCGGGTTGGCTTTAAGAAAATAGCTTCGAGCTAAATAGCCAACAAAAAATGTTTTCCTTCTGCCGTATGTTGGTGTCAACTGACGTACATCTCTCCACGTCCTCTCAATATTCTGGGTATGGGCTTGGGTGATAGGTCCACAAATTGACAGTGATTGACAGTAAGATGTCTATAACCTTACTTTTCAAGGCAATTGTAGCTCTTCCAGCAATCACTAATGATGGTTGTGCCGGGTGCAATCCACTCCTTGATTATAGTTAATAACGTGTCTGCACTGCGTTCAGCACTGGTACTAAAAATATTTTTTTGGAACCCCGTTCATATCCTCCAAAAACCCACTGACCTTCAACGACCCTGCCTAAGTGATATTTTCTCTTGCCGAATTTCGCCTCGTCTATTTCCACTCTTACCGGCCCACCTAGTTTGTCACTAGAGTTATAACTATAGTTTATGCACACCTCTCGGCAAAATGATGACCAATCCGTGAAGGTTTGTTGCGAAATATTTAGTTCATTAATAACTTGCTGGCTTAGTTTATTGTAGCAAATATATTTCACAAACATTAAAACTTTCACTGTACTTAATTTCGAGTTTTCAAAGAATGTACAGTATTTGTAAAAATACTTTGGTAAAAATTACACCTAGAAATTTTGCCAGTTCTAGGACCTTTCTTGAATGTGCACCGGAAAGCTTTTTTTTACGTAGTCTATAATGCATTTTCGAATATTCCCTTTTGTCTTACACTTGGGGCATTCCAAAATGCCGAGCACAAGTTTATGCTGTACTAAAAATTAACTTTCTCAAAATTGTCATGAAAATCAGTGAATTTTCACTACACTGATATCACATCCATCACATTCCATCTTACAACACACTGAAGATTTATAACTTAGCCAACCTTTATACTAGTTAATGACGTCACGCGTCAAACAATTAAACTAGTTACTTTTTATTTGCTATTGATACTTTTGGATTACTACATTTTTAGACTCAGAAAAATGTGAGCTTTCAAATGATATATGTTTTATGAGTGTATGTTTAATATTAAAAAATGGAGCGCTCCTAGAGATTACCCCTAATATTTAATTATATTTCAGCGTCTAATATCCAAATAAATATGAAGTATAATCTTAGCTGAATACATATATGTAATATGTGTAGTTATGTGAATGTTTAATCTTAGCTGAATATCCTAACTCTATGTATTTCTAAACAGTGTCACTTGTAATCATTCGTAGGGAGAAATATTTCAGTTGTATTCGTCCTTATCTTTTTGTATCTTTTGCATACGATAGTTATGAAAAGTTTACCGTTCGTTTGGAAAAATTTAACAATTAAAAAAAATAGATCACCTGAAGATCAGGGCCCCCATATATTCTTTTTTGCTTTACAGTACCAAATATTATAATAAATTAAATGAATGCCCGGTTAGGTCAACTGTATGCCCTTGACGATTGGTTAGGTAAAGTCGTGATATTTTAGTTAGTTTTAACGACGATATCATTTGGTAATTGAGGCTGGGGGCCCTGATCTTTAAGTGATCCTTCCTTTGAATTGTGTGTGCTTTAGAACTATCCCACTTGATACTATGATTACATCTATACATATGGTTAAACAATGCACTAGAATTAATTGCTGTTCTGCACGTGCATTTATACTGTTTTACCCTAATGTCTAACGTGTTACGTGTTTGGCCTATATATACTGAGTTACATTGTGTTCATCCGATCGAATACATACAACCAACCGCATTAAACTTAAAGACTACATTGATACCAATTGCTTCAAGTAAAGTCGGAAGATATTGAAAATTAACATGGTAAGGTAGGCTAAGGATATTTTTACGCTCAAATTCCTTTAAATTTACACTATTATAATACCTATTTCTTGGCTTTCCTAAGGCAGTCATCTACAGTAGAAATGAAATAGGATAACATAATTTAGTACCAATATTCATGATATTGCATAACTCAGAATCTAAAGATTCAGGACTGACAACTCTCAATGCTCTAAGAAACATAGCAGAGAAAATAGCAGATTTAATCGAGGGATGATGGTCAGAATAAAAATGCACAGAAGAGTTATTAGTAGGCTTACAAAAAACCTCAAATTTCAAGTGATTGAAGCATCTCCGAATTTTTAGATCCAGAAAAGATAGGCTTCCATCATTTTCTTTTTCAACCGTGAACTTGTAGATAGACTAAGTTGTTGAGCCTACCAAGAAATAAGTCATCCAAATTATTAGGCCAAAGTCACAAAATATTATCTATATACCAATTAAGCTTTGCGTCAAAGATTGTAAATTTCAGTTTGAAAATAAGTTTTATGCTGTGTCGTTTGGATTGGCGATGGGAAATCCCCCCTCACCATTATTAGCTAGCTTATATATGGAATTTTTTTAAAGAAGAATTTTGCCTACTATCGTTAATTTTAACCTTCTTTGGTACAGGTATATAGATGATATTTTATGACTTTGGCCTAACAATTTGAATGTTGACTTACTTCTTGGTAGGCTCAACAATTTAGTCTCATCTATTAAGTTCACGGTTGAAAAAGAAAATGATGGAAGCCTATCTTTTCTGGATCTAAAAATTCGGAGATGCTTCAATCAGTTGAAATTTGAGTTTTTTGTAAGCCTACTAATAATATAACTTGTGTGCATTTTTATTCTGACCATCATCCCTCGATCAAATCTATTTTCTGTGCTATGTTTCTTAGAGCATTGAGAGTTGTCAGTCCTGAATTTTTAGATTCCGAGTTATGCAATATCATGAATATTGGTACTAAATTATGTTATCCTATTTCATTTCTAGATGACTGCCTTAGGAAAGCCAAGAAATAGGTATTATAATAGTGTAAATTTAAAGGAATTTGAGCGTAAAAATATTGGTTCTTTTGCATTATCCTCCCAACACTAATTTTTTTATATAATGTTGTTTTGGTTATGGTACTTTATTTTCCTTCCATTATAAAAAAAATTAGTGTTGGGATTAGGTTAGGTTAGGTTAAAAACAGCCCGCCGCAGGTGTTAGCCGTAGTTAGCCGGCTTCAAGTTAGGTTAGGTTAGGAATATTTATTCATATAACTAATGATGTAATTTCAGAATATTTTGCTCCAACACTTATATCATTTTCCTTTTTTTATTTCAGAATTTGTGAACCCTTCTAATTTACGATGCATTATAAAAAAATTAGTGTTGGGAGGATAATGCAAAAGTACCAAAATATCCTTAGCTTACCTTACCATGTTAATTTTCAGTATCTTCCGACTTTACTTAAAGCAATTGGTATCAATGTAGTCTTTAAGTATAATGATACTGTTAAATTACGCCTAATAAAGAATAGCCCAAATAATGCGGTTGGTTGTATGTATTGGATCGGATGTACACAATGGATCCTATCTGCTTTGCAGATAGCTGGTGAGGGAAGCTATATTTTTGGGACCTTTGCGAGTGACCCGTTGCCCACGTCGGGCTAGCATTATGGAAAAGAAAAACTATAGTATTTGTCATTTACCATTACTTATTTGGACTATAGTGGATTTAATTATCCTAGAAGAGTTCCTTGTCCATGCACGGTCTGTGTGTATCATAGAATGGTTCCCTGAGGTTTTTTGAGTTCATTCCCATATATATATATAATATATATATATATATATATATATATATATATATATATGAATAAAACCACGAAGGGAAAAGAAACACAGACTGGTGCTCAAGCGCTTTCGTCTAATGACACCAGTCTGTGTTTCTTTTCCCTTCGTGGTTTTATTCATCATAAATATTTTTCACGTGTCACTTTCGTGAAATAATTTTCATATATATATATATATATATATATATATATATATATATATATATATATATATATATATATATATAATTATTCCCACTGACCGTCAATATAAATAAATAAATACTAGCGTCTGTGACGTCGTATCATATACATTAGGGTGCTTTTAAAAACTGAAAGTGTGAATTTTGGGTCACGGAACCCCGCAAATGATGAGGTTCCGGGAGCAAATAAAGCACATCATTTTTTTGGAACATCATCAAATATTTAGAGGTTGCCCAAAGACCCCAAAGTTTTACCCATATGCTCATTTATTTATGCGCCCTTTTTAAGTCACTTCTAGTGTTTATTAACCCATTGATGCACAGCGTCCCCAAAATTAGAAATTGCATTTGTCAATTGCGTTCTGATAATCCAAATTTCTTTACTTCAGTATACCAACAAATGAATTTTCTTTAATTCTAAATCGTTTTCTCTTAATTACTCACGTCTTTCGTGCATTTACGTAATGGTGGCCAAGAAGCATCACAGTTCTCATAACGGTAAGTGTTATTTAAATAATTCATATATTTCAAACGTTTTTTTACTTAGCACTGTAATGGGTGGTATTATGAATTGTTTGTAAGTATAATGACTTGTTTTACCGGCAATATTTTTGTTTCCAAAAATAGTTATAAGGTTTAATTTTTATGCGAATAAAATTTTGGACGCTCTCTGCTTCAGCGTATTGCAATCATCTTTTTTTCGCATCGTCTGAGTGAAATAGTGTAGTGTACCGTAGATTATTTTAAATTTATATGGATTGGATATACTGTAAGTGGTTATGTATGCATGATTTCGCAAATTATTATAATTTTAATACATATTGTGTTCATGGGTTATCAGCCAATCATTGTTTGAACACAGATTACGGTTACAAAGAGGGTGGCTTATTTCTACACATTTTCCTGAGGTACTTTATCCATGAATGGGTTAAATTAACTTACCAATTTCACTGTTTTGTCTTATTCACAGATAACTGGTGAACGATGGCGGCATGTACAAGATCGAAGAAATCAATCTGGCTTGTAGGGTCAAGTCCTACTATTGCCGGTCAGCAATTACCTTCAAGAGGTGATGTATTGATGTACCTTTTCCATCTCCACAATGAAGAGAAGAAATCCTTAGCTGAGAGTGTGTCCTCGACATCACAAGCCATCATTGAAATCTGGGTGACAGAAGGTTTACCGACGAAACATCCGCACGACGTCAAGAAGCACGTCCAGAAATTGCATGACGAATGGCAGGGTTTGAAGAAGAGAATTTCGCGGAAAACGAAGACCAATTTGGACAACCAGGCTGCGTTCAGGTCAAGCTTGAACAACCTTTTCGACATTGGTCACCAAAATGCCCTAAATCTTATCAAAATTCAGGAGGACAAGGACTTCCTGCTTGCTCAAAGGGAGGGGTCGGAGAGGAAGGATTGGAAATGTCGACAAGAAGATTGCCAAAAAAGTCGCAAGGGCCCAAGAAAGAACTGCTCAGGAATTGAAGCGGAAAGACAGGCATGTGCAGGAAATGGAAGAAATCTCTGCTACCGTTGTTATGGAAACCTCATCGTCAGCGTCATCAAGTGAGGAAACAAGTCCCGAAAGAAAGCCATTACATCGTCGGCTCCAAAACATCGCCGTGGGACGACGGCAATCAATTCGGAGGTCGCTGCGGCATTGGACCGCACGCGGATGAGCGACAGGGCAGCTGCTCGTGTTCTCATCCCCTTTGGCATGCAAATGGGTCAGGACATAAGTGAGATGTGCCTCAGTCCAAGTGCTATTCGGGCCAGCAGATCCAGGTACAGATCAGCCCACGAAGCAGAGGTGAGAGCTTCCTACAAGCCTGAATGCCCTCTTGTTCTTCACTGGGATGGAAAACTTATGGCAGACTTAATGGGAAGAGACAAAATCGACCGTTTAGCCATCTTAGTTACCGGGGATGGGATGAGCAAGATTCTAGCCATCCCCAAACTCCCAGACTCCAAGGCAGAAAGGACAGCAATCGTCATCATCGAAACCATCGAAAACTGTGATCTTGGCCAGAAGATCAAAGCTCTTTGCTTTGACACGACAGCCACCAACACCGGCATCCATGGAGGAGTGTGTGTGTGTGTGCGAGTAGAGCAGGCTCTCGGGCGTGAAATGATTTACTTTGCGTGTCGACATCACGTGCTGGAACTGCTGCTTGAAGCAGTATTTTCTTTCCTTGTTGGAGACCTTTCCAAAGGACCTGAGATTACGATTTTCCAGAGCTTCCGTAATGTTTGGCCGCAACTGAAATTGAATGAATACTCCACTGCCGCGGACGAAGAGGACACGGCTGCAGTGATCAGTCCCTAGGCCGAGATGATGATTCATGAAGCAAATGACCTTCTGAAAGTGAAGCATCCCAGAGATGACTACAAAGAGCTTCTTGAACTTGTAGTCATTTTCTTGGGAGGAGTACCTCACGGACGTCGGAGTCCTGTGTTCATGGCTCCAGGGGCTTTGCACCGAGCACGGTGGATGGCGCGTGGAATTTATTCTTTCAAGATTTGGATGTTCAGATACCAGTTCACGATGCACATGAACCAATGTCCTTCAACATCTCGTGGAGCAAGTAGCAGTGACCGCCTGATTTCTGGGTTGCGGGACTTCTGTCTCTTCGTTGCTCAAGATTACGTCCTTCCGTGGTTTTCAGCAAGAGAAGCAGCAAGCGCTCCACGAAGCGACTTAGCCCTCCTTCAAAAGTTGCAAAACACCAACGCCGCTGGGTACAAGAGTTTTAATTGGCATCTCTGGTACCTCAATGAGGTAAACGTGGGCCTTGCACTATTCGATTCTGCAGTCGATGATGATGAGAAGCGGAAAATGGTAGAGAATATGAATTCCGTTGAAGGGTCAGAAGCTCCCCCCGACGAGTCTGGATTCCAGATCCAAGAGGAAAGACCCTGGCAGACTTTTGCTCTTCCAATACGTACAATCTGTTCACCCTTCTAGATCTTCCGGTCGATTTCCTGCAAGAGGATCCATCAAACTGGGAAAACACCAGCTTTGGTTCAGCAAAGATCAGGGTGGATTCCTTAAATGTAGTGAATGATGCAGCAGAGCGAGGCATAGCATTGATTCAAGAATTCACGAAGGCTGGAAGGACTCGGAACGAAGAGCAGATGCAGTTCATGATTCAAATCGTCGAAGAACATCGTAAAGTCTTGCCGACAGCCTCCAAAGCCACTTTGATGAAAAAATGAACGCCAACACTCGAAGTGTCATGTACTTTAATCGTTAATTATGAATTTAGTGAATATACTCACACGATATATTTGTTCTGAATACTTATTGGAGATGTATATTGGAGATGCAATTTATCATTTAAACTGAGAATTAAAATTTCCATTGCCCTATAAATTGAAAATACCTATCAGCTGTGGGCAACCTCTAAATGTTGTTGGATTACAAAGAAATTTTGCCTGTTCTGTTTTCTCATGTATCCTCACAAAATAAAGGGTTCCACTCCCTTGCATTTTCATTTCTCATTTTTCACCATATACCATAAACACACCCTAAATATACATGGTGCTTCAAAAAATATATTTCAATACTGTGGATTTATTGTTTATATATTTATCCATGGATTTCAACATTCTCGCCATGAGTATCAACACAAGTTCTGAATCATCGAAATGCCTCGTGAACCGCTGATACACCAACTATAAGTGGTAAACAATGACATTAGCACCGTATAAGTGGTAACATTTTTGAAGCACCCTGTATAATTGTTTTATACTGGAAATTCCCGCTTCAATAAAATATATCACCTTCCCCTATCCCTTTCTGTTAATGAACGCAAGTCTGTGTGTGTGTGTGTGTGTGTGCCCAGTCTTTTGGCTCTTACGCAAGTGTAATCCAGTACTCATTACCATCACCCATCCCTGACATTCCCTGACTTCGTGAATTTGCCGAAATTAATGCCAATATACTACAGTACTGACATAACGAACATTTGTACTTCTTTCCTATTCTCTTGCTTTGTAGTAAACTGAGGTTGACAGTAATGCCGTAAAATTTACCAAATCTGAAATGCATGTCACTGCTTCACTAACCGATCATATGGACATGTTGTTCCTTTCGTAGTTGTATCAATGTGATCCGAGATCAACCAATCAAATCTTTGATCCGTTCGAAGTAAAATTGACGCCCAATCACCTCCCGTGACGTAGCTGCAACCGGCGTTGAAGTCCCCAAGGATGAGTGCGTCTGAAATTTAAGCAAGTGACATTCACCTTCCGCAAGCATTTCTCTCGGTTATATCTCATTAATTAATTATTAAAAGGAGAATCGCCATCGCCTGTATGTCAGTGGGTAACACCGTTTCCCTAAGTGAAGACACTGAGGTCGAGGTTCGACTACCGATGTTGTTGGTAATAGTAATTCGGGAGTTAGCGCAATAGGCCGCATTAGTTGGCCTGAGCACTGTGTTAATTTCTGGCCCTTTTGACTTATTATTATTATTATTAAAAGAAGAATGAACCCAAATTTCATTCTTGCTCGCCTTCAATTTCTAGTTGTTCAAAGACGGTGTTGTAGACTTGGGCGAGAGCACTGATCTCACTCTCTGCATAACTAGGTGAAACGTGAATGGCGATGAGAGCTATTGTTTCTGTTTCAGAGAATGGGGTGTCGAACACTGCAACGAAAGGTTCGTATTCGAAAGCGTTTTTGTCATCTGGATACTGGAAAGTTGTGTTCAGAGTCACTCTTGCTTTTCTGTAGTAGAAACCGTATCTGCAACGTACGACATTGTTCATTTTGATGTTCAATGTTCAGTAACGTATTTAAAAATATTTTAGTATACAACATATATGACATAGTGCACAACAATTATTATATTACTACTACTTATTATTTGTAGTGGTTGTTGTGGTAATATTGAAGTGTGAAGTGTGAATTGGCTAAAAATATACTAATGAAAGAACTGTTTTCCTTATGTACTGAAACGTACAGTGTGTGAAATACGTAAATTTAAGCTTTGAAGTAAAATAACCAAAGAAAACTTTGTCCCAAGCAGACTTCTAAATTCTTACTGTTCTTGGATGTAGTTCCAAGGCGGTCAGAAAGGACAATACCATAGGCGTCGGGAGTTGATTCAATGAGACAGCAGCTTCGTTCAGCTCACTAAAAGGTTTATGGAACTTGAAGCCTGTAGTCGACAATCTCTTGAACGAGAATAATGTCATAACGTAACATAACCTGAAAGGAAGTGTTCTTCATTTATATGGGAACCTGTTGATAGTATATATATAAGGATAAGGATAATCAAAGCCCACGTCAACATTAAGATTCAATATCAGATGCTTCGGAAGTCAAACTCCCATCATCAGTGGTATGTTTAATTTGCACGCAGAACTATAATTAATTAACTCTCTCTCTCTCTCTCTCTCAGGGTTCCGTTTTGGGGCCACTGTTTTTTATCATTTACATAAATGATATCGACGGTGGCATCGTCAGTAGGATCGCCAAATTCGCTGATGACACAAAGCTTGGGGCCAATGTTGGGACGCCCGAGGCGGTAGAGCAACTGCGTGCGGACCTACGTAGGATAGGAGAGTGGTCGAAAAATGGCAAATGCCGTTTAACTTGGCTAAGTGCAAGGTGATGCACATTGGCTACGCCAATCTCAAGTCGGACTACTCATTGTTGGGGAGTAATATCGAGGCAACTGATTTGGAAAAGGACTTAGGTGTGCTAATTAGCAGCGACCTTAAATTTACGAAACAGTGCGTAGAGGTGGAAAAGAAAGCCCAGAAGCTGTTGGGTTATATCAGGAGGCAATTTCAGTTTCGGAACAAGGAGATTGTGCTCTCTCTGTACAATTCCCTGGTTCGGCCGCACCAGGAGTATGCTGTGCAGTTCTGGTCTCCCACCCTCAGGAAAGATATTGAGAGGCTGGAGCGAGTGCAGGCGAGGGCCACAAAGTTAATCCCTTCCGTTAGGCATATGGGATACAGTCGACGGTTACGCGCCCTGAACTTGTTTTCGCTGGAAACTCGGAGGCTGCGCGGTCAACTGATCGAGGTTTTCAAGCTGTTACGCGGGTTCAACGATGTCGATTTTAGAAGCATGTTTAGTTTAAATGATAACCCAACTCGCAACAATGGTTGGAAGTTGGATTTGAAACGGTTTAGGACTAGTGTGTGTGTGTGTGAATTTACGTATAAGATCTGTGACACGTGGAACAGTTTACCTTCAGAAGTTGTGAACAGTTCCTCTGTGGATCATTTCGAGAAAAGGTTAGACCAAATCTTGCACACTATTTGAGTGTGTAGAAAATTTTCCCTGGCACCCGTTGCCATTGGTACCTCCTCGGTATGGGCCGCAAGGCCTTTTGAGATACTACTTTTCCTTGTAACTCCTTGTAACTCTCTCTCTTCTCCTCTCTCTCTCTCTTCTCTCTCTCTCTCTATATATATATATATATAATATATATATATAATATATATATATATATATATACACGTTAATTATACTGCGTGTTCTTTGCAGTTGAAATGTGTGTGTGTGTGTATATATATATATATATATATATACAGATCGTGCATGAACAAGGAACTCTTCTGGGAAAATTAAATTCACTGTAGTCTGAATAAGTAATGGTTAAACGACAAACACCCTACTGTTTTCTTTTTCATGATGTTACCCCGACGTGGGCAACAGGTCACTCGCAAAGGGGCTCCAAAAATATAGCTTCCCTCACCAGCTACCTGCAAAGCAGATAGGATCCCTGTCCCAAAGCTTGATCCTATCTGCTTTGCAGGTAGCTGGTGAGGGAAGCTATATATTTGGGGCCTCTTTGCGAGTGACCCGTTGCTAACATCATGAAAAAGAGAAACTACACTGTCATGTACCATTACTTATTCGGACTATAGTGGATTTAATATTCCAGAAGAGTTCCTTGTTCCACGCACGGTCTGCGTGTATAAAAAAAAAACGGGACCATTCTGAGTTCAATCCCATATATATATATATATATATATATATATATATATATATATATATAAAAAGGCCCCCATAATTTTCAGGTTTCAGTTTGTAAAGTAGTTAAAACATACCACTGATATATACTAGTTTTTTATTCTTGTCCAGGCATTGCCGTCGCCGCCCGCGTTTCGGTGGCCGCTAAAGTTCATACTGTGACGTCACAGTGTGTATATATATATATATATATATATATGTGTGTGTGTGTGTGTGTGTGTGTACAGTTCTTCGATGAATCAGCTTATTAGCATATGCAAATATTTTTTTTTTCACATACAAGGCCTACATATATTTTATCTTATCACGTTCCCCTTGGCACTTCCCCTTACCTTATCTACAATAACCCCAGTTTAGGTTAGGTTAGGCTAGGTTAGGTTACTATAGTCTATATTCAACTGGTACTCCCCCACATTAGGATAGGTCACTATACTGTTTTTTATATATATATATAAATATATATAATAAATAAATATAATAAATATAATAAATATAATAAATATATATATAAAAATATATATATATAATATAATAAAATATATTATAAATATAAATAATATAAATATATATATATATAAATAAAATATATATATAATAAATATATAAAATATATAATAAATATGTATATTTTTTATATATAAATATATAATAATAAAGCCAAATTATTTTTTAGGTGGAAACCTTAGTCGAATAAGGAACAGCAAGACTAGTCCATATACAAACATTTAATATTCAAAGCTTTCGACATTTCCAATGTCATCCAGTGCTAAAAAGATATATATATATATATATATATATATATACAATTAAAACCAACTATGAATTTAAAAAAAATTTAAGTCATGTTTGCTGCAGCACTGTGTTGCGAGAACGGCCCATACTCCACCATTATCATAATCATCTATTGTTGTCTGTTATCATAATGTAGTCATTAGTTTTATTTTAGTTCTTTTTGCAACTTTGACTGCCCATCAAGGTGACTCCAAAGAGAAAAGAAAGGAGTCTTTTCGGTTTTAGGTCCTACATTGGATTTGTTCCATGTTTTGGTGTAGACGTAGATATTTACGCTGATTCCATTTCTGCAATCCGTTTCTTGGAGAAATAAACACGAAAAAAGTTATGGCCCAGAACTTGTATTAAAATATCCACCTGTACTTAACCTAACCTAAAACTATACTGTTTGTATATCGAACAGCTCGAAGGGTACAGCTTCAGTCACAAAACAGTGAACCACAGCGAAACTTCGTGGACTCTTCAACTGGAGCGCACACGCAACGGATAGAATCGACGTGGAACCATCTCAAACGCGGTTACAAGCGCGGTTGGTACGCACCGTTCCATGATCGAGTTTCTATGGCGTCGCCGACACGCAGGCAAAGATCTAGTGCGCCAAATGCTGAACGATATTGCGCAGTTTGGCAAGTAGCAACTTTGGTTTGTGTTCCGTTCTGTGTTTTGGAAACCTGTAAACGTAATAAACTTGCATATAACTTTTTCGTGTTATTTCTCCAAGAAACGGCTTGCGGAAATAGAATCAGCGTAAAAATCTACGTCTATACCTAAAATATTCAAAAAAACCAATGCCGGACCTAAAACCGAAAAGATCGTGTACAAAAAGATCCAAGAAAGTGATGTCAATGAGCCAGAAAATTGAATTATTAGACCGAATGGCTATGGGTGAAACTAAGGCATCATTGGGCTGATCGTATGGCGTAAACGAGACAACGGTACGTTCCATTAAGAAAAATGAAAAGAATAAGGGCAGTGTAGCATCTAGTGTCCCTCATAGTGCAAATGCGTCTTTGTAGCTCGTGAGTCGAACATAGGAAAAATGGAAAAAGCATTAAATATCTGGATAGATGACCAGAATAAAAAAATGCCCACCGAGTGGCCCAGTGATAGACAAAAATTAAGAACATTTACGACCACTCTCTGCAAACTTCGGGTGGTGAAGGTAGTAACAGTGCCAGCAGTGCAGAATTTATAGCTAGTAAATGGTGGTTCGAGAAGAAAAAACGTCTCAGAGCCTCCATAATGTTAAATTAGTTGAAGTTGCATAGGCTTATCCTAGACTTGACCATTTCCACGAAAAGTGGCCTGTAAAAAATTGTAGGGGCATTTTTGAGTAGAAGCTGGTGACTAGTGTTTTTTATCTAATTCACTGGTCCTCTAATGATGAAATAGGATACCAAGCTATATTTTAGTTTTTTACCTTCAAAATAGCTAAAAACATAATGGCCGTTAGTCTATTCTTTGTAAAATGGCGCTACCTATGCGTTTCTTTTACACTTTCGTCAATAATTAACGGATTTTGACGAAAATTGGCATTTTACATCACTGGATCACGTGGAAACTATTCTGTAAATATCAGCTTGCTATCTTTGCTAGGGAAAAAGTTGACCACTAACATAATGTAATGTTTTTATTACAGTGACGTAGTTGGGGGCAGGAGATAGAAAGCGAGCAATTACAAGTGGACAAGTTTGTTCTTTGGTTTTGGCTGGACATGATTTATGACTGGTCTATAGAAAACAATAAAATAACTGGGATATATATCGAAAATTATATTTAAAGTACAACATCACATAGCACAAAACCATTGTAAACTAAGCAGATTGAGAAGTATGTTTACTTTATGTACTGTCGTTAAGACAGCCATCCTGCCCAGTTGCCTTCCTACATCCACAAGCTGCAGCTTGTGGAAGTTGTTTTTCTGCATTTGCAACGCATGGTTCGACACCTAGCAAGACAAGAACAAGACACAAGCTCAACACAAGCCTTAGGGATCGGATCAAGTGTCATCAGTATAGGCCGCAATCCCGAATTGTCTCGTCTTCATCCCATCTCAGTGACTTCGGGAAGTTGTGGAAATGGGCGGTGAGCATTTTTCCAAAGTGTACACTGATAATGCACAGTCCAGTGGCGGCTCGTGCCTAGGAGCTGCAGAGCTGCAGTACCCCCAGACACTCGCTGCCAGGCGTATGATTCCTTCAGACACACACAGCAGAATAATACACTACTAACAAATATATCTTAATAAAAAGTCATATGTTATTTTCAATACGTTACTAAGTGAATTTTCATTAAAACAAGACCAAAATTTTAGTTACTTTCATAGTTGTTGTACGATTCATGTCTTATTAATTTGCGCCACATCTGGAAACAATGAGCTGCAATCGGTGCAGCTCAGTCTCGTGTTTACATTGCGTGTGGACCGTGCGGTTAAGTCGTGCTTTCTTTAATTACCCTTTGACGATGGAAAATCGAGTGAAGTATTTGCAGAGAATCAACTTTTCCCAGCTGACATTAAATGAAAAGACTGAAATCAAAGCAAGAGGAAGACCTACACCAGTTTTATCCATTCAACAGAATAGTACAAGCAGGAACAAAGAATATACACGCCAGTTTAACATCAGTGTTTATCAGAAATGTGAATGGCTCTGTGGTTTTGACGAGGCAAATACTTTATTCTGCTTTCCATGCTTATTGTTTGGTGGGGACTCGTCATGGTCGAAAAGTGGTGTGACTGACTTGAGGCATTTGCCACAGAAAATAATGAAACATGAGCAGTCAGCCAAACACATGAATAACATGATTGATTTATCGTTGCTGGGTAAAGTGAACATTGCAGCTCAAATTGACACAGCATACAAGCTCTCCGTTGCAAAACACAGTGAACAGGTGAGAAAAAACAGATGTGTTATCCAAAATCATAAACTGTAAAATTTTGTGGAAAATTTGAACTCCCTCTTAGAGGATATGTTGAAACTAAGAGCTCCAAGAATCCGGGAGTATTTCGTGGATTAGTAGATTTTGTCTGTGAACTGGATTCTAGCTTAGATGATCATTTAAAGACTGCTACAGTTTTTAAAGGAACATCTAAATCAATACAGAATGAACTTTTAGAATCTATATTGGAAATCTGCAAAAATAAGATCAAGGAAGTAAAGAATGCAGAATATTTGGCAGTTATGTGTGATGAGACAACGGATATTTACGATAAAACACAGATGGTAATTGTTCTAAGGTACGAGCTACAAGGGAAGCTTGTTGAGAGATTCTGGGGATTTTTTAACCCTATCAACCAGACAGCAGAAGCCTTATCAATCAAGTGTTACTTAGAGCTACAGACTTTAATTGGTGATTGTCTACACAAGCTCATTGCCCAAACTTACGATGGTGCAGCTGCTCTAAGTGGAGTCAATAAAGGTGTGCAAACCAGAATAAAAGAAGTGTATAGCGATGCCCACTTTACCCACTGTTATGCACACCAACTGAACTTGATTTTGGAAAAGGCAACATCACAGAATACCAATGTTTGAGTATTTTTCAATAGCTTGTCAGGAATACTAGCATTTTTTTTCTAAGTCTCCACAAAGAATGGCTGCATTGGAGAATGTTGCTGGCCATCGAATTCCAAGGCCATCTGCAACACGTTGGAATTTCAAGAGCAGAACAGTCAATGCTGTGCATGAAATGAAAGGTGCATTAATTGAATGTTGCAGCACACTGGAAGCATCTAACTCAAGAGACACTGGATCTGCAGCAGCTGGTATAAAAAAATTGTGAATGATCCTGAATTCGAATTTTGGTTGGAATTTTTCTCCAAAGTAATCTCTCATGTTGAAATCATGTTCTCTCAGCTTCAGTCTAGAAATATTGATGCAGCTAAGGCTAACGCCTCTTTAAAAGTTTTTAATTCCGCAGTTCTGAAGTTGAGATGAATGTGATGCCATAGTGTCGCCTCCTGAGCAGAAGAGAAGAAAATTTAATACAGATAGATGAGCTGCTGCAAAGGTGGTCTGTGACGTAATTTTTCTGCAATGCAGAGAGAGATTCAGCTTTACTAATCATTTGGAAGCAAGCAAGTTACTTTTAGTGAATAATTTTCCAGTGTATGCCAAAAATTTCCCTAGTAATGAACTTGCACAAGCAGTTGCAGCCTATCCCTTGCTTGAAAAAGACAAATTGAGAACTGAACTTACTGTACTGTACACAAGAGAAGATTTGTGTAAATCAGAAAGTCTCAGACTTGTTGGAGATGATGAACGACAATCGTCTACAGTCAACATTTTCAGACACTGTCAAGTTGCTGAAAATTTTAATAACTCCAACGGCAGAAGCAGAAAGGTGCTTTTCAACTTTGAAGAGAATTAAAACTTTTTTGCGCAGTACCATGGTGAATGACACTGTCTGCTTTAGCAATGATATCCATTGAAAATAAAATAACAGAAATGAAGGATTTTAATGAAAAAGTAATAAACCATTTTGCTACATCGAAGAGCCGACGCACCGATTTTATTTTCAAGTAATACTACTATCACCACCTCAGCCATCCCTACCGCCACCACTACCACCACCACTACTACCATGCCCTGGAAATCCGTGGACATCAATTCATACCTGAGGTAGGTCAAATTTGTGTACCCTACTGTTGTGTGAAGCTTGCAGTCTCTCCATTTTATTTTATCACGAGCCGCCACTGATGCACACGCTGTATATGATATTTACAGGAATCACTTGTTGGGGGCATCAGTTCTGGTTTGCAGGATATTTCAAACATAATTTTGCGTGCGGCATCAACACTCAACACCATAAATTCTGTGGGGCCGCGCAGTTAATTTTCCGCATTTATATTATTTTTATATTAGTTACCGACAAACCAATTTTGCGCGTTACCAAATTGTATATATTTTATCATTGTGTAATTTTAAGAATCATATATAATCTTTATAAATAAGTATTGTACATAAATTTATATATATATATTTAATTAATTCAGCTGTATATAAATAACAAAATCTTCTGTAAAATACCCAGCCAACCAAGAACTCAATAAACTCTGAAACGACCGGCTTTTCCTTCAAGACGCCAACCCCAAACGACAGGGAGAGAAGAGGACACGAGAGGCCCCTAAAAGAGATACCCAACAAAGCGATAGCTGCCTCTCGTATCCTTCATTCTTCCCGGCAACTACAAGTAGTAGCAAGAAGGAACCAGCTACAATTGGTGTGACCCGAAGCAGCCAGCGGAAGCAGCATCCTTCAGTCGCCGGGCGGAACAAACCGAAGCCACGCCTCTTCGCCGCCCACCCGTAGTAGCCGGTCGGAACCAAAGCAGCAGCAGACCCGAATTACATTCCCGCAAGATGGAATCTGTTGAATCAGGAGTGCACCATGTCACCATCAAGCCACCCACGTTCTCTGAAGCGTCGGCCGCAGGATGGTTCTCCATCATGGAGGCACAATTCCACATTTCCAGAATAACATCCGAAGAGACCAAATTTTTCCATGTTCTAGCCTCGTTACCCCCCGAAGTCGTCTCACGAATTTCAGCAGCAACTCTCTCCAACAAGTCGTACACCGATTTAAAAGAAGAAATCGTGAGTCATTACGAAAAGACGAAGCCAGAACTCTTCGAACGACTCATCTCCAACACTCCTCTCACTGGAAAGCCCTCCCAATTCCTTCAAGATATCCACCAAACGGCACTGAAGGTGGGCGTCAGCGATGATTTGGTGAAGCATAAATTCATCCAGGCGCTCCCATCCTCAATAGCGCCCGTCGTAGCAGCACAAAAGGAGCTGACGCTAACTCAACTCGGCAAACTAGCCGATGAGTTAATACCGTTCGCTCAACAAAGCTGCTACGCGGCGCCAACGTCAACTCGAGCCAATACAAGCCCAAGAACGAATATCCCCATCGGCCTAAAACCCTTCAGCGAGAATCAGCGGCCGGTGGTGTGCCGCGCGCACCTTTATTATGGCCCCCAAGCAAGGACCTGCAGGCCATGGTGCAAGTGGCCAAATAAAGATGACGCCAAGCTGCTCCCCTCGTCACGCCCAAATTCAAGATCTTCCTCACCATCAAGAGAAACGTCGGAAAACTAGATAAGCAGGCTGTGATTAACGCGACGTCCGGCCTGCCGCTGATCTCAGTCGCAGCTCGCATCGCCAGTCTGAAGGTCAATTTTATCATTGACACAGGAGCGAGCATCTCAATTTTACCACCAACTTGTGTCAATGATTGTCAACTCCACCCAACCGCAGTAAAGATTTCCACCGCAAACGGTCAGCCGCTCGAAATATTCGGAGAAGTAACACTGGACATATCAATTCCTAAATTACGAAGAATATTCAGGTGGCCATTCGTCGTCGCCCAAGTCTCCAGTCCACTTCTCGGCGCCGATTTTCTATCCCATTATGACATCCTTGT
This sequence comes from Bathynomus jamesi, assembly GCA_023014485.1. Classification (NCBI taxonomy): domain Eukaryota; kingdom Metazoa; phylum Arthropoda; class Malacostraca; order Isopoda; family Cirolanidae; genus Bathynomus; species Bathynomus jamesi. Next base: position 381,082 of record JAJOZX010003132.1, read on the forward strand.
GGACTGCAAGCATGGCATTTTGAAGGATAGAGCAACAACTCTTCAAGCCACTACTAAACCTGTGCAATCCAAAGACCTTCACCTCATCAATATTAACCCTACCGACAAATTACCTCAAGAAATCAGGAACCTGCTTGACAAGTACTCCTCACTACTGAAACCAGCTCAACCGCAGAAAGTTTCCACCAACACTGTCAAGCATACCATCGACACTGGCAGCGCACCACCAGTGTTTGCAAGCCCTCGACGTCTTCCACCCGATAAATTATCCTCAGCTAAGGCTACTTTCAACAACTTACTTCAAGATGGAATTATAGAACCCTCAAAATCACCATGGGCCTCACCGTTACACCTCGTTCCGAAGAAGATACCAGGCGAATGGCGGGCGTGTGGTGATTATAGAAGCCTAAACGCTGTCACGAAACCGGACAGATATCCACTTCCTCATATAAGAAGTCTGTCAACATCTCTGCACGGAAAATCATGCTTTAGCAAAATCGATCTAGTCAGAGCATATCACCAAATTCCAGTCCACCCAGAAGATATCGAGAAAACGGCTATAACAACTCCATTTGGTTTATTTCAGTATTTATACATGCCATTTGGTTTAAGAAACGCCCCTGCAACATTTCAACGCTTCATGGATACAATTTTCAGAGGAGTTGACTGCGTATTTGTGTATCTCGACGATATTTTAGTCCATTCAAATAACGCAGTTGACCATTTGAAAGACTTAGAACGCGTATTCAAGATCCTTCAAGAACACAATTTAAGAATTTCCTTAGAAAAATGCATATTTCAGCAATCCAAAATTGAATTTCTGGGTCATGAAGTTTCCCCAGCAGGCATTCGTCCTCCTGTAAACAAAGTCTCCGAAATTCAAGATATTCCCCAACCGCAAGATTACCAAAGCCTCAGAAGATTCCTAGGAATGACGGGATTCTATCGCCATATGATACCCCGTTACGCCGATTTAGTCTCACCTTTAAGTGAAATCGTCAGAACTCAAGTCAAAAGCAAAAGTCTACAGTGGAACGACGAAGCAATTCAAGCCTTTCAAGATGTCAAGGATGCACTACGGAACGCCGTTACGCTTTGTCATCCTCTTCCATCAAGCTCAATCCTTCATTTAGTTACGGACTGCTCACAAATAGCAGCTGGAGCAGTTCTTCATCAAATAATCGACAGCACACCAGTTCCCATCGCCTTCTTTTCCAAGAAATTAACTACAACTCAGCAAGCGTACGCCGCATACGATAGAGAATTACTCGCAGCATACCTAGCCGTCCTGCATTTCCGTCAATTTTTAGAAGGTCGTCAAGTAATACTCTTCACGGATCACAAACCGATGGTTTCTGCCTACAAGAGTCCCTTACGAGCCAAGACAGACCGACAACAACGTCATTGGTCTGCCATCACGGAATACGTATGCGATGTAATACATATCTGTGGATCCGAAAACGTCGTAGCGGACTGCCTTTCACGCAACGTAAACGCAGTACATATCGACGCTTTCGATTTATCAGCAATCGCGGAATCAAGAAACGCAAGAATTTCTCCCACGTCTCAAGCCGTTCCCGTTTCCAGAAAATACAACTTTATATTGCGATACATCCACGCCATATCCCCGTCCTTTTGTTCCCAAGCAGCATCGATCTTCCATCTTCAATCAATTTCATAATATTTCTCATCCAGGCATCAAGCAATCACTTCGTATCATTAAATCAAGATACTTTTGGCCCTCAATGAATAAGGATATTCGAACTTGGTCCCGAAATTGTGAATCATGTCAATCCTCAAAAATTTCTCGCCATACAAAATCAGAAATAACCCCCTTCGATTTACCAAGTTCAAGATTTGAAACGGTACATATCGACATCGTCGGTCCCTTACCGCCAACCACTTTGCCCGGTCAAACATATCCTTCCCCATATAGATATCTCCTAACCTGCATCGATCGTGCCACAAGATGGATAGAAGCATATCCTCTGATTGATACTACAGCCACATCAATAGCACACGCATTTCTCGATGTATGGATTTCAAGATTTGGTGTACCACTGCAAGTCATAACGGACCGCGGATCCCAATTCGAATCCGAACTCTTTAGGGAACTCTCAGCTCTCATCGGATTTCACCGACTAAGAACTTTGTCGTATCGCCCTCAGACCAACGGAATAATTGAAAGATCTCATCGCACCATCAAGACAGCAATCATCGCTCGAAAACAAGATTGGCTCCCCGCTTTACCCATAGTTCTCCTTGGTTTACGCAGTCTCCCCAACGAATCGGGTTATTCACCGTTCACCACCGTCACCGGAACCACCCTATTATGCCCGAGGCCAATGATCGCCAATTCGTCGTCAAAATCCAATTCAAAATTCATCTCCGAATTAGCCAAGAAAATGACGCAAATCGATTTCGCCCAACTCTCTCAAGGAAACATTCACTCAGCCCCCAAATCATTCATTCCATCGGAACTCCACAAATCAAGCCACGTATGGGTACGCATCGACCGCGTTCGAAAACCATTCGAGGCACCATATCAAGGACCTTTCCGTGTTCTCGAACGCCACGATAAGTACTTCGTAATAGAAAAAACCAACGGATCATCAGAAGCCATTTCAATTAATCGTTTAAAACCGGCGTATATAGTTTCAGGTCCCACACAGGTACCGGGCGCACAATCGGACGACATCGGATCGGAGAAAAAGCACGCAAGGAAAAAGGACGATGGAGGACGCACCTCGGAGGTAGCAAATACAGACCTCAGGACGGGCGCGCAGGACAACGCAACAACCGGAAACGAGGCCGACCGAGGATCAACGCGAGCTGGACGAAGGATCCGATTCAAATCAAGACCCGAATATTTCTACTTTTGATATACGTGCTCCGCTTCTCGGGGTGGGCAGTAGTGTGGGGCCGCGCAGTTAATTTTCCGCATTTATATTATTTTTATATTAGTTACCGACAAACCAATTTTGCGCGTACCAAATTGTATATATTTTATCATTGTGTAATTTTAAGAATCATATATAATCTTTATAAATAAGTATTGTACATAAATTTATATATATATATTTAATTAATTCAGCTGTATATAAAATAACAAAATCTTCTGTAAAATAACCTCAGCCAACCAAGAACTCAATAAACTCTGAAAACGACCGGCTTTTCCTTCAAGACGCCAACCCCAAACGACAGGGAGAGAAGAGGACACGAGAGGCCCCTAAAGAGATACCCAACAAAGAGATAGCCTGCCTCTCGTATCCTTCATTCTTCCCGGCAAATACAAGTAGTAGCAAGAAGAAACCAGCTACAATTCTGCACATGAACGTTTCTGCTGACTTCAGTTGATTTGGCGTTAAATTTCCTACTCCCTAGCCAAGCAGAAGCTGGTGATGCTGCAGAAATACTTTCCATGCTGTCTGGTTTGTGTGCCCAGAAATATGGGATGTGGTGTCACACCCTGTCAGGGAATGAAATGGAAGAAGAGATTCCTCTGAATTTGGTGGAAGGTTATCATAGACTGCACGGACAGGGATGTACTTCCTCCTTTTGGCTGCTCCGGCCATCATCCAAAGACTGTCACAATGTGTCTGCAAAATGTGACACCAAGAGTAAAAGGACATCTCTCTCTCTTGCAAACACCACGATGTTGTCAAAATGACAGTTGATCGCATGCAGAACAAGCCGGGTATCTGTTTCCTCATGTGCCGTTCTTATGGGGTTCAGATTTGTTGTGCCACGAGAAGACCTAACATCCTGCTCATCTTTGAAACCACCTGCAACTATTATCTCTGTCTCTCGGAGCATGTAACAGAAGTTCCTCAGAAAGAAAGTGAGCCAGATTTGCCTTTTCTGGTAAGGCAATGAAATTCATCCATGATTTTGGTAGCGGTACCTCTCGGCCATCACTTACGCGTCGGATTGGTCGATAGTCTTCGTACGTCTGTTGCGTGTTCCTGCTTTTATAGATTATTCCCGGTATCTGTCAAAAATGACATCTATACGTTCATATGCCATTCCTGACTGGATGATTGGCGTTGTGAATATATCGGCTAAATCTCCGAACGTCTTGGCACCGTCTGGCTTTCCAATCGAAAGCACACGGGCTTGTCCATCTATCAGTAGACATGCAGGGCTGTTGTTGAGATCTAGTGTGTCGGGACACTCATTGTCTGAAGTCAAAATTTGGCCAGCAATGGTTTATTTCCTGTTCTCAAATTGCCATTCATTTCTGTCAAAGCAAGAGGAACAGGTAAAAGTTCGTTTCAAAATATTTTTTAAGTCCACTGTACGTCCAGCTGCATATGAGGTCACAAGACGTTGCAGAAAATGTTGATCTGCTTTGAGCACAATTTTCTTGTTCTTTTCCGTGCTGTATTGTACATCATAAAGGTTTCTAAATATTTGGGGTTGGTTTTTCTTTGTGGTATCATATATCGAACGAGGTGCCTGTGTCCCTGAATGAACTATAAGTCTATCATTCAAAAATGTGTTAATTTGTTGTTTCTCAAGTTATATAATATTTATTTAAATTATAATATTAAGAATACGGGCAGTATTCTGAGAAGGAGAATAAGAGAATAATTAATCACATACCAGGGGCAAATATCTTTCACACGCAATTAACAATAATCCACTATCAAATACATCACACATGTCGCTCTACACCTCAAAAAACCAAGTGTAATTCCAACACAATTTCTCTGCACCTGACATTTCACAGCATTCGCTCCCCCTTCTCAGCACGCATTCCATTCCGCAGAGGCGACGCCAGTTACAATGTTTCATAATAAAACAATTATTATTGAAACTGCCCTTACATATTGGGATGCCTTATACCTCATATTGTTAAGGATATTCAGTACTAAGACTGATTTTATTACTTGTTCTAAACACTACAATATTCGAATTTAAGCTATTTTCGGTCATTTTCTTATTCAATTTTCAACATGAAAAAAAAAAATTTCAGCTTGGTATCCTGTTTTTCTAGATTCAGCACCCTCCAATTAGTCTAAAAATACTGGATACCAACTTCTACTCAAAAATGCCCCTTCATGGAAAATCTCAAGAATATGGTCTAGTCCAACGGTAGCTAAACCCCGGCTCGCGAGCCGCATGCGGCTCTCGAGGTTGTTAACTGCGGCTCGCGAGACAATTTTGGTTTTGTATTTATCATAAAAGACAAAATTCATAATACAAATAATTTTTTTTCACATAATAAAAACAAATATGAAAAAAACAAGGAAAAATTGAATTGACAATAAAATGCGTCATGCGTACGACAATTTCTTTTAAACAGGAGTGGGAGAAGAGCTTTGTCTTTACTGTTAAGGGTGGGAAACCTGTGTGTCTTATCTGCCACGTGGCACTCAATCACTTTAAAGCCAGTAACTTAAAGCGTCATCATGAAACTAACCATAAAAATTTTATTACGGAATTTCCTCCCAAATCAGAATTGCGGAAGACTAAGTTAACAATGTTAAAATCTAGCTTAGTTGCCCAACAAACCGTACTTTCATCATTGTGTAAAACAGCTGACTTAACTACTGAAGCTAGTTTTATTATGGCATGGAATATTGCTCGTGCTCAACTTCCCTACAGTAGCGGAGAATTTGTGAAGAAGAATATTGCCGATGTTACTGCAATTCTCGCTCCAGATAACACAAAGCTTCGAGAACAAATAGCAAGTATTTCTATTTCCCGCCACACAACAGAAACGTATTTCCCAGAAATTTGCTCGCTGCAGAGTGATTTGAAGAATTCTGTTGCATTCAATTTGGCCCTCGATGAATCTACGGATATTAAAGATAACCCTCAACTGGCGATATTTGTTCGTTATGTTACTGGCGATGGAAATATGAAAGAACTCTTGGACTTAATGACCCTAAGAGAAACCACCAGAGGGGTTGACATAAAGAACGCACTTGAGGCATTATCAAATGCTCAAGTACCATTGAATAAACTTGTCAGTGTTGCAATAGATGGAGCACCAGCTATGGTAGGACAAAATGTAGGCCTAGTTGAGCTCTCGACACGCGATCCCAAGTATCTTGTGTGTCTGTTTATTCACTGTATCCTTCACCGTGGTCATTTGGTAAGCAAGTACGTTAGGTATGACAGAGTTATGAAATGTGTTATAGAAATTGTGAATTTCATTCGTTCAAATGCAAAAACGCACCGAGCGTTTAGAAAATTTATCAAGGAGCTGGATCTTCAAGATAAGCCAGATGACCTTTCATTCTACTGTATTGTAAGGTGGTTATCAACTAGTAATCTCCTGAATAGGTTTGTTGCACTGTTGGAGCCTATCATTGATTTCTTGAAAGAAAAGGGAAAGTCATACCCACAACTAGATCACGAATGGGTGCAGGATCTGATTTTTTTTTTTTACTGATGTAATACAACACCTTCAAAATCTAAATTTGGCACTTCAGGGAAAGGCTAAGGTCATTCCTGACCTTACACAGACATTTTTCATTTTCCAGAATAAAATGAAGCTCTTCCAAAAAGATCTAGTAACAAAAAAATTTGACCACTTTCCCCACCTGAAAAACCGAGCAAACACTTTTCCTAATATTGAAATAAAAGATAGTAAATTGGAGGAATACAAAGGTAAATTAGAATGACTAATTGATGATTTTCAGTTCAGGTTTGATGAACTAAAGAAGCTAAAACCATGCTTTGAATTTCTTGTAAATCCTTTCCTGATTGATGTCGTCAACGATGGCTGTCCTGTTACCACACCTTTTGTTACGGAAGCTGCTTCAATACAAACAGAACTTTTGGAGCTACAGGAGGACGTGGGTTTAAAGTTGATACATAAAAGCTTATCTGGAGTTGAGTTTTGGAAGCAAGTACCAGAGACAAAGTATCCTCACCTCAGGAAAACCAGTTTCCGACTTATCTCAGTTTTTGGGACAACTTATTGCCGTGAAGCACTCTTCTCAGTAGTAATGAAGTTTGTAAAGTCAAAACATCGTGCTGCCCTCACTAACGAACACCTGACTGAGCTGCTTCATACTGCCTTAACATCACATCAGCCAGACTTTAAAGCATTAACAGCCAAAATGAAGACCCAAACTAAGCCTTCTACAAGCAGTAATTAAACAATTTAATAATGTGAGTATAACTATATGTATATGTTTTTAATAATTAAATTCTTTTAAAAATATTTTGCGGCTCTCGTACATCTGAAAAACGTCGTATGTGGCTCTTGGGTCCAGGAAACTTGGCCACTCCTGGTTTAGTCTATCCTGAACAGGTTAAACAGTTAATAGAGGAGAAGAGTTACAGGCCTGAACAAGTATTTAACGCCGATGAAACTAGCTTATTCTGGAAAAGAATGCCCTCAACATTCATTTCCAAGGAGGAAAGGAGTGTCCAAAATTACTTGGACAGATTCGAGTATGTATATGTATGTATATATATGTATATTTCTTAGTATTATTTACAGGCTACTTCAACGTCGCCATAGAAACCGGCAACGCAAACCACGCTGCCAGGCGTTTAAAACCGTGCGATAAGCGCGGTCGGTGGTTGACGAGCGAGAAGCAGTGCTTCCACTTTTAGGGTAATTGGAGAATTCTTAGGGTATAAACACAAAATCTAGGGTAATCAGGCATATTTGTCATCAACACCACCAAATTATTTATATTAAGATTGTTATATTGCCTGAGATTAAAAATAGAACAAATCTGGAATAAATAAGTGATTCTATCTGTTCAGTAACTCCTCGTTCTTTTAAATTGTGGTGAGTGTCAGGGTAGCTGGCAACTAGGGGAGAACCTAATTCCAGTACTTCTTCATAGAAGTTACTCTAATTTGGAAATTCCTGCCTAGTTGTATCAAATGCTGATGGTAGAATACATTTGGTTCTGTTACTGTGAAAGAGATATTATTGTTTACAGGACACAAGTTTCACAAAGGAAAGTAAGTTGAATCATGTAACTTATCATAGGGGATGTCATTCTTACTATTAAAGGATTTGAGAAATGTGCTTGTAATTGTTTCTTTTGCTATCAAAATGATGCTGATTTGATGCACACATTTTCAGTGTTATCAAAGTTTTTTATTTTTTCTTGCATTTCCATTTTATTCAACAAATACCTTACAGATTGTTACAGAAAGTATCGATGGTAACTTTAAATATTTATGTATAGGTGCTGTAATTTCTTTATCAGTCACAATTGTTAAATGAAATCTCATTTTATATACACACCCACATAAAGTATATATATATATATATATATATATAACGGTTTTAATTTGGGGTAACTTAGGGTAATTCCAACAATGGTCCAGGGTAATGAAAATTTTGGCAGTGGAAGCCCTGGCGAGGTTAAAATTTAAGATATACCTTTCCTTGCCTTCGTGCTGTCTACTTCTTTGCTCTTAAAAGTAATCTTTTGTTAAAACCTTCGTATTTCTAAAATTTAAGTTATAATGTAGTTAATAAGTTTCCAAAATTTAATTATAATAGACCTTTCAGCTTTACCAACTTTTTACAAGCATTGTTTGAATTTGATTGTATATATTTGTGTTGTTAATTATTTAGTTAGTTTAAGGATTTTATTTGCATCACCTGAAGATCAGGGCCCCCAACCTTCTCTAGTTAGCTTTATATAAGGCTAACTAACGAAAATATCGCGACCTAACCTAACCAATCGTCAAGGTCGTACAGTTGACCTAACGATTGGTTAGGTTAGGTCAGATCGTGATATTTTCGTTAGTTAGCGTTATGAGGCTAACTAAAGAAGGTTGGGAGGGGCCTGATCTTCAGGTGATACTTTTATTTAATTTGTCGTTAGTTTTTATGTATTGGAATTAAAATAAGTTATCCCACGTCGATACTTTATAGTGATCTACATTGCACTATACAGGGGTGGGCAACCCTTGGCACGCGTGCCAAACGTGGCACGCCAACTACTTTTTTCAGGCACGCGATTCCCCGGGCTCGCCTTAAAAAAAATTAAATAAATAAATATCCAAATTCTTCGCTGAGTTTTATATTTTAACTTAATGTTTTCTGCTAAAAAATGGTAAAGATTAACTTTTGCATCAAAGATTTGACGATTTTGGCACGCTCACTTAAAAAGGTTGCCCACCCCTGCACTATAAACTAACATCGTGTTGACTTGTTGGCGTTCCAATACGTTTTTTTTTGTATTTGGTGGTGGTTTTCTTTCATTATTACCTGTAGTTGTGGCCTTGTTTATTTGAAAAGATCCGTTATTAAGGATAGGTATTTCCAATTAATATGTAAAGTTATCATTGTCTAATTTATATGATACGGACTACCCCAAGTTAATTAAAAAAAGAACCCACCCCGTACTCGAGTCGCCCAAGACTGGGGCCTCATTTAGATCGCTCGAACCACGATCAGAGGCGGGCGCGGATTACCAATATTAGTTTGGATACGATCCTCAAAGATTGGTAATCGAAAATTCCCACAGACAGCATCTGGCTTTAAAGCAGCCAAAGATCGGCTAACCCTGCTTCTCTGCGCCAATGCATCGGGTGACTGCATGGTGAAGCCCATGCTGCTGTATTGAGTGCTTAATCCCCGTGCATTGAAAATAAAAAATGAAAACACTTTGCCTGTTTTTTGGAGGGCAACTAGGAGAGCTTGGGTCACTGCAAGTGTCTTCATGGAATGGTTTATAAACTGCTTCGTCCATGAAGTTGAAAGACACCTGGCATCTAAATCATTGGCCTTTAAAGTCCTCCTAATTCTGGACAATGCCCCTGGCCATTATGCATTATTTTACAGTATTTATTTACATTACACATTTAATGTTTTTACTGATTAATTTTCTTTACAGGTACATTTATTTAATTTTATTTAATGGTACATTAATATTTAATATAATGTAATAGTATAGAATTTCTGAACTCGGTTCACCTATCCTCCTTTTTCTCATAGGCCCAAGGTTCCACTATTCACATTTTCACGATACTTTTCAGGAACCTATCCCCGTAAATAACGAGGGCCTACTCTATTATTTATCAAAGGTGAAACATTTCTCCTTGAACAGAAAATCACACTATATAAATTAGCATATTTTCATTGAGAAAAGATTCTATAAATGTTAGATTTTCCTAAAAATCAAAATAAAATACTTAATTTGTTTCATTTAGTATGAAAAAGTCTAAAAAATAAAAATTTCAAGACAGATTTTAATAACGAACCTTCACGAGAATATCCACTACTTCAGGTTTGCCCATTTTGGTTTGCCCAAGTTTTTGTATATTCCATGCTCCTATACGAAGGGGCCGTTCCAGTTGGATCTCCGTCGATACGGAACACACCGGCGATTGGGTGCTGCTAATTTGAACTGCCCCCAAAAGGGACAAAAGAAAAAGCGAGATGCTGATCTCCATCTCTACACGGGTCTGAAAAAGAATTAATTCGTTGGTCTTACCTGTATATTTGCGTGAATTTGCGTGATATACGATTTTTAAACTTAAAACTTATTTTTAAAATAAATTTTTGAAGGGCAAATAGGGGAGCTTGGGTCACTGCAGGTGAGTTCATGGAATAGTTTATAAACTGCTTCGTCCATGAAATTGAAAGAAGCCACTGCTGCTGTATCGAGTTCTTAACCCCCGTTCCAATTAATGCGATCCATTGCGCTAACTCCCGGATTATTATTATTATTACCGACACCATATGGAGTCGAACCCCCGATCTCAGTGTCTGCTGAGTTTACGAGGAAACGGTGTTAACCACTGAATTACTGGTGCTGGCTTATATGGAGGTAACTTGATTTCTACAGATATGCAGCCCATTGAATGATTTTAATCCTTTAAGGACGATTCCCGCAGCATATGCGGTCACTCTTGTCCCCATAAAAAAGTATAGATTTTGTTGTTGTTTAAAACTAAATATTTTAGTAATAAAATAATGTCACTGAAATGATAAACATTTTGGGTTCTTTTTCCGACAATTAAATGACACCTATGTAAACATGTAGAAACATTTATAGAAACAATTTCTATTATTATTATTTCTGGTGGGACTTAACATCCGTACCAACCGTCGTGAAAGGGTTAAGTAAAGCAAGTGAAAAGTACGAATGGAACTAATCTTCTGGAACACTTGGTTTTATAATTATGTACACTTGTCTCGCGAGTCGACGAGAAAAATTGCTCTCGATACATCTATTGGAAATATAGTCAGGCAACTTAGGACCACATTTTGTTAATATGGGGACATGCCGGACAAAAGCACCATTTTTTTTTCCTGACAATTTGTGTGGTATAAATTTTGATATTTTTATTGGAACCAAGTAATCTGAGTTTGGTGGAGCCTGTTTCAGCCATTTTTCAAAAATGGGTGGCCGAAAACCAGGGAAAAAAAAAAAAATTTCGGTTAGAAATAAAGATATTGGCTCTCAGAGCTCAATTACTGTTGTAGAATTTTATAATACTATGCATATTGCTTGGCAGCAGCAACATTCAAACATGTAGAATGAAAAAAAAATATTTATTTTTTGGTTTACAGATTTTTTCCACATTTGTTATGGTCGGTAAGGATGACAAATTCTGACAAATGCTTCTTTGTATTGCAGACTGCCTGAGGACCCTTGCAGTTGCACATAGTGGACTGGACTGGACTGTGTGTGTGTAATAAGTCACCAGACAACCTCTGAAACACTGATGCCCGCTTAATGTTTCAACACAAACTTTCTGGACAATGTCAGTGAATTCAGGCCAGTTAGGGAGACTCCCGGTCCCACTCAAGTTTAGTGAGAACATGGACAAGGCCCAGTTTATTCAGCACCGTGCACAATGGCACAAAACATGTTGTGTCAAGTTCAGTGCAGAGAAACTAGAAAGAGCAAGGAAGAAGGAGAGAACCGGCAGTACTGAGAGTGATGCTGCAGCCAAACGACGTCGACACCGCATGCCTGTGAAGAATAAGTGCATATTCTGCAACAAATGCGATGGGCAACTCCATGACTTTGCAACTCTTCAGGCAGACAGCAACATAAGAACCATGGCCGCAGATCTGCACAAAACAGATTTAGTGACCAGGATTGAAGGTGGTGACCTCGTTTCCATTGATGCAAAGTATCACCTTGCTTGCTGGACTGCGAAATCGCCATCGTTCCTTTCTGTGGAGAAGCCAAGACAACTCTCAGACTGACGTGGAAGAGAAGAAACTGAAAGCCAGAGCTTTCGTTGAGCTCATCACACATGTTGAGAACTCTGTAGAGGATGGAACCTTCTGTTACAAGTTCTTCTCGCTGCGTCAGCTCTATGAAAATCGCCTGGCCGACTTTGGTATTGGTAGCGAGACCAACAACGTTCGCTTCAAGGAATAAGCTCTGAAGTACTTTGCACAAGAGCAAAGTGATGGCAAGAATGTAGTACTTGTCTTCGAACAAGGCATGCAGGAACTGCTCAAGGACACTTTGAAGTCTGAGTTGGAGGCCTCTAGGTGGACCACTGCACTGGCCCAAACAGGCATCGCCTCCTCTGGCACAGTTGACTCCTTCGTCAAGCCATTCCACCTCACCAGGACAAGACATGCCCACCAAGCGAGTGCTCTGGCCCTGGCCAAGCTCAAGCTCCAGCAGGATGCCTTTACACACACTATGACTGAAGGACCGCATGATAAGGCCAAAGAAACGTAGAGACAAGATATGATCAGCAAGAGTCCAACATTTCGGTACTGGGATACCATTCTCAAGATGGAAATCTTTGATCTGATCTTGGTGCGGGCCCACCGAGAACGAGACTTCCCCATGTATGTGGAATCATTCAAGGCTTTGGTTGGTTGGTTCTTTGCCCTTCATCATCACAACTATGCCAGGTGGATTCCCATGCACCTACGGGACATGGAGAGCTTACCTAGAGCCATCCAAGAGGAATTCGAAGACAACGGCAACTGGGTTGTTTCAAAGACAACCAAGCGATTCTCATCTATACCAATCGACCAGGCTCACGAGCAGAACAATGAGCTGGTGAAGGGTTCAGGGGGTGCAGTGGGACTGACTGAGAATCCTTCAGCTTTCAAGAAGTGGATGATAGCTGGACCTGAGTAAGCACGACTTCTCCAAGGGTTTGAGGAGTACACCTCAGAAGAAGAAAACAACATGAGGAGGGAGTGTCAACACAGAAGACATTCAAAGAGCAAACACTGAATCTGGTTCAGGCTATCTCTGAGATGAGCAATTCTTTCCTAGATGACAGCCCTGAACTTTTCACACTGGACACACGGAATGTCATCGACGAGTCTGTTGTCAGCACAGTCCGTACCGTGGAAGAAGTGGGCAGGGAGCAATACAACGCCTACCGTCAGTCAGTGCTGACTGACCGCAAACGCTCTATACATGAGCTCATCAACAACAACTGCCTCCCTCTGTTTAGTTGTCCAACACCCAAGTCAAAGACCAAGCAGGCAGGGCAGATCTCACTGCTGAAGGATGATGTGACACTCTTCTCCAGATTATATATGGTCATGCAGCAGAGGGATGGAGACATGGATACCTTCTTCAAGCATGAAAATCATCCACATCCTCCATCTCTTTCTGACAGAGGTAAGCTACGACAGGGGAAGAAGTCGGATCTGCTGAACATTCTGACCCACGAGACATAAGCCACAGTCGGAACCTCCTAGGTCCTTCGATATGAAAATACTTGATGGTGCTGCTGTGGCACACCTGCCAATCACCAACAGCATTACGTTTGATGAATATGCCAGTGGTGTCTTTCTTCCGCAAATCATGCAGCAGTTGGAGACCTCTGCAAGAGTTGACGTGGTCTGGGGCACCTATGTATCCAGCAGCATCAAAGAGTCAACCTGGGAGAAACGCGGCAAAGCCATCAGGGCCGGTCGAAATAAGGTTCCAGGGAACTGGCCACATTCCCTGCGTGATCCCACCAATAAGCAAGAGCGTTTTGCATTCCCCTCCAGCAAGGTTACATCCACTGAATGCCCAGAAGGCAAACAGATCTTCTTTACATCTAGCAGCACAGTTGTCAGCAGAGGCACCAGCCACTGCATACCGAGGTGTGACCATGAGGAAGCGATACAAGAACTGATTCACTTGCAAGATGCCATGGAGAGTGGTTCTAACATCTGCTTGGTGCGCACTGTGGACAATGACATAGTCGTCATCCTCATCGGCAAATTCCACGCCATCGTCGCCAAATATCCACTTGCAGACATCTGGGTTGCCTTTGGCACTGGCTACAACTTCATGTACCTACATATCAATGCCATCTGCCATGCTCTGGGCAAAGCCAATCCACAGCCCTTCCCCTGTTCTACAGTTTTTACAGGGTGTGACACAACCTCAGCATTCTATGGAAAGGGGAAGACGTCAACATGGGAAGCCTGGAATTCCTACCCTGAGGTTACCCAGGCATTCACTACATGGCAGCAAATTCGCACACCCCCTGACCGTGGACTCCCAACTACTGGAACGCTTCACAGTCGTCATCTATGACAAGACAAACACACTGGAATCTGTCAATGAGGCACGGAGGGAGTTATTCTGCAAAAAGAGCAAAACTGTGGAGAACATCCCACCGACTCAGAAGGCTTTGTTGCAACACTCGAGGCGCGCTGCCTACCAAGTTGGAATATGGACATGTGACTGGCAAAGCAGCAGACTCCTACTCCAAAAGGGTGGGGGATGGGCATGGGCATTTGACAGAGAGAGCAAGTCCTTGCTTCCTTCCGCCTTCCGCATTTTCGATGTTTTTTGAGGGACAGGACTCAGAGAATGAAAATTTTGCTGTAAAAATAGTGCCAAGTATAATTAAAACAAGTTTTTTGTTTATCACAATAAAGAAGTTAATACCAGATTTTAATATATTGTTAACCTGCGTCTCACTGACGGAAAAACATTAGGATTTGTACTTATCCTAATGTTCCACAGTTAATAGGGAGCATAGAGGATGAGGAACTATTCTATAGTTCAACTATCTTTTTCGGCAACATGTTCAAAATATAGATCATAATTCTCGTTTATTCTAAGAAGATTACATTTTCTACCCACAAATACTTAAAACCCTGATAAGGAGGAGATTGTAGACACCAATCGACCATGGAAGTACTTGGGGGGGGGGACGTTAAACAGAAGATAGGGAGTGCTGAAACTCTCGTTTCTCCTGTCACTGTCCTCCTTAGCTGATCTTTTTCCGTGTTTCGCCTACCGTGGGAGTAGTCCAGTATGCTCTCAAACACACTTCTCTTTCTATTTTTCACTACATATACTCGTACATGCATTTTACACTATATAATTTTCTCAAAATAAAAAAAAATGGCAGCAACTTCAAAAGCTTCGAAGTCCCCCTTGGGAGAGCACCATAAATGTCCCCATTTCTGGCTCTCCCGCTGCCGAGACCGGGAACGCAGATCCGGGTAGCGGGCTGGATCTGCTACCGCCCATTCGAGATGTTCTGGGCCTCTGTTTGATTTACTTTTCTTACACTTCTGCAACATTCATGGCCTTTCCTCGAATTTTCAATCTGTTGAACACCACCTTTCCTCCTCTAAACTTCACCCTGCTAACACCCCTGGTGAACTAGCTTACAACTTCTCTATCTAGAATGATCCAGAACATTGTACAGCACCCTAGTCGTATCACCGATTGCCTTGGAGATAGGCCCAACATTTTGGATTTATTTCATACCTCTCATCCTTCTTGCTCTGTCAAATTTTTTCTCCGTCCGGCTCCTCCAATCATAATCTTATATCTGTTTTCTGTCCTATCACTCCAATTCGGCTTTTGATTCCTCCCAAGAGGAAGCGTCTTTGGCACTTTTGCGCCGCTGATTGGAAGGCCCTTAGGCAGTACTTCCGCGATTTCTCGTGGAATGATTATTGTTTCTGTGGCCGGGGCCCTTCCAAGTGTGCTGAGCACATAACTGAGGCGATTTTCTCGGGCATGGAGGCGTACATTCCATATTCTATTCCTACTACTAATGCAAAAAAAACCTTGATTTAACTTTACTTGTTCTAATGCTATTCGCAACAGAGGAGACTTTCAGAAGGTACCGTCACCATCCAACTCCTGACTCTCTCTCGGCTTATATTTCTGCCGGAATCATGCAAAATCTGTTCTTCGACTCGCCAAAAATTCCTTCGTCAGACAAAAATATGAAAACCTATCCAATTCTAATTCTTCTCGCTCTTTCTAGCATCTAGCTAAGAACCTCTCCAACAACTTTACTTCCTCGTCCTTCCCTCCTCTTTTCCATTCCGACGGCACAGTTGCCGTCTCTTCTCCTGACAAAGCTGAACTCTTCGCTCAAACTTTCGCCTCTAATTTAAGTTACTTAACCCTTGACGATTCCGTTACTGTTCCTCCACTTTGTTGTCTGAAATTAGAATTTCTTTCAAAATCTTTGCCTTATCTGGGCTCAACTCTAGGAAGGCGTACGGTCCTCATGGTGCCGCTTCTGTTGTTCTCAAGGACAAAGACGAAAGTTTCTCTAAGCATTGTCTTTTATATGGTACTTTTCCTTCCTGCTGGAAGTTCCTTTCATTCAGACTGTCCCAAAGGGTGACCGCTCTCAACTCCCCAACTATCGTCAATTGCTTTGATTTCTTGCCTTGCTAAAGTTTCTGAATTTATCTTTAATATGATGATTCTTAAACAACTCTTCTCACAATCTTCTTTCAGATCGTCAGTGTGGGTTCCGCAAGGGACGCTCGACTGGAGATCTCGCATATCTCTTGGTCATCCTTTCGGAATTTCGGTGAAACGTTTGCTATTGCGCTAGACTTATCAAAAGCTTTTGATAGAGTTTGGCACAAATCTTTAATTTTGAAACTATCCTTCTTCGGTTTCTCTCCTTCCATCTGTGCCTTTCTCTCTAATTTCCTTTCTGGCTGATCTGTAACTGCGGTTGTAGATGGCCACTGTTCTTCTCCTAAAGTATTAACAGTGGTGTTCCTCAGGGTTCTGTCCTGTCACCCACTCTTTTCCTTATATTTGTCAATGATCTATTATCACATATACTCTTTTTCCAAAAAAGTTTTTAAGAGGTTAGGTGTGTTGTACCGGCTCCGCAGTTTCTTAACCCCCGCTCAGTTGCTGTCTCTGTAGAGGGGTCTTGTCCGCCCTTGTATGGAGTACGTTTCTTATGTGTGGGGTTGTTGGGAGCGTAAAAATGGGATTTAAAAATGCATATAGAATAACAGTTCATAATGTATAAATGTAAGTTAGGTTTAATAGATAAATTTTAAAAGGTAAAGAATAGGCCTATTCTGAATTTGGACGAGAATATGTGATATGAGCCACGAAACAAGAACGGGTTTCGTTTGGTTCATACTCGTATTCGCGTTCAGCCAATCACGCGTAGGTTTATTATCGTGATTCCCTCCTCCTAGTTTTGTTCAATCAGGTTAGTTTTTTAAAAAGTATCAGAATTATATAAGTTAGCATTAAATATCAGAAATAGGCCAATAAAGATAGATTCTTAATTAAAAGAGAGATCAAATGCCAGGCGAGAATGGAATAGCGAAAATCTGATCAAAGAAAAAGGCAATGCAGCACGACAGACAGTCAGAGTCGTCAGAAGCAGTTTGTTCATCTTAAGATAGTTTCGCCTTCCCTTGTCAATTCGTTTTCAATTTTTTGATCATGGAAAGTAGGGCCTATATTGATGAGTGCATAAAAGAAAATTAACTTAATTTTTGGACTGGGGCTGGCGACGAGGAATCTCCTGTCCGCAGCCCTAGACTTTTATTCATGTCACGCGCGAGGCTATATCGTTTTTTAAGGCGAACTTGTATCTTGAATTGTATAACGTAAGTGTAAAGTTAAGTAATCCATGAACATAAAGTTAAAAGCGTGAAACTATTGGTGTTTTATAATAAAACAGTTTATATTAATGGTAATAAGTTAAATTCTGAAGTTGTTTTACAACGATAAAACATTAATTTATTTACATGTGGTTGAGCGAAAATTGAATTAATAGTAGAAAAGATTATTGGTCACGTTACCCTCCTAAATGTGGCTGGTGTAATATTTCACCCACCAACCCACGGACGAGGCGATGGACGGTTTACCAAAGGAAATACCCCAAACATTTTAGGGTAGCTCAACCCACACAACCCTACTTGAGCGGGTGGAATCAAAGGCTTTTCGTCTCATCAATTCCCCGCCTCTTAATCACCGTCTTTAATCCCTCTCTCTTCGCCGTAATGTTGCCTCGCTCTCTCTCTACTATTGCTATTATAACGGACACTGCTCTTCTAAACACTAACGGTACGCCTCTTCCTTTGAGGAGAGCACGCAGCACCAGACTTTCCGCACATTTTCATTCGTTTTCTGCCCAACTCTCTAACGCAAGGGTCAATCGGTATTTTCAATCTTTCATTTACTCAACCGGTGAACTCTGGAACAATTTTCCTGGATCGATCTTTCCCCCCTGTTTATGACCTTCAATCTTTCAAACGCAGTGTCCAGGCATCTCCAAAACCCTGGACCTTGATTTTGGCTCTCTTCCTCTACGGAGGGTGGCTTTTTTGCGAGCATTGGCCCTTCGCTCTTCTTTCCTGCATAATAAACCAAAACTTTTTTCTTGTCTATCCACTCCTCAAATATAACTGCGTGTGGGATGGCATGTGATTGTACTGGGTGATCCAGATAAATGGGACCCATAAAAAAAAAGCCAAATATTCTTAATATTTAATTCCTTTCATAAAAACTATATATCATTCGAAAGAGTAGTTACAAGTTTATTATGAAATATTTATTTTTAAAAATTACTCCTTTCAATGTGCTCCATTAGTTGCCAAGCATTCCAGTGTTCTCGCTTGTAAGTTCTGCATCACTTTTGCAAGAGTGTGCGGTGGTATGGCCTGTATCTCATTTGTGATGGCGGCCTTCAATTCTTGCAAAGTCGTTGGGTTATTTCTGTAGACCCTACTCTTTAAATATCCCCAGAGATAATAATCTAAGGAGAAAAATCCGGAGACCTTGCGGGCCATTCAACGTCTCCAAATCTTGAGATTAACTCGCCTGGAAACGTTTTGACGCAAAACTGCCATGCAGTTCCTCGTGGTATGGCAGGTAGCTCCGTCTTGTTGGAACCAGTGGTTTTCTAGACAAAGATCTCTTAATTTAGATATAAGGAAATCGGTCAACATTTTTTCGTAGCGATCACCATTTACAGTGACCGTGTTTCCGGTGGAATCCTCGAAAAGTACGGCCCTATGATCTGAGATGCAGTAAGACACCCAAACAGTTACACGCTGACTATGCAACGGGACTTCGGTAATATTCAATGAATTTTCTGTTGCCAGAAACGACAATTTTGTTTGTTTACAGTTTCCATTCAAGTGAAAATGGGCTTCGTCTGACATAATCAAAGTTGCCTAGAAAATTGTGGTGTCATTTACCTTTTGTTGATCCATGACAGAATTGTCGTCTTCGTGCGAAATCTCCATCGTTTAGTTGTTGCACTGTTTGAATTTTATATGGAAAGAGCATTAAATTTTGCTTGAATATACGTGTGTTGTTGTTCCATATCCAACTCCTAACAGCTGAGAAGCACGTCTGATGCTTATGTTAGGATTATCCTGTACAATTTCATGAGTTCTGTTAATGATCTCGTCTATCCTTGCTGTGCGCACTCTTCCAGTTGGTTTTTCTTTTTCCAATGCTGCCAGTTAGGGAAAAATTTCTGACACACCGACGGATTACTTTCTTAGAAGGTGATTTTGACATCTGAAAATTTGTCTTGAAAGATCTTTGAGCTGAAACTACACTTCTTCCATGCTCATAATATTGCTCAGTTATGAAACGCAGCTGTTCCACAGTCCATGCAGTCATCTTGAAGGGTTAGTTTTAACTAACACTTTTATTTTGTTTTGTATCTTATCTTGTCTTGTATTGTCAAAACCTATACAATCCTGTACAAACTTGTAACTATCCTCTTTCGAATGATACGTATGATTTTATAAAAGGACTTATACTTTAAGAGTTAGAGGGGTTTCTTTTGGGTCCCATTTCTCTGGATCACCCTTTATCATTAACCCTAAAGTTTAATCATTGACTAAAACAGAATTATTAAAAATATGAACAGAAGCTATTACGTTCACAAATTAGAAATCTTTAAACAGCTTCGTAATTAAAATTCAAAGATATATCTAATTAGCACAGCTGTGGTTCTTAAAGTTCAGAGTTACAACACCAAGTGGTCCGATAATAATAAACGAAAACGTCATAGAAAATCATATCTACGTGTTAGGGTTAAAAAGCGCCACGTCGACATAGACATGCGCATGGACGTGGCACTTTTTAATCGACTCGCAGATAATAGCGAACATATGGAGAGTGGATATAATTCAGGCAAATTATATTCGTGATTGTAGTAATTTTTGCACTAATTTACTGCAGGTGTGGAATTATGGGATAATCTATCCAATGAACATAAATCAGTCAATACTCATCCAACTTTCATAAAACAATTAAAATCTTATACAAGGTGGGCCAACATAAAGAGGCCTTATTCAGATTCTTTAAAACCGAATGAGGCCTTTTTATCTTGGCCCACATTGTAAATTCCAAAGATCCTGAATGTGTTTCAATCTCACGTATCAAAAATATATAAATACAGGCATTGTCCGCAATGACAAATCAATTGGTTCCTTGGAAACCGTTCGTAAAGCGAAAAATCGTAAAGTGAACACAATTTTTCCATAGAAATTAATGTAATACGGGTTAATTTGTTTCTGACTCGGCTCCCAAGACCTAAAAATTCATGAAAATAGACAAGTTTTACATTTTAAAGGAGGAATAAGCATACAAATATTAAAAATAAAAATGAAGCTTTGACATCAATTACATTTGTTAAAGAAATGACATTTGAGACAATTGACTTTTACCTTAAGAATTTTAGATTCGAAATTAACAAAATTAATAAAATGCATAAGCAATTAAAATAGAATTTTTAGGATATTAATTGAAGTTACAACTGTGTACCTTCTTGGCCTTTGACCGCATTAATTTTAATGGGTCTGATAAATGGATTCCTTTTGGTATCTGAGAAGCACTTTCATTATAAAAATCCAGGCATCTCAGCCTAAAGTTTGGTATCTGCTGACCATCGTCTACTTTGTCTGAAGTGATACTGTAACTCGGCCACCAAATAAATTTCCTCTAATGGACTAAAATTAGCTGGGTCTTTGAGGACACAACGTATGTTATTCATGTCGGTACTAATAACGTTTTAAATTCTAGATCGGAAGAGCTGCTGGCTAGGTACAGGGACTTACTAGAGCGACTAAAGGGAAAAAACTAAGAAGATTGTTTTAACAGGTAGTATACTTCCTCGAATTATCACCAGTACACATTTGAAAACTTGTCGATCGATTTTTACAAACTAGTTGGTTATTCTATATAATTTGAGTGCGCTGATCTCAAAAATATAGTTAGTTTTTCCCTATCACGTATGGTTTTCTTACTACAGGGTGTGTCATAAATTCCCCATTTATCCCCAAATGTGAACCATCTTATCGAGACCAACATTGGATTGCACATGCTAAACCATAAATTTTGTTGTTATAGACTACAGTAACGCTTACATAATAATGTAGGGTAAATATACAGTATATAACAACCAGTCCCGTTCCCAACAAAATACTCTCTCCCCTCCCATCAATGGGTGGTTAACATTTGGGAACAGATGAGGTATTACAACACCCCTTGTAGCACGAAATCTTTAGGTGATAGAGTAAAACCTAATTAAAGCTGAATTAAATAGCTCCTAGCTCTTGGACAAGCATATTGCTTGTTTATGAAAGAATAAACAAATAACTGAAACAAACAAAATATAATTACCTTCTTTACTTGCAAACATTTCAGGACTTATTCCAAAGTATGTGTCGGATGCCAATAAATTGTTCTCCTGCAATCTAGACCCCAAAAGTTCTGCAGAGTCCTTAGGCAGATTCAAATCCCTGACTAAGTCATTTAGTTCGGCTTGGGTTAATGGTTTAGGAGGATCTCAGTCAGCTGTTGGCTGTTCATAAACATCATCATTGTCTAGATTTGGAGCTGAATCAGAATCTGAATTGTATTGATCCAGACTCTGGGTGGGCGGGGAATAGGAACTTCTGGACCATGGGGTACCGGCCTTATTGCAGATGGAAGACACGGGTATTGAAGGCTCTCTTTATTCTTTGCATTATAACCTTTAACATTGCAAGAACAGAAGCAGCAGTCGTCGGTATGGTTTCTAGGCTCGCGCCATACCATAGGGATCCCAAATGGCAAACTTTTCTTTTTACATTTGCTCCAATTCCTTAGTGCCGCCAACACACGTAAGACAAACCTTGTGTGGAGCCCAACTTTTGTCTTGATCTCCTAATTTAATTCCAAAATAAGCATGATAAGCTCTCTTAATGAAGGTCGTTACATTTGTCCTTTGTTTTACAACAACATACCGACCACAAATATAACAAAATATGTCTGGACTATGGGTACATCCTCTAGAAGCCATTATTCAAATTTTAAAGACGTAATGTTAGAATTATCTATCTGAAAAATATGAAAAAACGAAATTAATTAAAGTAAAAAATTACAAAACGCCCCAAAATTGTTTTGCTAATAACTTTAAAACTGTGGGTGATAGAAAAAAACTGGTAGCATTTTTTAATTCAGCGCAGCGAACTGCTTCAGAATCACAACTCAAAATAAAGAAATCGATTTTCATGCAGACCGGTGTTATCCAACGTAGCGATTTCTACAGCAAGGCGACCTACATCAACAATAACCTAAAGTCTCTTTGCCAACAGGAAAGAGTGCATTTTACAAATTTTTAGAACAGTTTCTACGGCAGGAGGGATTTGTGCCTCGGAGATGGACTTCATCTTAATGACGTTGGAGCTGCACGTTTAGGAAGACTATTTCATAATACTGTCTCTTCTTTTCAGGCTGCCGTAACTCGAACGGTCCCGGCGTAATTTTCTCAAATTTCCCTTGCGCTCGCAAAGGTATCACAATTACAAAAAATTTGAAGGTTCTATTCTTAAATGCTCGTAGCCTACGAAATAAAATAAATTAATTTTTGTCTTTAATTGCTTGTAAAGACCATGATTTAATTACGATAAATGAATCGTGGCTTAGCACTGAAACACGTGACTGTAGGGGGATATCAAATTAGAGGTTATAGACTTTTTGTTAAAAACAGAATATGTAGGCGAGGAGGCGGTGTTATGTTGTATATCAAAGATAATATTGCGAACGTTATAGAAGTAAAGCACAGAATTCCAGACCCGATAGATTCGACTATAGCAGAACTTAAATTGAACGATTTCAAACTTCTTGTTGCGGTTATATATAGGCCCCTAATCAAACAGCTGATACGGACGAAGCGTTATATCGTGAACTAAAGAGAATAATAGGTAGTGAGCAGGGTTTAGTTATGAGTGACTTTAATTGCGCCAACGTGAATTACGATACAATGCAGGGAGACGCGGAAGGTAATCGTTTAGTTAATTTTCTCGAGGATAGCTTTCTTATTCGAAAGGTTGGGGAACTTACGAGGTTAGACAGTATTTTAGATTTAGTAATAACTACGGATGATAGACTAGTCACGGATCTTCAAGTAATAGAACCGTTAAGCAATAACGATCACAATATGGTAGAGTTTGTCCTCTCAGTAAGTCACTCGAAACCAGCTAACTCTACCAAAATTCCTAACTTCCAGCACGCAGACTTTGGTAAATTTCGAAATGAATTGTTACACGTCAATTGAGAAAACATAATGGGGAACTCCAACGCAAAACTAATGTGGGAATCGTTTGAAACAGTATTCAGGACTATAAATGAGGAATGTGTACCGTACAAGATTAAGCGTGCGAAAGTAAACAACAAGCCCTTGTGGTTTACTTCTAAAGTAGGAGATATTATAAGGAGTAGAGATAGGGCTTATAGGCTACATAAGTGCGATAAAGACAATTTGTTACGAAACAACTACATATCTCTTAAGGCGTGAAGCGAAAAGTGTAAGAAAAAAATCCAAGCGCGAATTTGAAATCTCCATAGCTCGTGACGGCAAAGAAAACCCCAAGCGATTCTTTCAATACGTCAACAATAGAAATCTAGTAAAAAGTGTCTTGGGGCCGTTGAAAAATTTTAACGGAGAGCTAGTTTCTGAAAACAAGCAAATGGCTACCTTGCTAAACGAATTTTTTACTATAGTTTTTACTATAGAAGATGTAACGAATATCCCTACGGTCATAGACATAATACCTTTTGATAATGGTAATACTTTGGATAATATTGTGGTTAGTGAAAGGGAGGTAATGCGCTATATTGATAAAATGAAAATGGGTAAATCACCGCGGCCGGATTCCATATATCCCATACAACTAAAAAAAATTAAAAGAAAGCATTGTTGTGCCGCTAACAAAGATTTCAAATGCGTCTATTTCTGATGGGTGCGTTCCAGATAATTTCAAGTTAGCAAATGTAACACCTATCTTTAAGAAAGGCGATAAAGGTGCGGCGGGAAATTATAGGCCGATCAGTTTAACGTCTGTTGTAGGTAAGCTACTGGAATCAATAATTAGGGATCGTATAGTCGAACATTTAGAATGCATAACTTGGTTACAAATACGCAGCACGGTTTTAGTCGAAACAAATCTTGTTTAACTAATCTTTTAGAATTTTTTCAAAGCGTGGTTGAAGTTTACGATAGTCATCGGGCGGTTCATGTAGTGTATTTAGATTTTCGAAAAGCGTTTGACACCGTACCGTACAAAAGACTCATTGAAAAAAACTAAGGCTCATGGAATCGGGGGTGTAGTAATAAATTGGATAGAAGAGTGGTTGCGAGGTAGGAAACAGAGGGTGGTCGTTGATGGAGCGGAGTCGTGTTGGGCTAATGTAGCGAGCTGCATTCCTCAGGGTTCTGTATTGGGCCCCTTGCTTTTTCTTATATATACTAACGATTTAGATGTCGACCTAGTCAGTACAGTCTCAAAGTTTGCGGATGACATGAAGTAGGGTGGTAGGGCGATTAATGACGAAGACAGAGGTAAAACCCAGGAAGATCTGAATAAAATCGTTGATTGGTCAGTCACATGGCAAATGAGATTTAACGTCGATAAGTGCAAAATTTTACATATAGGTTCGCGTAACGGTAATTTTGCGTAGAGTATGTCAGGGAAGGAGTTAGCAAGCGTAGAGCAGAAAACAGATTTAGGAATTATAGTCACTGGTGATTTAAAAGTAGTGAAACAAAGTACAGCAGCGGTCAATAAAGCGAACAAAGTGCTAGGTTTTATAACTCAGAATTTTGAGTACAAGTCGCGCGATATTATTGTTCCTCTTTATAAATCATTAGTTAGACCCCATTTGGAGTACGCGATTCAATTTTGGAATCCGCATATGCGAAAAGATATAGACAAAATCGAAAGAGTTCAAAGACGAGCAACTAAGATGATTCCGTCGCTTAGGTCGAAGTCGTACGAGGATAGGCTTGAGTCGTTAAAATTGACTACACTTGAGACTAGGAGGCTAATGGGTGATCTAATCCAGGCTTTTAAAATTATGAATGGGTTCGATAACGTAGATAGAGAGAGCTTTTTTTAAATATCTCAATAGGAATAGAAATAACGGGTGTAAGTTGACAAGTAGAATGTTCGAGACAGTATATGAAAATAAAAACCCACTCTAATAGACAGAGTTTATTTCCACAACAGTTTCGACGCCCACTGGCATCCTCCTTCTGTATCTACCCGAGGAGGATGCCAGTGGGAGTCGAAACTGTTGTGGAAATAAACTCTGTCTATTAGAGTGGGTTTTTATTTTCATATTTTGACCTTCACGTAGAAAAAAGAAGTTTTTTGCATTTATTCGAGACAGTAGTTGCCAAAAACTTTTTTACGCATAGAATAGTAAATAGGTGGAATAGTTTGCCGGTAGAAGTAATTAGTAGCACGTCTATGAACATGTTTGAAAATCGATTAGACACACATGTTGATAGATTGGGTATAGTTTAAGATAGTAAAATTAAGGCTTTGTGGTTCGGAACCCACGTAAAATTGTAGGTCCTCTCCGCCACCACGTAGGACATACACAATTACGAACACAGGTAGACCAGCCATGAGTGGATCCTAGGGTCTTTGTTGGTCTGAAACATTATAACTATATATATATATATATATATATATATATATATATATATATATATATATATTATATATATATATATATATATACATATATACAGGGTGTCCGAGAATTATCTGTACAATTTTTGGCTGTTATTAAAAGTCAGCCATGAAGTGTAGAAATTCCAGTGTTGTCCCATTTTACAGAGAATCTCATGAAGTTTTTTCTGATTCCAAGTTTTGACAAGTTTTTTAGAAATTCCAGTGTGTCCGAACATTATCTGTACAATTTCATCTTTTAATAAAATTCTTGATAACACACGTAAAATTCTTAAAAAAGATTTAGAATCTGTATTTTCAAAAGTTTCTTTTATTAAAGTAACGTTGTTACAAACATTCGATATGTGCACCATTAGTGATTCGCAAAACATCCAATCGATACTCCAAATGTTGCCATGTACGCTGCAGCATATCCACATCAATTCCCTCAATAGCAGCTGTGATTCTTGCTTTTAAATCATCAATGTCTGTCACCCGCGTACATTTCTAAAAAACTTGTCAAAACGTGGTATCAGAAAAAACTTAATGAGATTCTCTGTAAAATGGGACAACACTGGAATTTCTACACTTCATGGTTGACTTTTAATAACAGCCAAAGATTGTACAGATAATTCTCGGACACTCTGTATATATATAATCTTGGGTTCTTCTACTTGCATTTCTTTGTCAAGTTTGGTAGTTGGGTCATTCAGCTTAAGTAAAATAGACTCTGTAGTTAATAGACGGTCCTCTGCAACTGCATGAGTAAAAAGGAGCTTAAGGGCTGATAACTGTTCAAGAATACGCTTGACAACACTGTGGAGTGACAGCTAGCGTGTTTGGCATGGTTGTTACAATTTATGGTCTATCATTGACAAACTCTTGAAATTTTTTTAAAGCTTGAGATTGCTTAGGTGAAAGAAAATACTTGTAAATATCACGAGCCATGTCTTCAATGCCTCTAGGTAACGTTTAACATGCATATGATGCACAAAGATGGAATGAGTGGCATATACATCTCATTATAAAAAGATTGGGTATATCATCCTTTAGTAATGTAGAAAGAGAGTGTTGTGGCCCATCATAACACTAGTACCATCTGCTGATCCATCCATATTATCCTTGTATGGTATATTTGCTTCATTAAATACAGATTTTATACTTCATATAAATTCAAAGCTGTGGCACTTTCAACAGGGACTAATGTTAAAAAAGAATCCTTTACACCTTCATTAGTCATACTCCTAGTAACAAGATGTTTGTTGCAGCCCGTCAGTTGCTTCATCAACAATTAAGGAAAATGGAAAGTTTAAGTGCTCATGCAAATCTTCACAAATATTTTTACCTAATACATTCTTAACTATGGCTGTCCATTTTGTTTTTCCACATTTAATTTCCTTTCCTATTTTTGAGTCAGGACATACATATTTAATCAAAGGAACCATATGATCAAGAAGACTGAATGAAAGATTATGTTCACTTATGAATGTTGCAAGTTTAATTTCTCCCTCTTTTACCATTCTTTCATGCTTATTATGACCGCTTGTACTTGGCATATCAAACACACTAGTAGTATGCCCGCAAAATGGTATAGTGCAATGCAATTGCAAGATGTAGCAATGTGTTGCAATGCAATACTGAGCAATGTTGCAAAGGGCTATGCAACAAGTGGAGGGGATGTTGCAAGGTGTTATGCGCCAAAGGGGGAATGTTGCAAGAGCAACAATGGGGTTATGCAACTTGGAGGCGGAGTTATCCCCCAAGAAAAGAGAGGAGGAGAGAGGAAGAGGAGAGGTGTTCGCCTGGCGGGAGCCAAGCGCATATTAAGACTAGCCCAGCGGCCGTTGTCTTAATATGTTCCTAATCAGCCAGTTGGCTTATCTGGCTGAGTTGCCAGTTTGCACTATTTATTTAACTAAAGCATATATTCTGGCTTAATCAGCCAGTGCCTCCGGGCACCATCAGCCAGTTGGCACAGTGTACACATCCATCTATACTGTTTATGTGCGTCACGCGTTAAACTCTAAGGTGGAGGCGGGTTCGAGACCCGGCGCGGTGATAACCAGGGTGACCTAATGATCCGTGTTAAACTCTAAGGTGGGGTGTAAAGCTTCGCCAGAATGAATAATTCGTACGGGGAGCAAAGGCGAGCCTACATATGCAAATTTCCTGAAAAAAAGTTCATCTAAAAATCGTGATTTCTGGCCAGGGCGCCCTAATGATCAGCGTTAAACTGTAAGGTGGAGGCGGGCTCGAGCCCCGGCGCGGTGATAGCCAGGGTGACCTAATGATCAGCGTTAAACTGTAAGGGGAGGCGGGGTTCGAAACCCGGCACGTACTTCCACGGTTCGTAGGGGCAGGATTCCGTCATTGCAACACTCGATCATGTTTGTCTCATGTATATATATGGGAATGAACTCAGATGGTTCCCAGAGGTTTCTATGATACACACAAACAGTGCATGGAACAAGGAACTCTTTTAGGAAAATTAAATCCACTATAGTCCGAATAAGTAATGGTAAATAACAAATACTGTAGTTTTTTCTTTTTCATCATGCTAGCCCGACCTGGGCAACAGGTCACTCGCAAAGAGGTCCCCAAAAACCCCTAGATCCTGTCCCAAAGATGGATCCTATCTGCTTTGCAGATAGCTGGTGAGGGAAGCTATATTTTTGGGACCTCTTTGCAAGTGACCCGTTGCAAACGTCGGGCTAGCATGATGAAAAAGAAAAAACTATAGTATTTGTTATTTACCATTACTTATTCGGACTATAGTGGATTTAATTTTCCTAAGAGTTCCTTGTTCCATGCACTGTTTGTGTGTATCATATATATATAGAGGGTGTCCATAAATTCTTAACCTGAAAACAGTATGCTCTCATGTTTTAATGACGAATCTTACATCCGTTTTCTTTTTACAGGTGATCTCGTACACGCATAGAGTTTCTGTGCTGGTGTGTTTCGTCTACCGCATTCGCCGCTAGGAGCGCTGTAGTAGCTGTTCAGTTAAGATGGCGTCTGTGACAGAGAAGGCACAATGTGTTGTGTGGCTTGCAGAAACAAAATCTGTCAGTGTTCAGCGAAGGTTCAGAACAAAGTATGGAAAGAATCCACCTGATGTGAAGTTAATTAAGTCAAGGATGAAAAAATTCTTGGAAACTGGAAACGTGGAAAAGGGAAAGAGCAGTGGTAGACACTGTTTCCGCAACTGTGTACCTGGATATGCTCACCAATTACGCCATCCCCCAGCTGCAGGACAGGCAGCCAACTGTCATCTTCCAAGATGGGGCACCCCCTCATTGGGCGCATGATGTTCGTGAAACTCTCGACGCAACATTTCCAAATCGATGGATTGGCAGGGACGGGCCAATCCCATGGCCCCCAAGATCACCAGACATTACCCCGCTGGATTCCTTTCTCTGGGGTCATGTTAAAGATTTGGTTTATGCAACAGTTGTTCCAGATATCAGGACATTGCGAGAACGCATTACGGATGCAATTGCAACAGTTAACCCACAAATGTTGGAAAATGTGTGGCGTGAGTGTGAATACCGTTTAGACATTTTACGTGCCACTAGGGGTGCACATGTGGAAGTTTATTAAGTTCATTAACTATGTATCAAAACTTTGTATGTTTATCTACTTATGATTAAAACTGTGTTTGAATACGAGTGTTTATTTAAAAGTTATAGCATGCTTTAATCAGGGTAATCATTTATGGACACCCTATATATATCATCGTTCACATTTAAAAATAAAATCTGAAACATCTGCTCTTTTATTTCTTATTGACTATTCTCTGATTTTCACGTACTTAACACCTCAACTCTCTGGAATACAAGATCAAAATATCAAAACGTTTCACGTCTCTCCACGAACGGTGACATCTGCCACATGCCATAAAACTTTAAAACTCACTCGATATCGTATTTTACAACCCACTACATTACACGTCTGTTTTTCTAAATTTATTTATTGTATCGCGGAAATTTTACAGCGGATGCCTTCATGGGTAATTAAATATCTTCCACTTTTATGCTCCAAGGCATCATAAACCAAAGTTAGTGTTTTTTCTCAACCATATGTGAATATATCTTCCAATATCATGCCATAAAACGTTCTCTCTCTCTCTCTCTCTCTCTCTCAACGAAAGTCAAATTGTTTTGCGTCTCTCCACGAATGGGGACATCTGGTACGCACCAGATTTCATGGGGCAACCAACCACATCCCTGTGAGGAGGATCCCAGGACCTCTGTTTGGTTGATATGCAGACTTACGCGTCAAGCCCCGCCCAAAATTCACCGCTAGCCAATAGGGTGCTGATGATTGTGTTTTGAGTTGATCACAGGCCCCCTTATAAAGGGAGAATTTCGATTCAGAGCCTCAGTTCCTGTTTTTTTCGCTTAGTGCTTTATACACCATGAGTCAGATATCGTTGTAAAATTCCCCGGATCTGATTGAGGATAGACATTTATGGCCACACGGCGTTCCACCTGTTCAATGCTATAGATCGGGGGGAGTTTTTTATCTACCCAGAGTTACGGAAAATTGTGATGAAGTGCTACAACCGCTCAATGAAGACGCTGCTGAAATGCAAGTAACCTACAAATGTCTAACCTAGCTTTATTCAGTGTTTTCCTACAAAGAAAAATTAATCCTAGGGCTCTTTCTCGTTTTTAACAATATAACCTAACCGTAAAAGGCGGCAATAAAAGCGTTTTCAAAAATATTTTTTATTTTCTGTTTCCATCGCGATTATATCAGCATATATATATATATATGGTAGAGCTTTTATAATTTTTTTCTCGATAATTTAAAGATGTATTTTTTCTCGTTTATAATTAGTAATCTAATTTCCTTTTATTCTGAATTTTTCTACAACGTAAATTTAATTCCATTGTTTTTGTGTTTTCTTCGCGAATATTTCGGCATAATATATATATATATATATATATATATATATGGTGGAGCTTCAATAAATTTTTCTCGTTAATCCAACACCGCTGTAGGACACAAAACTTTTATGAATTATCTGCATTTAAATTCGTGGCATTATTTTTTATTTTAATTACCATTATAGGACCGAATCGGAGCTAGGCCGTATTGTAGCTACTTTTGATGAAAGTGGGGTAAATGAAATGGAGGCTTCTCCGTCCGGCGAACCCAGTAACCTGAATACAGAAGTCGAGGTATTGGCTCACATCCAGTCAAGAGAGTGTCAGATCATCAAGGAACTAATGTACTGTTAGTATTTTGAGGTTAAGAAAACACTGCATTTTCATTTATTAAATGGCAGAAAACATGTATAAAACCGGGCCAGTATCCGTTAAATAAGTCTTAATGGCTATAGTTACAAATGTATATGCAACTTTACACAATATAGATATACACCTTTACACATTAGAGGGGGTGTTAACATATGGGAACCTTTTTTTTTATCTGTCTGCATACACTTTTATCGTTTATCTCTGTGTCGCACAAATCGAATAATTTTTAAAAATTCATAAATCCCTTCCCACGTGACATGTGCATGAGAAATAAAATGCAATACAATCCGCATGTTTTAGTATAACATCCTTGGAAACGATATGGGGACCAAACAATCTCAGGCACATTTAATTGCGCGATAAACTGTACAATTACCGAATCATTCCAGGGCTGAAATCCGAGTGAATCAAAATAGTACATTCTTTCCCTATTTTTAAAATAGATTGCAAACCAATGAATCCCCTCACCCCAACAATGTCGGTGTTAACGATAATCCCGTACCAGTTTCTCGTACTTGGTAGCTTCAGTATTTCATTCTTCGCAAATACACCGATAAATTTTGAGCGTGTGAAACGGTCACTTTTCATTACTCTCTGGAGTGTATTCGCATCCATTTTAAAAGTCTGTGATCACGTTCCTGAAACGATCAACTTCTATTAGTGCCTGTGATTCGAGATACACGAGTACACTTATAGGCGCGTCTATAGGCTTGGCAAATTCCAACCTGACTGAGATATTCCCACTCTGCTGTGGACTTAAATGCGTATTTGCGCCAGCAGACAAGTCAGGCGTAATATCAAATGAATAAATGTCAAATTCTTTGACAAATTCTTTGTTACACCAAAACCAAGTTCGTCACAGGCGCCTGTATTATGAGCCAGACTACTACAGTATATGCTCTCGCGCAGAGCTGGAACACAGCGTCTGATGAGTAATCCGTAATCATGGTCCCTCACAGAGCGAGGCCATTTACTTATAGAGTAATATTTGTAAGGCCGAAATTCTCGAATTTAAAGGCACTCTTTTTATATTTTCCATTCGTCGAGGCGTGGTCCTGCATTCCAATTAATATCCTTTTAGTAGGACTCCAAGGGCCACGTTTTCTAGTTGCTTCGATGCCAACCCTGCGGGGACCGTGTACAGTTTGATCTATACCCTGTTAATTGGGTATTTTACTGTGGCGTGTATTAAGGCTTTCTCAATTTCTATTTGTTTCGGGGAACTTAATTTCACTCGGCTTATACGCAAATACGTTTCCATGATGTGTATCACAACGGGTTTCGTGCCTTCTTGATCAGACCCCAGATTTATGCAGATCTCGGGAATCGTGCAGGTAAACTTCAACTTCATATCCACCCCGTTTATAAGCAACTCCTCCTGGAATGTAAAATCTGTATGCAGGCGTCCAAAACATTCATATATATTTTTTTTAGAATTTTTAAATTTATCCTTTATCCCATTTTCATCTTTAGTGTGGTTATACCCCTCGGCGGTTAAAAAGGTGTCCTTCGCTTCTTTTGAAAAGTTGGACATTTTCCAGATAGGCTCGTAGGTGGTAGTACCCCATTCCTGCCGAGATGTTAACATGGTTTAAATACACTTCACACTGGCTGAATATGGAGTGTAAAAAGTTGGTTTCAGAGTAGGCAGAGTAACTATCACCGCAGTCCGTTCCATCACAATGAGCTATAACGCAGTTTAGCGTGCATGTGCATGCAGCTCGGGTCAAAGAAGTAAGGGCCTGAGCTGGGTATCACGAATTCTATAGGGGCACTGGGTGAACTAATTGTTTAATGGGTTAATTGTAATAAGGTCGCTATACTCAATAGAGACCTGAGTGGGGGGTATATCAAAGAGGGACAGTTCTGATTTACAGCATTGTGAACTACACGGATGGATGAAACGTGCCGTGACGAGTTAGAAATAGTGCCACCTCCCTCGACAAATATTAGTCAACCTATGATTCGTGAGAGTAGTGTCCTCAGCTTATTATCAATTAAAAAAATGATTAGCCATAAGTTTCGTACGCTTAGAGCACTT
Source organism: Bathynomus jamesi (assembly GCA_023014485.1). Lineage (NCBI taxonomy): Eukaryota > Metazoa > Arthropoda > Malacostraca > Isopoda > Cirolanidae > Bathynomus > Bathynomus jamesi. The sequence goes on from JAJOZX010003132.1 coordinate 414,527, forward strand.
TTTTTTATTTCCTTTTACGTTTACCGCCGTGATGGTAACCCCTTCTTCCTGGCAGATCTCTTCTTTCCGCCACGTGTTGGTAACCCCTTCTTCCTGGCAGATCTCCTCTTTCCGCAACCACGCATTTTTCTCTTTGCATCTTTGATGATTTCATCCCGTGTACGTTTTAAATGTTTTTTAGAGCTTTTTTAGAGCTTCTTTAGGCTTAGTGCCACCCATTATGTCTTCTGCCGCGTTAAAACCTGTTTGTAACTCCTTCCGCCCTAGGTACCTGGCATCCATCTTCAACAGTGGGACAGCGGTGCGTATTGTGGATGAAAAAATGGATCCAAGTCCACTCCCACGCTGGTACCTCACCCCTCGGTAGACTGTGAACGGTCTTCGAGTCATTGTAAACGACGAAAGTGTAGTTTCACTGTTAAACTCCCATCACCGAATGGGAAATTTTTCTCTCAATCGTTCTTATATATATATATCGAGATGTTGGTTAATAGATTAGTCGCAACATTCACATAATGGGGCTTGTCATATGTAATGCTCAAACTTTTCCCTCTATGGCTGGGGATGTGTGCAATGCGTAGCAGGCGCGCCTGGGTGTCCCCAACAAATTGGTGTTCTATGATATTGCTGTAAATATAGCACATGTCTCGGGACGGAGAGTGTTCACCAAACTTCTCCTCCATCTTCATTTGATACATTAAGCTGGACAAGTCATGCTGTGCCTCGTGAAAGGTATCTCTTTGGAGAGCTGCGCTATATCGGCCCTCAGCCACAATTGTGAACAGCTCTTTATCTTTAATATTTCTACTAAGCGCTGACTTTAACTTCAGTGTGCATGCAGGCGTGTCTATGTTTACGACTTCAGAAAGTAAATTATATGTCAGGCGCGACATTTCAAGACTCTTGTTTAACCCCGTCACAATGTCCATGGCTGTATCATGATGCCCGATTCCTAGCGATACATTTGTGCTATAGTACCGTTCCTCGCCGAACATGACTGATCGTCGCATAGTATTGTCTAAGGTTATGCCTAATTTTTCGCACTCATCGAATCTTCTAATGATCAGAAATATTTGTTCATTTTCAAGAGTTAAAAATTTGGTGTTTAACTGGAGTTCACATAACCCCACCTCATACGAATCACGCTCCAATTCAATGGGTCCATGGAGTTCTGTCACAAAGTTGGCGAGGGTGTTGTTAGGATGTACAGACAGGGACGAGGAGGACGGTAGTGTGATGCAGAAATGGTTAGGAGCCATGTTGCATACTATTTAAGCTTCATTACTGCATCAGCTTTTATATAGGTGTTGAAACTTTCTGGGTAACCTAGCCATTTCACCAGGTACATTTTTCTTTCCTGAACCTTTGCTTCCTATAATTTTCTAAATTTTAAACACGTTTTTTCCTAAATTAAATGCCACTTTCTGCAACTCTTCGCGGTAAAAGCCTCCTGAGATTTCTCCCCCATTCAAATCTTCAATGTAATATATCATTCTCGCACCTTTAGGTCTCGTAGCTCTAACTTTAAAAATCTCACGTCCATCCTTGCTCAAATCCCTTCGCGAATTTATTCCCCGAACGTGACAGCCTTACATAACACTGGTCTACAGCCAAAATGCTTCGGAAATAAAAGTAGTCAATCTTTACTAATTTTGGGTCACTGAATACGAAAATGATGCCTAAAATTGCCAATTGGCTCTATTTATAAAGATATCAGGCAACCCTGCACCCTACTAACTGGACTGCATCTGTCGCGTAATATGTAGACGCCTGTGACACATCGACGCACGCATTGACTCTACTGCGCATGCGCGAAGTTATATTTTTTTATTTTAATAAATTAATGTACAGTGCTTACAATAAGTCTCGCGCCTCTGTCTCGTCCCAAGCTAGTCTGTTAGGTATAAAATGGGCGGTCCTTATGGCAGTGGAGGTGTGTTCGGATTGGTGCACATAATTGCTCTAACCCCCATCAATGACGTCCACATTATCATTGTGTCGATCACTTTATCTATTTGTATATAGAGACATACTGTATATAGATATATATAGAGTATGCAGGGGATAACGTGTCTCAGTCCCAGCTATGGTAGTTGTCTTATAATTAACAGTCCCAAGTGCAAGTTACGTTAACACCTCCACATAAACTACCCTGGACTAAAATAACATACGTCAAGCCCTTACCCACAAACCATTTAAAAGGTGTGATTTAAAAGCTCTCTCTCTCTCTCTCTCTCTCTACTTTTCTATCCAGTTTTCTACTACTGCTAGGATAGTTGAAAGAAAAATAAACTTTCACAAAATTTTCCCTGGCACCCGTTGCCATTGGTACCTCCTCGGTATGGGCCGCAAGGCCTTTTGAGGTACTTCTTTTCCTTGTAACTCCTTGTAACTCTCTCTCACTCTCTCTCTCTCTCTCTCTCTCTGTGAGCAAGCTAAATATAGAGCTATTTATATATTCTCCATTTTCCTGTAAAATTTCCTTGGCTACTTTTCCAGGGTCAAGGTATTTTCTTCAACCTTTTTCCGTACCTGCCTCTGGCAGGGAGGGTGGGGAGAGAGCCTTCTACTTTTCTATCCAGTTTTCTACTACTGCTAGGATAGTTGAAAGAAAAATAAACTTGTTTAACAACAGGAACCTCCCAGAGTGGACCGAAAGGTCTTTGAGGCTTCCTCTTGTCCTTGTAACTCCTTGTAACTCTCTCTCTCTCTCTCTCTCTCTCTCTCTCTCTCTGATCACACCGCATGGCAATGTATCCATATAACGTTAATAATAACCGAAACTCGAGAAAATATACTCTGCCTTCCCCTCTATCCCAAATCTTTTTCTCTTAGTAACCTATTAATACAAACTAATCTATCATATTTTGCGACTTTTTAACTCTGGTAGGATTCAATTCCATTCCTATAGTGTAAGATACTTAAATTCATGTGTGTATTATGCCATATGATGTGCGTAATAAATAATCATTTTTAAATAGTTGGAGCGTTCAAGGTCATCTGTAATAATCTATAGACTACCCCTCAAACCCACTCTCAGTACTTAGATTCCCCTAAGACACAGGCGTCTTCAAGTAACATGAATGCGTAGAGATCTAAGGTGTTAGATTCCATATTATATAATTTATGTGCTAGGTTTAAGAACGCTGGCATTGAAGGATGGAAGGAAGGGACAGTAAAAGCGATAATAGGTTTAATGAAGGAAGTGGAATGAGGATGGAGGTAAGCGTTGCTGTGTCGAAGGAAACGAGGTTGGGTGGGGAATTACGAAGGGAGGAGGAAAGAGAGCCAGAGATTATTAATCTAATTCTGCCACCACGTTCTCCTGATATGAATCCGATTGAAAACCTTTGGGCAATAATGATTAACGAATGGGAGCAACGCAATGAAAGAACATTGAAGCACTTTTAGCTCACACGAGGAATAGTTGGGAGAGCTTAAGTCGAACACCAAACATTCCCTACAATCTGGCCTCTTCTATGCAGCAACGATTGCAAGAAATTATTGATGCCGGAGGAAGCTATACGAAATACTGATGTTAAAGCCATGATGTAAATGTGTATCGAATATATATTTATGTTAATATAGAATTTTATTATATTTTTATGTTTGACATCTATAAAAGTATATATTGTGACCATGAAAGAACTTTACTTATCCTTAGTTAGAATTTTTTCTTGCAATGTCTACGCTCGTGGAGATGATAATATATGCATTGTTGAAACAAACTATGAGAAGGTAATAGTTTCAGGAAAAAAATAAAAACTGGCAACATCAAGGCCATCTCATGTTTATGGGAATTGTCATATGATATGCTACCAATAAACTCTTATATACTACTATATACAGTATACTCTATTACGTAATAATTACGATGAACAAATCAAATGCAAATTTCTCTGATTCACGGCCCTCCAGTCTTGCTTTAGACTAATGACTTTCATAAGATGGAATAGGTTACCACTTAAAACAATGGATAAACTATCTATTAGTGAGACGACCGTGACTTCCTCGAAATGCGAGCGCGTGAGAGGTTCACTGAGGAATTTGGTCATTAGATTCTTCACGTAGGATATGTATCACAAACAACAATATTGACAACAATTCCCAACAATTACTTAATATCAATCATTGCATTTGAGCAAATAATTTAGACCTGCGTCAAAATAACTTAGGTATCATGCCATGATTTGGGATATTTGCGGAATTAGTCGTTCTCTATAGGCTACCCGCTACAGTATATAGTGAGACGGTATAATGTAATGCCAAGCCAATATTATGATGACTAGGATTGCTCCATAATCATCCCAACATCCCGAAACTTGGTCATTCTGCTTCTTAATCATTTGTATTTTAAACACTAAAATGTAGCAGAAGTGACGTAATAATGAACGTCATTGATGGGGTTAGAGCAATTATGTGCACCAATCCGAACACACCTCCGCTGCCATAAGGACCGCCCATTTTATACCTAACAGACTAGCTTGGGACGAGACAGAGGCGCGAGACTTATTGTAAGCACTGTACATAGATAAATTTAAAATTACATTTTATTGTATGTATATATTACATTATGTATTTGTAAATTATTTATTAAAAAATAGATTGGATCATTTTAACATTGTTTCCCATAATGTTTTTGATATTAATATAAATGGGATACTAACCTAACTTAACCTTACCTAATTTAAAATTATTAAAATGCAATGTAATTACATTAATTTATTAAAATAAAAAAATATATAACTACGCGCATGCGCAGTAGAGTCAAGGCGTCGATGTGTCACAGGCGTCTACATATTACGCCACAGCATCAGTTTATTCGCGGAAGTCATACAGTGCACACTTGTCAAACTCTTTAGTGTTTGCTTTTGAAACTGAATTTTTTTCAGCTTAATTTGAACAAAGATGCCTCGTAATTGCGTGAGCAGTGTAGATAACTTCTGTTATGTTTGTGGAGAATTGACTTTTGCGTCACAAAAGCGTGCTATAACCACCGTGATTAGGAAAGCCTATCACCTTTATTTTGGCTGTAAGATTGGAGATCAGGACAAGAGCTGGGCCCCACACATATGCTGCAATACTTGTGCAACAAACCTTCGCCAGTAGTTGAATCGGAAAAGGAAATCTATGCCTTTTGCAGTGCCAATGGTGTGGAGGGAACCAACAGATCATGTCAGCAATTGTTACTTCTGCATGGTGCCTCCAGTCAAGAAAGGTATTTACAAGAAGAAAAAGTGGATTTTACAATATCCGAATATACCCTCTGCTATACACCCGGTACCTCACAGCAAAGGACTACCTGTTCCTGAGTCCCCACACTCATTCTCCCTGGAGTCAGAGGACGAGGAGAATGAAGGAACCTGCGAAACTTGTGAGCCTTCAACTTCACAAGACCCTGAATTTGTTTATAACTTGACATCTTCTAAACCGCACATGATAATTCAGAATGAATTAAACGACCTTATCAGAGATTTAGAACTGCCAAAGAGTAAGGCAGAGCTGTTGGGCTCCAGATTGCAGCAGTGGAATCTCCTCGTTGAAAATGTTAGTGTGTGTAAGTTTCGTGACCGTCAAAAAGATTGTCCCATTCTTCATCATGGAAGGTGACCTTGTAGCTTGCAACGACATCGATGGTCTGATGGCAGCTCTCAACATTATTCACAATCCTGATGAGTGGAGACTTCATTGATTCATCGAAGTTGTCTAAAAGCTGTTTTGTTGCATGTTGGCAACGTATTGCCATCAATTACAATTGGTCATGCAGTCCACATGAAGGAAACATATGACAACATGAAGCAACTTTTGAACTGCATAAACTATGACAAACATCAGTGGCAGGTTTGTGGTGACTTGAAAGTTGTTGCTATCGTGCTTGGACTGCAGCCGGGCTACACTAAGTATTGCTGTTTTCTGTGTGAATGGGATAGTCGGGGTAGGACTTCTCATTACATCAAGAAGGATTGGCCACTCCAACACTCATTGGAACCTGGAACAAAAAATGTTCAGTATCCTCCACTTGTAGAATCGAGCAAGATTTTACCACCCTTACACATCAAACTGGGCGTCATGAAAAATTTTGTTAAGGCTATGGATAAAACGGGGCCAGCTTTTAAGTACCTCGGTGGTAAATTCCCAAAGCTCAGTGAAGCAAAAATCAAGGAGGGTGTATTTGTTGGTCCACAGATCCGCGAGCTTCTTAGAGATGAGGAGTTCGACCGTATCCTAGGTGGTGAGGAGAAGACAGTGTGGAATGCTTTCCGGTTAGTAGCAACCAATTTTCTCGGAAATACCAAAGCTGACAATTACAGGGAGCTGGTGGAAAACCTGCTGTTGTCCTATCAAAAAATGACTGCAATATGTCTTTAAAGATACATTTCCTCCATTCGCACCTGGAATTTTTTCCGGCCAACTGCGGAGCAGTCAGCGATGAACATGGTGAACGTTTCCACCAGGATATCTCAGCGATGGAGAAACGCTACCAGGGGAAATGGAGTCCATTGTTAGCAGACTACTGCTAGACAATAACAAGAGATGCTCCAGAAGTTGAATACAAGAGACAAGCAAAGAAGCGACGGGTTGAATCAATATAAGTGGCTGCATTATACAGGTATGTTACTAATATATGGTATACATATATGCAAAATGTGTAACTTAAATTTTCTTGGAAACAGTAGCCAATCGACTGTTTTTATGGTCATATACATTTTCAGCACCCCAAAATCCATAATAGGAAACACATTTTATCTCCAAAGCACAAACTTTTTGAAAATTTGTAGATCAGTGTATTATTTGATTTTGAAACGCGCAGTGTGGTGGTGGTGGTGTTCCATCTCTTCTCACCTCTGGATGCGTACCTCTTTCTAAAACCTCGTTAGGTGTTGTCCCAATCGTGTCATGGTGTGAGCGGTTGTAGGATGAGGCCAATGATTCCAGAATGTCTAGAAATCTGTATGTTTTTATGTGTAAAATAGCGGTGCATGCGTTCCTTTATGGTACGTTGAACTCTTTCAGCTAAAGAAGCCTTATGTATAGAATTGGTAGTGTAATAGCTGATATTAAACTCTGTCAGCATGTTCTGAAAATCGCGACCTATAAATTCTTTCCCCCATATCCGTACAAAAATAGCCAGGAATCCTGTTTTCTTTCAACATCAACGTTTTGGTCGCCTTAGCAACTGTTTCATGCGATTTATTTTTCAGGGGAATTAGCCACAGATATCTAGAGAATACATCTATTATGAATAGGATGTAGCGGTAGCCATCGTTTTACACTGAATATCTTTGCATGTCTGTTAAATCCGCCTGCCAAATAGAGTCAATCGATGCAGCTGTTGTCTTGGCCGTTTGAAACCTTTTTCTCACCGGTTTATGAAGTGTATAAGCATCCTGTTCCCGCAAAAATATCTCAACATCTTTTTTCCTTAAACCGTAAACACCTTTGTACAGTCTATTAATGCCACCATAGGAGGCGGGGTTAGAAATGTCATAATAGCGTTTACTTAATATGTTAGCGATTTGCATATTTTAGAGGCACGTGGATAAGGCTGACCGTTTGTCCTCTTCTTTCTCCTCTTCAGAGGTGTTACCGCTGGGGGCGATGGCGTACTCAGTTGTGACACATGCGAGACTTGATCCAAGTCTTTTAACCTATTCAGATTACCTATCAATGTTTTGGGGACATTTATTTGTTGTGGTCTTGCTTTAATATGCTTCCAGCCTGTTGGCGAGGGTCTGTCCCACTTTCTCACCAGATCATGAACAATATCAACGATATTGGATCCTTGTACTCTTATTCCTTCAACAATGACCTCGCCTGTATCGGTCCACTGTATGATGGGGTCCTCACTCAATAGATTATAAAGACTTGAGCCTTTATTCCTCAATGTATGTGGGAGGCTGTTTTTTAGCACATATTCGATGTGTTGTGTTCTGTTGCTCTTTGGTTGGGCATCGTCGGGGCCAGGTCCTGTGTCGCCATGCTCAGCACTACTCGCGCTGTGCCAAATAACCACGGGGAGCTCTGTAGGATGCTTATATTCCTCGTACTCATGAAGAAATTTCTGCAAAGCCTCTTGGTACAAGATTCTTTTCTCATCAGGTGACTTTTCACTGTTTAATAGGGCTAGCAACTAGTTTTCCATTCTTTTAAGCCTACTTTTACGGGGTTCTAGAGCCGTGTCTGGAGTCTTTGAACTTTGCAATGAGGCATACACCTCGTGCGGAATCACAACCGCCTTCATTATATTAATCTAGTCAGTAAAGGACCCAAAACTGAAAATAAGATGGGTAGGAATGATTCTCCTCTTTGTACAGTAATGCGCTTTTTCTTACCCACAGTTTGACTTTTATGAGCGAGCGCTCGTATTATGTTCTTGTAACGACGTAAGCGAGTCTCCTGAGAGGGTTTCATTGGCACATTACATTTTATAACATTAAGACAGATTTCACAGATGCATTTTAAAAAGTCAGAGTCAATATTTTTAACAAACATCTGTTGCAGGGCCCGGGGCAATCGTTGATAGATTTTTATTAATTCACGGTATTTCTTTAGCCTATTTGTCATTCTGGAATATACACCGTTTCAGGTTCGCTTGGGAATATATTCGTTCTTAGAAGCACCCTAAACGTGTTTCGCGGGTGAAGGTCACAAAGCAAATATCCATAACGCTGGTTTGTGGCCTCTTTATAAACCTCCAAAAACTACTTACGCTGATTCGGGAACATTTGATTGGCTAATACCCCAATTTGTGATACATCTCTACGTTGCGCGAATAAGACTAGATATTGTGAATTTAGCGACACATCGCGCATGTATCTATTTTTTAAAAATAGATTCTGATTGATGAAAAACACGCTTATGTTAAGATGGTGGGAGAACACTGTAAATGTCTCGGCAAACGTTTTATCCATTTCCAACATGAGATCGTCAATTACAATGACTGTATGTTCATTTCCCTTTAACGAATTAACGTCATAGACCCCCTTGTGGAACAAGATTTACTCTTATTTGCTGTTCTACACGTATATTTATGCTGTTTTACCCTAATATCTAACGTTTTACCCGTTGGGCCTATGTATACTGAGTTAGTGTTTACATCCGATCGAATACACACAACCAACAACATTATCCGGGCTATTCATTATTAGGCGTGATTTAACAGTATTATTATATTTAAGACTACATTGATGCCAATTGCTTTAAGTAAAGTCGGAAGATATTGAAAATTAACATGGTAAGGTAGGCTAAGGATATTTTTACGCTCAAATTCCTTTACAGTTACATATTATAATACCTATTCTTGGCTTTCCTAAGACAGTTATCTAAAAATGAAATAGGATAACATAATTTAGTACCAATATTCATGATATTGCATAACTCGGAATCTAAAAATTCAGGATTGACAACTCTCAATGCTCTAAGAAACAGCAGAGAAAATAGGATTTAATCGAGGGATGATGGTCAGAATAAAAATGCACATAAGAGTTATTATTAGTAGGCTTACGATAGACTTCAAATTTGAACTGATAAGAGCATCTCCAAATTTTTTGATCCAGAAAAGATAAGCTTCCATCATTTTCTTTTTCAACTGTGAACTTAATAGATGGGACTAAGTTGAGCCTACCAAGAAATAAGTCAACATCCAAATTATTAGGCCAAAGGCATAAAATATGCATCTATATACCTGTACCAAACCAGGTTAAAATTAACAATCATAGGCAAAATTCTACTTTCAAAAAATTCCATATAAGTTAGCTCGTACAGGTGAAAGGGGATTTCCCATCGCCAATCCAAACGACATAGCATGAAACTTATTTTCAAATTGAAATTTACAATCTTTGACACAAAACTTAATTAACTCAATAAGAGTGTTGTGTTGAACAGGGAAAGAATATTCAGAGATCTTATCTTTCAAAAAATTAAGTTGGTCATCAACAGGGACTTTTGTGAATAACGAGCATACATTAAAACTTACCATTTTGAAATTAGGGTTATTAGGAAACTTCAGTTTGTCAATAAGATCCATGTTATTTACAATATGTGACTTAGAAATAGAGCCAACTAACGGCGTTAATAAACTAACTAACCATTTAGATAGCTTATAAGTTACGGAGCCTACTGAGCTAACAATAGGCCTCATGGGATTATTAACTGTGTTTTTACTAAGCCGTACAGATACGGTAGTGACGGATTGATACTAAGAAACTGCTGCGAAAGCCCATTATAGTTATTTTTTAATATTTCTCTTAATTTTCTGTTAAACATGTTATTAACATCCTCCAGTGGCTCTATTTCTAAGTCACATATTGTAAATAGCATGGATCTTATTGACAAACTGAAGTTTCCTAATGACCCTGTTGATGACCTACTTGATTTTTTGAAAGATAAGATCTCTGAATATTCTTTCCCTGTTCAACACAACACTTTTATTGAGTTAATTAAGCTTTGTGTCAAAGATTGTAAATTTCAATTTGAAAATAAGTTTTATGTTATGTCGTTTGGATTGGCGATGGGAAATCCCCTTTCACCTGTACTAGCTAACTTATATATGGAATTTTTTGAAAATAGAATTTTGGGATCACTTTAACATATTGCTTCCCAAAGCATTCGGGAAGCAATATGTTAAAGTGATCCTTCCTGGGAAACTATGTTAGTGATTAACACTGGGAAGCAATATATTAATTAAAAAGAGAGAGGTTGGTTGATTAAAAAGAGGTTGGTAATCTAGGCTAACTAACGAAAATATCACGACCAAACCTAACCAGTCAAGGGCGTACAGTTGACCTAACGATTGGTTAGGTTAGGTCGTGATATTTTCGTTAGTTAGCCTTATAAGGCTAACTAAAGAAGGTTGGGGGTCCTGATCGTCAGGTGATCCAAATATTTTACATTCACAAAAAATGGTGAAGCATAATAAGTTAAGTTGTCCATAAATTTACATTTTCTCGACTAGCTAATCTCTAAATATTATAAACTATTGTAATGTAACTGTAATTGGTTATGTAATGTCTATTTTTGGGAAGCAATATGTTAGTGATTAACACTGGGAAGCAATATGTTACAGTGATTAACACTGGGAAGCAATATGTTACAGTGATTAACACTGGGAAGCAATATGTTACAGTGATTAACACTGGGAAGCAATATGTTACAGTGATTAACACTGGGAAGCAATATGTAACAGTGATTAACACTGGGAAGCAATATGTTACAGTGATTAACACTGGGAAGCAATATGTTACAGTGATTAACACTGGGAAGCAATATGTTACAGTGATTAACACTGGGAAGCAATATGTTACAGTGATTAACACTGGGAAGCAATATGTTAGTGATTAACACTGGGAAGCAATATGTTACAGTGATTAACACTGGGAAGCAATATGTTAGTGATTAACACTGGGAAGCAATATGTTACAGTGATTAACACTGGGAAGCAATATGTTACAGTGATTAACACTGGGAAGCAATGTTACAGTGATTAACACTGGGAAGCAATGTTACAGTGATTAACACTGGGAAGCAATATGTTACAGTGATTAACACTGGGAAGCAATATGTTACAGTGATTAACACTGGGAAGCAATATGTTACAGTGATTAACACTGGGAAGCAATATGTTACAGTGATTAACACTGGGAAGCAATATGTTACAGTGATTAACACTGGGAAGCAATATGTTACAGTAATTAACACCTGGAAGCAATATGTTAGTGATTAACACTGGGAAGCAATATGTTACAGTGATTAACACTGGGAAGCAATATGTTACAGTGATTAACACTGGGAAGCAATATGTTACAGTGATTAACACTGGGAAGCAATATGTTACAGTGATTAACACTGGGAAGCAATATGTTAGTGATTAACACTGGGAAGCAATATGTTAGTGATTAACACTGGGAAGCAATATGTTACAGTGATTAACACTGGGAAGCAATATGTTACAGTGATTAACACTGGGAAGCAATATGTTAGTGATTAACACTGGGAAGCAATATGTTACAGTGATTAACACTGGGAAGCAATATGTTACAGTGATTAACACTGGGAAGCAATATGTTACAGTGATTAACACTGGGAAGCAATATGTTACAGTGATTAACACTGGGAAGCAATATGTTACAGTGATTAACACTGGGAAGCAATATGTTACAGTGATTAACACTGGGAAGCAATATGTTACAGTGATTAACACTGGGAAGCAATATGTTACAGTGATTAACACTGGGAAGCAATATGTTACAGTGATTAACACTGGGAAGCAATATGTTACAGTGATTAACACTGGGAAGCAATATGTTACAGTGATTAACACTGGGAAGCAATATGTTACAGTGATTAACACTGGGAAGCAATATGTTACAGTGATTAACACTGGGAAGCAATATGTTACAGTGATTAACACTGGGAAGCAATATGTTACAGTGATTAACACTGGGAAGCAATATGTTAGTGATTAACACTGGGAAGCAATATGTTACAGTGATTAACACTGGGAAGCAATATGTTACAGTGATTAACACTGGGAAGCAATATGTTACAGTGATTAACACTGGGAAGCAATATGTTAGTGATTAACACTGGGAAGCAATATGTTACAGTGATTAACACTGGGAAGCAATATGTTAAAGTGATCCGGATTTTGCCTACGATTGTTAATGTTAACCAAGTTTGATATAGGTATATAGATGATATTTTATAAATGCAAAAAACTTCACTTTTCTACGTGAAGGTCAAAATATAATAATAAAAACCCACTCTAATAGACAGTTTATGGTTGCTGCTATAGCGTGATTCCTACCGGTGACTTCGATACTATAGGGTGATTCCTACCCGTTTTGGTTCGAAACTACAGTACTGTAGAGTGTGATTCCTATCCAAGGTATAAATGAAAATATAATAAATCTAAAATGCTATTTATTATTCAATTTTATTTAAAAAATAGTTTCGGTGCTACTATAGTATGTGGTCTACCTACGATTGGTTAGGTTTAGTCACGATATTTTCGTTAAAACTAACGAAAATATCATGACTAAACCTAACCAATCGTCAAGGGCGATGGACATTGGAATGTAAACAAGCAATTAGTAAACAAGGTAAGAAGCTATAATTAAAAGGTAGACTGCCGAATCGAGGTAGGAATCACGCTATAGTAGCACCCAGTTTATTTTCACAACAGTTTCGATGCCCACTGGTATCCTCTTCGGGTGGATACACCCGAAGAGGATGCCAGTGGGCATCGAAACTGTTGTGGAAATAAACTCTGTCTATTAGAGTGGGTTTTTATTATCATATATTTTATGCCTTTGGCCTAATAATTTGGATGTTGACTTATTTCTTGGTAGGCTCAACAATTTAGTCCCATCTATTAAGTTCACAGTTGAAAAAGAAAATGATGGAAGCTTAACTTTTCTGGATCTAAAAATTTGGAAATGCTCTTATCAGTACAAATTTGAAGTCTATCCTAAGCCTACTAATAATAACTCTTATATGCATTTTTATTCTGACCATCATCCCTCGATTAAATCCTCTATTTTCTCTGCTATGTTTCTTAGAGCATTGAGAGTTGTCAGTCCTGAATTTTTAGATTCCGAGTTATGCAATATCATGAATATTGGTACTAAATTATGTTATCCTATTTCATTTTTAGATAACTGTCTTAGGAAAGCCAAGAATAGGTATTATAATAATGTAACTGTAAAGGAATTTAAGCGTAAAAATATCCTTAGCCTACCTTACCATGTTAATTTTCAATATCTTCCGACTTTACTTAAAGCAATTGGCATCAACGTAGTCTTTAAGTATAATAATACTCTTAAATCACGCCTAATAAGCCCGGATAATGTTGTTGTTTGTGTGTATTCGATCGGATGTAAACACTGTAACTCAGTATACATAGGCCAAACGGATAAAACGTTAGATATTAGGGTAAAACAGCATAAATATGCGTGTAGAACAGCAAATAATTTCAATGCATTGTTTAACCATATGTATCGATGTAATCAAAGCATCAAGTGGGATAGTTCTAAAGCGCTTGTTGAAAACAGAGATATAACTGAAAGAAATATTCTAGAATGTGCATTTATCCATTTTAAAAACGATTTCAATAACAGTGCGGGAATGTATAAAATTGACAATATCTTGTTAAAATTCCTTTTGCCTCTCATTAACTCTTGTTAAGAATGTGCTAATTGTTTTGGTTTCCGCTACGTTGTATATATTTATGGGCATCTTGCCTCCTCTCTTCATTCCCTGACGAGGTGTAGCTCTGAATACACGAAAGGCCTTGGAATCGTTTTTCTTTTTCCTTGTGGGTCTGCATCATATATATATATATATCGAAACCTATGGTAAAATTATTGAATACCCGGTTAGATTCATTGAATGCCAGGTTAGGTCATCTGTACGCCTTTGACGATTGGTTAGGTTAAGTCGTGATATTTTCGTTAGCTTTAACGAAAATATCACGACTTAACCTAACCAATCGTCAAGGGCGTACAATTAACTTAACCGGGCATTCAATTAACCTACTCGGGCATTTAATTAATCTAATCGAGCATTCGGTTGACCTAACTGGGCATATATATATATATATTATATTATATATAATATATATATATATATATAGCGTTCAACATCCATCCGGTAACGTCGGGTCGCTCCGCTAGTATATAAATAAATATAACAGTTGTTTCATATAGATTATAACTTGAAAGCTTTAGATATAGAAAATTAACACGCTACACATAAATATTTACAGGACTCACCCTGGGTCCCTTGGACAGCACAGTTCCGAGGGTACGAGCAGCTCGCAGCAGCATTGCCAAGCAAATAGAGGGTCAAAGTACTGACGAGGTTTTCGTACGAAGTTCATCACCACTGAAAGCAACAATGCTCTGCGTTAGTCTTGTTCAAAGAACATCCATATCCATATTCAATTTATTGCAAAGGACCGAGAAGAGAACCCTTTGGGACTTCAAACTTTGCTGATTTCAGCTCATTTGTACCGACCATCGATATCAACATACTGTTGTTTTTAAGAAGGAAGATAAGAAGCCAAGCGCTTTACCTAATGCCATATCGATAGCAATTTCTGATAACTTAAGATATTTACCAAAAGTATCCCTAAACATATTCAAAACATTATTAGATTCAGAAAAAGATCTGTCAAAAATTATATTATTGGTCTCCATTACTAGAATATTAGTGAAAAAAGATTTCGCATCAAATATACAAATAAAGTAATCATTAGCATTGGGAAATGTACAGATAAAATCAGCGATTTTAAAAGTTCCCAAGAGTAAATTCATTACGTGTGATGGGATCTATAATTGGTGCAATAAAACCAGTTACTTTACAATTGAGGGAATTCATCGCTGATAAAATAGGAAATGACGATTAAATAGGAAAAAATATATATATATATATATATATATATATGAAAAAATTATTTCACGAAAGTGACACGTGAAAAGTATTTATGATGAATAAAACCACGAAGGAAAAGAAACACAAAGGGGTGCTCAAGCGCTTTCGTCTAATGACATCCTCAGGAACACTGGAGTGAAAGGACAGATCAAGGCATATATAGGTTACAAAAATAAACATACATACATACACATTCACATATATATACATATATATATTATACATATATATATATATATATAAATATACATATATATAGTAAGCATAGAAAAAAAATTGTGGGAGGAGCCAACATTTATATGGTCACAGAAAAATAAAGAAATAAAAATAAATATAAATATAAATTGAGAAAAAATTAATTACAAAATAGTGCCTTAGTGATATATATGTCACAGCCTAAATAATCATAAAGAAATAAACAGGCAAATAAAAAAAACCCATAAATACATATACATACATATATATATATATATATACATATATATACACATATAATATATATATATATATATATATAAAGACACTTTTAGCACTTTGGCCGACCTTCCATATAAATTCAAATGGCTTTTTTATGGAACAGGTCACAAAAGAATAAAGAAATAAAAATAAATATAATATTGTAAGTAGAGTCTACCAATTCAAGCTCAAGAGGGAGGTTTTACAATCGATTTAATAGATGCTGCCAAAATGATATATATGTCACATTATTAAAAAAAAAAATTGAAAGATAAATTTTAAGAGAGGCACACCAATTTATAAGGGAAAAAATTACCACATATGCATATTATAGTCACAAACGAATACAAAAGTACAAATAAATATAAATTGGAAAACAAAATGATCCCTAGATGATATATAAAGAACAATAAAATATATATACAACCTATTTACGGTATATATACGAAATATAAAACGCAATATATACAGAATATATATATATATATATATATATATGCATAAGGGAAAAAAATTACCAAATTTGTTTTTATAATTATTGTCTGAGAAAACGGTAGGTCGCAAAAGAATAAAGAAATAAAAATAAATATAACTTGAAAAAATTACAAATAATACACGTACACATATATACCCGCATACCCAAATATATATATACATATACACACATATATACAAAAACACACACACACACACACACATATATATATAATATAATATATACAAGCTTGACCTTCACGAAATGAGAAATCATCCCGCAGAACCTTTGTGAGGTTGTAAGGTAAGGTAAGGTACATACACATATACATATTAAATCGATTGTAAAACCTCCCTCTTGAGCTTGAATTGGTAGACTCTACTTACAATATTTATATTTATTTTTATTTCTTTATTCTTTTGTGACCTGTTCCATAAAAAAGCCATTTGAATTTATATGGAAGGTCGGCCAAAGTGCTAAAAGTGTCTTTATATATATATATATATATATATATATATGTGTATATATATGTATATATAATATATATATGTATGTATATGTATTTATGGGTTTTTTTTTATTTGCCTGTTTATTTCTTTATGATTATTTAGGCTGTGACATATATATCACTAAGGCACTATTTTGTAATTAATTTTTTCTCAATTTATATTTATATTTATTTTTATTTCTTTATTTTTCTGTGACCATATAAATGTTGGCTCCTCCCACAATTTTTTTCTATGCTTACTATATATATGTATATATTTATATATATATATATATGTATATATATATATGTATATATATGTGAATGTGTATGTATGTATGTTTATTTTTGTAACCTATATATTGCCTTGATCTGTCCTTTCACTCCAGTGTTCCTGAGGATGTCATTAGACGAAAGCGCTTGAGCACCCCTTTGTGTTTCTTTTTCCTTCGTGGTTTTATTCATCATATATATATATATATATATTAGGGTGATTCAAAAAAATCAGTTTTTTTTTTAATTGTTCAACCTGTATTTTTGTTCCCTATGACAAAAAAGTAGTGTATGCCAAATTTGGTGAATTTTAAATAAAATTTACTATGTGCTACCAGGCGTCAAAGTTTCCCTTTTTTTCAATTTGTTTGTTTTTACAACTTATGATTTTATGTTTAATTGTTTATATTTCAGAATTTTTAATTAATGGTTTATATACTAGCTTGCTTTTAATTGTTGCTTGGAACTCGTAATTTTGATACCAGTTAATCGATTATGGAAGCTAGGCCTAACTCACCATCACCCAGTTGCTCAGTTGGGAGAAGTTCTACAAGAAAAGAAACTGAAGTATGGCTAATTGGGCAGCCCTCTGCAGTACTAAAAACATCCGTATTACCATCAGAGAAGGAAATGGCCCTCTTCGTGCACTACAGAAATATTAAAAAGCGAGGCATTAGAGAATCATGCTGCTCTACTGCGGATGATGTGCTAGCAGTTTGGAAAAAAGCAGGAATACCAGCAAAACAAAGAATACATGTAGTAGATAAAATTCAAGGAATACTGAAGGAATGACAGCTTCTTAAGAAAAACAAAGCAAACAAATTGAAAAGATCACAAAATTTAAATAATAAAGAAGAAAAATGGAAAGATAAACTGGAAAACTTATTTGACATTGCTCATGAGAATGCTATGCAGCTTATAAAAATAGAAGATGATAAGAAATTCTTGAAAATACAACGTGAGAAAGGACGTCATGGAAAAATGGGTACCATTGATAAGGCTGTTGCTAAAAACGAGCAAAGAGCAGCAGAAAAGCAACAACGTTATGAAAAGAGGAAAGCAGAAGAAGAGATCAAAAGAAAGAAGAATGAAGAGGCTGTCATACTCACCAGTACATCATCAGAATCAGAATCAGAGGAGAGTAAAAGTGATGAATCTGGTTTCTGTGCTGCACAACCTTCAACATGGAAAAGTAAGGTTGGCAAACGTAGAAAATTGTTTGATGATAAATTAATTATTAGGAAGTCTTCATGTTGCAAAATTGAGTGACAGAAATGCGTCTCTAGTTTTAATGCAAACAATCGGACATCGCTTGAATGGGGCATCTGCGAACAAATAAAATGCGTGTGTTTCGATACAACGGCAGCAAATATTGGTCCTAGAAATGGTGCAGCTATTCTTCTAGAACAGGCGTCGGCAACCCCTGGCACGCGTGCCAAACTTGGCACGCGAGGCATCTATCCTTGGCACGCGAAAAGATTAATTTTTTAAAAATAATTTTAAGATTAAAAAAAGAGAGGAAAAATATTACTCAAGACCATAAAATTATTATTTTTTAAATGGAATTGGCACGCAACACCAAAAAGGTTGCCGACGCCTGTTCTAGAACAAAAATTCGACAACGATTTATTGTGGCTGGCATGTCGACACCACATATTTGAAATTATGCTGGAAGCTGTTGTTTGAGTCTTTATCACCATCTTCTGGCCCAGATATAGTCCTTTTTAAGAAGTTCAGAGAAAAATGGTCAAGCATTAATAAGGAGGACTACGAAACAGCATTATCAGATCCAGATATCTATGAAAATATTCATGACATCAAAGATGACATAATTATATTTGCAGCAAATCAACTAGATACATTCCAACCAAGAGACGATTACCTACAACTATTGCAGTTAACAATTATTTCTTTGAGAGGTGAACCAAAAGGTGGAATCAAATTTAAACATCCAGCGGGACTTCATCGGGCTAGGTGGATGGCCAAAATTACATATTCATTAAAAACTTTTATGTTCAAATCTCAGTTCAAAATTTCAGTAAACGACAAAAAAGGACTAAAAGACATCTGTCTATTTGCTACTCGGTTATATGTAAAGGCATGGTTTACATCTCCTGTGCCATCTTGCGCTCCTCGTCTTGATCTGGAATTATTACAGAATCTTGTAGTCTACAAACAAATAAATGACACAATTGCATTTGTTGCTATTAAAAAACTGTTAGGTCACCTCTGGTACCTATCAGAAGAACTGGTAGCCTTGGCCTTTTATGATGATGAAGTGCCTACTGAAACGAAAAACAAAATTGTAAAGGCCTTGCAAAATACAACAGAAACTCTTCCTGCAAAACGGGCTTTTCTAGATCCTGCACTTATTCCAACGAATAAATTAGAAGATTTTGCAACATCAAATACTCAGATTCTTTACAATAACAGAATTTAGTTCAAAATTTTTACTCAAAGTTGCTAAAGAATGGCATAATGATGAAGAGTATAACTCCGCTAAGAAATCTATCAAACAGTGGAAAGTCGTGAATAATATAGCGGAAAGAGGAGTAAAATTAATGGATGAATATAATAAAATACTAACACATGACGAAGATCAAAAACAATTCTTGCTACAAGTAGTGAAAAACTACAGGGCTGTTTACCCTGATAGAAAGAAAGAAACATTGATGAAGTAAGGACAGCTAATGTCTCAAATATCATGCTAGTTTAATTATGCATGCTTGTGGTTATGGTAGGACCTACGGGGGAGCTTTCCACATTAACAAAAAGCAATGCGCCTTGTACTGTATCCCCTAAGTGGTGTGGAAAAATTTGACAATTTGAGTCGTTCTGTCAATTTTTAATTGCTGGTAGCAACCCCTAAAAATTAAAAATTTGCTAAAATATTTTAGGATAGTTGTTTTTATGCTGAAATGAACAATTTAAAGGGTTGAACACATTAAAATATAAAAAAAAAAATTTTACCCCCATATTTGAATCACCCTAATATATATATATATATATATATATATATATAAAAGATTAGACGCCTGGCTCAGATGAGCCGGGCGTACCTGGCTATGTGAGGTGGAGAGTCCAAGAAACCAACTCTCTACTTCACCAGGCCAACAAGCTTGACCTTCGTGAAATGAGGAATCATGCACTTAACATTTGAAAGGTTGAAGGTGTAGGCCTATAGATTAAGACTGGGTTGCATTTTGTTATGTCTTTTTTGTCTAATTTCAGTTTAAGCATATTTAATAATTGTGTGTGTTTGTTTTAGGGTTGATTAACCTCCTTCGTAATAGCTAAGGTTATGTGACGGACGAGACATACACCTTTACGTGGCATCCGAACTACGAGTCGCTACACCATCTGGACGCGCAGGACGGTCATCTCACTCATCCATCCAACTACAATCCCGATCCAATGTCGTTTAATCTAACTGGAAGTAGTGTTCCAACATGGCCACGACGTAGGTCTCCTATTTAATAATGACAATACTGCAGTATTTTATCTTTACCTTTAAACGTATAAACACCCAAAACCTTAAAAATAATAATTATGAAACATTTTACGTTATTTTAGGTACAAAATATTAAAAGAACAAAACTGGTTTTTCTTCCCTTTTTAGATTTTTTTTATGTATTATAATAACTAGTACAGTTCCCGTCGCTTCGCTGACGGTTAGACAGGCTAAACTACAGAAAAGAACGCAGCCGTGAAAATTTTGAGCTTCACATTGTGTTAACATTTCTTCACATTGTGTCAACATTTCTGAATCTGGTATCTCCCAAAAGGGCCAAAACCTCCTCACCCCCATTCATGCAACTTGGGGGCTAACCCCCTCCCCATTACCCCACCCATCCCCATTACCCCCACCCCCACCCTTCCCCCATTACTGCCAGGGATAAATTTCACACAGACAAACAGACAGGCTAAACTACAGAAAAGAACAGTCATGAAAATCTTGAGCTTCACATTCCGCCCGTAATACAATTTCTGAATTTTTTTTTAAATTTCTGAATTTTTTCCTCACAATTTTTTCTCTCAATTTCTGAAAGTGTGACGGACAGACGGACGGACAGACAGACAGACGGACAGCTCTCTTATTATAGTATAGATTATAATTATTACTATAATTATTATAATATTATATTATTATTATTATATGCATATTAAGTTGTATATAATAAGATTGTATTTGTATGTTGGGTTAAATGGCTATGTTGGCCTTATTTTTGTATTACATTCAATGTATAATACTAAGATTGTACTTGTATGTTTGGTTAAGTGGCTATGGATTGTGAATTATCCACAATAAAGATGTTTTGTTTTGTTTGTATAAGATTTATACTCGTACGATAAATACAGTATGTACTGACTATTTTGAGTCAGCGTCCGTAGCTCAGTGCATAACTCCATTTCCCTATAAGCGAAGTGAAGGCACTGAGGTCGGGGATTCGAATTCCTTGATGCTGATAATAACAATGGGTTGCATTAGTTCGCCTGAGCGCTGTGGCAGTTTTTGGCCCTCCTGACTGATTACCAATATTAACGGTAGTGTTCCTATCAATCAAGTTATACGAGTTGGTCCTCTTTTGATATTCTTTTTCATTGTCGTTTACCATAGAAAATGTATAAATCTAGGGAAACTAATTACATTATATTACATTTGTTTAAAAAAAAAAGGAGCCACAGGGCCGATCGAGGTTATCCAAATGAGATGAATGAACTAATGCTATATTTTAGCAAATTTTACAAACTATCACTTTCAGTTCAGCTAATTATTGTTAAATTATTTACAAAGCTACTGAAGTAGTCTACTTACTTGAGCTAAGATGTACATTGTTTATACCATTTACAAACTCAATTTCATTTATGAAAATGTCCAATTTTTTCTTAAAACTTACTACGGGGTTACTATTTACTACATCATTTGACGAGTCATTCCAAAAATCTATTGCACTATGACTAAAGAAATATTTTCGTAGATCCAGTCTATAAGTTTTTCTAATTATGTCCTCGAGTTCTTCCATCAAACTGTAATAAGAAAAAGTTACTGATATTTTTCAAACCTGAGAACATTTTCAACATCTGTATCATATCTCCTATCAAAGAATATCCCTCAAAACTAAACATATCCAATTCCTTTCACTTTTCTGGAAAGCTTTGGAGTAAATGCATATTTTTAAATTTTCCAATAATTTTTAAAAATTTGAACACGGTCTTTAATCTCAGACACGCCATTTTGTTAATTGTAAACCGAATTAGTGAATAGAAAGGCAGAAAATAATTATTTTATTTATTATTTATTATATTAACAAAATTGCGTGAAACTAAAAACTCAAAAATCATTATTGTTATTATTTAAATAATAACGTATAAATAAATTAGACGTCCGTCTTTAAGATCTGGCACTGTTCAGCGAAGTAAATTTATCTCCTTAATTTTTAACAGTACAGAAAGTATAATAATATCATCTTCAATTATTACTTTTTATTCTTAAAAATTAAAAGTGATTTAATAAAACAAATTTTTCCTTTAAATTCGGTTGCTTTCCCAAAACATCGAAATGAAAATTGTGGAATAAAAAATTGAACGAGAAAATGGCGATGAAAAATCTTTGAAATTTCAAAATTGTTAAAGTTGTATCATTTATCATATAATATTGCACAGAATGTGAGATGGATGGGTTTTATTTGTGGTATTTCCCAAATAGTTAAAAGAGGGAACCATCCTCATTTAAGATTAATAATGTTTTAAATGGGGAGATTTCTTAGTTGTTTTGGAATGAGTTGTAAAAATTTTTAGTTCACTGTCTGAAGTCTTCTATAATATAACTGAAGCAGAATCTATCAAAATATAGTCTGTCAAAAAAATTATTTCAAAAGCTGAAATCGGATACCGAAAATTTTGAAAAGAAATGATTAAGGCAGTGAAAGCTTAATATTTACTTTAAAGTTCAGGAGTAAGTTTTGTGAAACTTAACAATTGAAACCCCCGCCCCCCGTAATTAGGAGGCCGCAGGCCCCAGCACCGTAGGTCTAGCTAAATGGGCCCACTTTAGCAAGAAAAGAACGCAGCAATGAAAATATTAAGCTTCACATCCGAACTCATTGTATCAAGATTTGTGAAACTTAAGATTTTCATGGCTGCATTCTTTTCTTTTGTTTTATTGACCGAATAATTGACTCGCCAGTAGTTGGGAGGCCGCAGGCACCCCAATTACTGAGGCTGACGGCTTCAGCACCGCAGGTGTAGTTACACCACTTAAGCTAGTTTTATTAATTTAGATTCAAACTTTGAAATTTTATTTTAAACAGAGAATCTTTAAACGGATCTTTTCCGGTTGGTGCCCACCACTAGAATTAAAATTAATTACCATCATGTGTACGTTTTTACGCTGATTTCAAAAATATATAATTGTTTGCCGATAAATGAGTAATAAAAACATTACAGCCCTTTAACGTTTGAATTTCATACATTTAATTTGCCTATTCTTCAAAAATTTGACGATAATTTGCGTTGAAAATTTGACGTACGTTATATAGGCCATCTTATTCTTAGTTCGCACAAAGACCTAGGCTATATACATTCGTGACGCTTTTAAAGCATAAAAGGAACAGAATGGAAGACTAAAATATTACAAAAATAATTATAAACTAACGGAAATATCACAACTTAACCTAACCAATCGTCAAGGGCGTACAAGTTGACCGAACCGGGCATTCAGTTGACCTAACCGGGCATTCAGTTGACCTAACCAGTTTGTCAATTTTAATATATCATGTAACCTATTTTGCATAATAAGTATCATTTAATCTATTTTGCATTTTTATTGCCCTATTATGCAAAATGTTGCATTTCTCCAAAAAAAGAATGCTATTTTCTATTCAGAGGGTCAAAATGCACTACTGGTACTATTTTCAAAAGAATCTGGTGGTGGGCTCCAAACGGAAAAGACCCCTTAAAACGAATCAGATATTTCGGTGCTCTTCCAATATGTGCTCTACCGCGAAACTGTGATCTACCATATTCCAACTAATATTCCATATTCCAGGCTAACTAACGAAAATATCACGACTTAACCTAACCAATCGTCAAGGGCGTATAGTTGACCTAACGATTGGTTAGGTTAAATCATGATATTTTCGTTAGTTAGCCTTATAAGGCTAGTTTCACGGTAGAGCACGTATTGGAATATGGTAGATCACAGTTTCGCGGTAGAGCACATATTGGAAGAGCACCGATATTTCAATTTAATTCACAACTTAATTTAAAAAATTAACTTTATACTTAGATAAATGATTAATAGTAAATCTTGCGCATATAATCTTTATGCAGAGTTCTCGTATCAGAATATAATGAACATGCTATACTACTAAAAAAAAAAAAAAAAATAGGCCTATGCATATACTAAAAAGATTAGGGTAGTGTCCGTTGCTCACTAATTAATGAAGAAAAATTAATTCACTCCAAAATACAAAGAGACAGAGCCCCTCATCTCTCAGAAATAAAATTTCCATAAACAAAGATGTATGACGTTAAAAAAAAATTTTTTGTGTTTCGAACTTTGAAATTAATATGAAATCAGCTGCCAGATGCACGACGATTTCATTAGTTTGTTTCGTCAAAAAAGTCATTGTACATTTGGGAGTTAAAAAATAAACTTTAAACCCTCAGAAATTGTTTTTTAGTGAATTTAGTGTGTAAATTGTACAAAGTGAAGGTCCCTTCGGTAGTGAATTATTCCTCAAGTCTTTAAGTTGCCAGTTATTAAAATCTTAATTATTATTTGTCGAGATGTAGCAGGGTTAGTAACAGGGCCGGATTAACCATTAAGCAAAATAAGCCCGTGCTTAGGGCATCAAGGGAAGGGGGGCACCACAGAAATTTTCCATTGTCGGATTTACCATGGATTTATTATACTATTATAATCGCGGCTTATAGCCTATAAGCTGTTGAAAACTGAATTATATATATTCATATATAGTATTTATTTTTTTTCATTGTTTGAATTTGTAGTGAACAACAACCCTTTTGAGAGAATAAATATATTTCGTTGTAATCACACACTTTACGCTTTGCGTTATTATTTTGTTTATATCAAATCTTTGAGCGCCATATTAAAAATACATATAGATTAAATATTTAAAAACAAGATTCAGTCATGCTGAACTTTATAAAATAATTGTAGAAGACAATATTGAGTGTGCCTTCCCAAATGTAGAAATTGCCTTTCGTATATTTTTAACATTAATGGTCACAAATTGCTCAGCTGAGCGTTCATTTTCTCACTTGAAGTATATTAAAAATACCAACAGAACAACTATGCAACAAGGCAGGCTGGATGCCTTATCTCTACTAAGTATAGAAGCAGATGTGTTACGTAAGATTAGTTTTGAGGATCTGATCAAAGACTTTGCAATTAAAAAAAGTAGGAGAAAACTTTTCAAATATAAATGAAGTGGAAGTATACAAAAATAAACATTATTTTCCATCTTACTGTAAGTTTTGTTTCATTTCAAAAAATAAAATTTTATTTTATGGTTTATTTTTGTTTATATTTTGAATTACATATATATGGGGCACCAAAATCTTTTAAGTGCTTAGGGCCTCTAAAGGTCTTAATCCGGCCCTGGTTAGTAAGATATGTGAAATAGCCTATTCAGTGAGCAGTGCGACATTCGGAGGAGTGATTTTAGGGCGTAGTGATGTAATGACAAGTTATTAAGCTTTAGAAAAAATCATAATCGCCATGCAAAAATAATATTTAAATAAATAACTGCCGTTTAGATACCATGTAGTTAATTAATTATTAGAATGGTGGCTGTGGACATACACTAGAATTTCTGGAATCCAAGATAGTTTACATCAGAGGTTTCCAACCTGTCGATCACAAAGTATTTTTGAGTCGATTGCAAAGCGGAAATGGCCATTTCCCACCCCCAAATTACAATAATTATAGAAAAGAAAACAAAATACCAACACAAATTCACATAATGAGTGATAATTCATAACTAATTATCTGAATCCAATTGCATACCCTAAGCAAGATGATGACCACCCAAGGCTGTCAAGGTAGGTTTGGCAATGTTTTATACATGATCTTTTTAAGAAATTGCAAATTCGTCCCTTGCAATTTTGTAGGTCAATACGAAGAACTCGGACACGGTTTGGAGGCGATCTGAAAAAAACACCCATACGTAACGTTTATAGAATTTTGTCCTAGTGACAAACTTTAGCCCATACAAGATGTCGTTTTAATAATTACATAATACTTTTTTGGGTTATTATTCGTTTTTTGACCCAGTCACACCCAGCTATAACAGCAATATATATTGAATAACCAATCAAAACTGAATAAGCAAATATATATATTATCTTGTGCAAATTTGTATAAAATGTGTTTTTTTATTAAAATATATTTCCTATTTTTGGTTTTTTTCAATATATATATATATATATATATATATATATATATATATATCGACTATTTGGTGAATATTTCTTATTTTTGGTGATTCTGGCTACTTCTGCGTAATTCAATTTGTCCTGTTTTACAAATAAATAATTTTTAGCAATATTTCGTCTGTTCAGTTCGGTCTTTTTGTGACGAAGTATGACGTGTCGACGTGATCCGCCATATTGCCCTCGATGAAGACAAGAGTTTAGACCTTTTTTTTAAATCACGGAATAATTAAGACATCCGTGACCTGCCCTAAATACAATAGTGCTTGTATTTTAAGAAAAGACCAGAAGGTCTTTAGATGCCGTAAAAAAAATCCTAAAAATAAACGTGTCATTTCAGTTTAAGGGCAGGCGAAATTTAGCCGACTACCCATGCAAGGTTGGCACATGTTATTACATCATTTGTATAATTTAGGTCTCGGGGGTACGGGGGCCGAGCCCCCGTAAAGATCACGCATCACAAATTGATCGGTCCTAATGTTTTGCGGACAGTTCAGTACGTGGCACCGGTTAGGTCAACTGTACGCCCTAAATGATTGGTTAGGTTAAGTCATGATATTTTCGTTTAAATTCGTTAATTTAAACGAAAATGACGAGTGCAAACTTTTCTGGTTAATTTTGAGGTGTTTTGTACGAAACTGCCATCCGTTTCCTGTGCAAATGCGTAGTTTTCAAGATGACGATATCTCGAAAACTACGCATTTGCACAGGAGATGGATGGCAGATTCGTGCAGAGCACCTCAAAATTGACCAGAAAAGTTTGCTCTCATTATAAAAAGAGACTGGGTCAAAAAACGAATAATTACCCTTTTTTGATAGTGTTTACTGTCAAATAGTTTGATGATGAAACCTAGTTGGCAAATTTCAAGAATCCCGATACAGTTCAGAGACAGTCGATAACAGCTTGGTAATATGTTAAATAAATTAGGCTAGGTTAGATTCATTAGAGTTGGTTAGGTTAGGACGTTAGGTTATGAATTAGGGCCTATTGACTGTTCTTTGAATTGCGTTTTGACTCTTGAATTTTTATCCTTAGTTGGTTAAGCATTTGAAAAAGTAGACACCAAAAGGCGTACACCTTAGGTAGGCCTAATACGAGTAAAATACAATACTAACCGAAGTTTCGTTGTACATGATGATATTCATGTTTTTTTTATGTATTTCCTGTTTGTTCGAAACTTGTAACGCTTTTTGGCAGTCTTACTGATCAGAAATACCCATTAGTTAATTTTTAGAATACATTTTTAATAAGCTATCTTCTGAATTAATTTATACACATTTGATTTTGTGTAACTATATAAAAAAGTATATTTCATGTAAGTGGAACCTTAACTTTAACCCTTATTTTATAACGGGGTAAAAATATACCCTTGATATAATATACAAAGTGTATGAAATTGGGGTTTACGTTTGGTGGCCTGAATAAGATATCAACTGCAAAAAAATACATGACATTGAATGCAAGTTGTAGTGTTTGCCAGCAAGGTGATATCTTATGCAAGAAATTTGAAGATGTGCGTGTTTGCAAGTGCGTCGTGTTACAGCGCAAGTGCTACACGCTAAATTATGTAGCCTATTACTGTATTTCCAAACTCTGTCGACAAGGTTTGCAAATTTCAAAATTGCAAACGCGACACTTGCATTGGAATCGCGGCGGACTTGCATAACTTGTGGATAGTGTTTGCAAGTGATATGCAATTCAGTGTCCAATCTCCCGGACACGTTATTCAGTGTGTCCATTTAATTAATGTACTAATTTCTGGCCATCTCTGTAAATGTCACGTGTCATTGACGTCAGTATCCCCTGTGAATGCCCGCCACAAATGCTATAGTTATTGTTCCAAACAAAATAACTTTTATCGTGATAATATTTTATGTATATAATGTTTTTGTGTAGTTTGAACTTGTGAAAGTACAGCGAATAATGTACATTAAAAAAAAAACGTTGAATCGGAATCGATCCCTTTCACAAGAAAAGGAAAATTTTGCAATTTAGGAAGCAAAAAAAAATTAATGAACACCAAATCTTATCTAACGTAGGGGGTTATTTTACTCGGCCGTTAATTAACTTTACCATCGCTAAGGCTAAAGAAATCCCAGCTTAGACCAGCACTGGAAATGAAGGTAAGGTAAGGTAAGCTAACCAGCCAACCTAACGTTAGTTAGGCGAACTTCCCGCTCTTATGCCTACCATTAAGTTGGCCATAGGATAGGAATATAAGCATTAGGACCTTTGTGACTCCTGTTATCTGTAGCCTGAGAGTTAATGGCCTACGGTAAAGCTATGACTACTGCAGGGCACTGGCCAGTAGGTTATGGCCTATATGACTGCTTGTAGGCCTATAAGCTATAGATCCAGGGTCTCTATCTAGCCTAGAATTTCTGTAGGTCTATACGGTACCCATATGACTGCAGGTCACTGACCAGTGGGATATAGGGCCTGTATGTCTACTGTAGGCCTATAAGTTATTGGCCTAGGGGTCTATCTATGGCACGTGTAGGCCTATAAGCTATTTCCAATAGATGACAGGCTGGTTAAATTAGTGCTAGCAATCTACCTTTTTTGGTAATACTGAATAGGCCCCTATGTCATGTGACTTAATATTGATGATTGAGTGGATGTAGGCCTAAGGCTATAATTTATATGGACTTTAAAAATGTTTGTAAAAGTAGGTCTTTTGAAGTTGGTATTGTAGTTATGTAGGCTAATTAGGTGTTGTAGGTATGTAATTAGCCTACTTTGAATTTATTATGTACAACATGCCTTTGAAATTTAATTTTTATATTGAGTGTAAGTAGCGGCAGTTCGTGGGTTTCAGAAGTGGTACAACCCAAAGTTGTGTGTACAGTGATATATGCACTTAGCCCTATATTATGTATATATGAAAATGAATGTCACAAAATAAGGGCACAAAGGATTCGACTAATATTCCATCCTATAAGTTACGGTAGACCTCATTTAAGCAATATAATGATCATTATTGATTTGATGTAAATTTAGAGATAAAATTATACTTGTGCATTATATTCTTTTGTCGTCATTAGTTTCACCTAATACATGAAACCTTATAGATGCATAAATTGCATAAATTGCAAGTAGTGTCGTGTAACATATTTCGCGTTGTACACGTTGTAAACATTGGGGACTACAAATTCAAAAAGCTGAAGAAACATGCCTCTTCCAGCGAATCTTTGAATGAATTAGTTAGCTTTGCGTATGTGTTGATGTCAGAAAGGACAGCTTCATACCTACGCTGATAATCATTTTTGTCATTTAATACGATTTTTTTCCCTTTGTCAGATTTGGTGATAATGAAGTTATTAGATTTTTCAAGTTTCACCAGTCCCATAATAATTTTGTATTTTGAAACACCTCTCTCTTGAGTAAATCATTAAGAATAAAACACTTCAATTAAGATAGATAATTCAAGGGTAACTTGGATGATTTAGCAAAATTGTTAAAATGGGTGAAGTAGTTCATCAGACGAGTATTAAAGCATATCGACTCCAAATAAAATCATATATTTTATTCCTGTGGGACTTCGTCATGCAGGGCTATTATATATAGGACGAAGAATAAAAATATGAATGCATTCATCGAAGATAGTTGATGAGCATCGTGTAATTCCCCATTCTAATTCATGACCTCCCTTTTCCTGCATACGAAGAATGTTATTTGAGTATTAAAAGAAACCCCCAAGACTGCATCAATTCTTGATCAGTGACTTTCTTTAAACTGTGCCAACAGATAGTCGGATCTTATTTCCTTAAGACATAAATTGTAATGTGTAGAAAACCACATAAATAAATTATTTATAAATAAATAAAAAAAATATATAAAATGATAAAAATCGTTGCAGCATCTGATGATGATGGGGGGGGGGAAGTATTCCATTTCATGAAAGACAGAATCGGTTTGGAGAGAAGGGCAAGACTTAAGATGATCTCGGTGAATAAAATATTTAAATAAATAAAAATACTAAAATAAACTCTATAAATAATTTTCAGCAGTATTGATTTAAAAGGTTAAAAACAAAATGCAGAACTTTTAGAAGACCGCGAGCACGCGCGAACGTCCGGACCAAACGTTGAAAAAAAGCCCCCCTTTTTTTTCTTTTACTTTTTTTTTTTTTTAAAGAAATGTTCATCCAAACATAAATTAGCGAATTATCATCACGAGTTGACTCGCCAAAAATGTTTTTTGTAGACGCGGTTTTATTCACCACTTCGGAGTTATGGTGAATCCCAAATCAATGTCATTGGAAAAAAAATGGTTCGTGTCATTTCAAATGAAATCTTGATAATTATAATGGGACCAATGTTGAACGACATCAACGGAGTTCTACCCATTTTACTTGTGATGGAACAACGTTGACACTAGGGGGAGCCGACAATGTTAAGTTTGGTTTTTATCCAGCTGTAACTTGACCCGTGTTTTTTTTTTTTCTTCCTGAAGTCGTTATATAAAGAGAAACACACGCACACGCCCACACCTACACGCGCGCGAATCTACGTATAAGTGAGGTACCGACTTTTTAAAATCCATATATCTAAAAACTAATTAACTAAACCTAATTTAAGACCTAACTTTAGTGCAATCGAACCGAGTAGGGCGTGATTAGTATTTCGGAAGCAATTCAGGGCTCAATGTTTTCAGTCAAGTCGGTGAATAGCGAAGTACTAACCTAACCTAGCGTAACCCAGACAAAATCAAAATTAACGTATTTTTTCCGACACAAAATGTTTTTAGATTTTTTATAAAACTTTTAATGTTCCGAGGTACCAGCAGTGTTACCTCGCAAAACAAAATTATTTCTCTCTTTCTCTCTCTCTCTCTCTCTCTCTCTCTCTCTCTCCTATATATATATATATATATATATATGTGTGTGTGTGTGTTAGGAATGAAGAAATTTGTTGTTTTTTCAACTTTGTGTTAAAAGCTGATGATGAATGGGCTGAATTTTTCAGCAAAGGCGAGAATTTGTTTACGTTTTTTCACGTCCAAATTCCGCAATGATAATTTTACCTTTTTATTATTTATATATATATATATATATATATATATATATACAGGGTGGGCCGAAAGTCTAGATCCATAGGAAAATATTTATTTTAATACATAAATTACAACAAATGGTAAATACTTAAAATGAATATCAACTTTAACTCGTAAATGCGTATCCGTGATACTGTACAGTAGTTCGTACTCCAGTATAAATACTCAAATACTTTTTTTATTTCAGCCCAGAAATGGCTCGAATCTAACAACAGAAGACCGGGTAGAACTTGTGCTCATGTACGCAAGACAGGGCGCTACACACAGAGAAGTTGCTACCGAATTCAATAGAAATCATCCTGATAAGCATCCAGTAACACATGCGACTGTTGGCAAGTTGTTTAAACGTTTCAAAGAAACAGGAAGTGTACATGATCGACGGCGTTCTGGTCGTCCAAAAACTGCAACTGATGAAAATACCTCTGCAATGGTATGTGAAACTTTAACGAATAGTCCAGTAAAGTCAACAAGAAGATTATCAAATGAAACACGCATCTGATTCGCATCTCGAGAACGTCAATTCGAAGAATTATTAAAAATCATAAATTCCATCCCTAAGTGTCTCGATGTCAGAGGCCGCCAATTTGAGCATTTGTTATAATTTGTTGTTTATACTGGAGTACGAACCACTGTACAGTATCACGGATACGCATTTACGAGTTAAAGTTGATATTCATTTTAAGTATTTACTATTTGTTGTAATTTATGTATTAAAATAAATATTTTCCTATGGATCCAGACTTTCGGCCCACCCTGTATATATATATATATATATATATATATATATATATACATAAATTTTTTTTTTTTTTTTTTATATATTTGGAATAGGTTTCGCATAATGTTTTCGATTTTTTCCTAATTGTAAAAACGAGTGAAAATAATGAGAAAAGTTTTGGTTCTAAATCTGGAATTGTTCATCGTTCGAGTGATTATTTCCAGTTTATCGTTCATGCTACAAATGACTCCTAAAATCACTCGTGATCGCCGTTTTTAAGCGCTTGAATGAATGTTCACTCCGCGTCGGATGACGCAACCAACATATAACATGGAGAGAGAATTTTTTGTTTTTAATTGTTTTATTCATTAAACTTTTTCATTTGATGAGTTGAAGGATTAAGAAAGAAATCGAAAGCGTGAAAATAATGAGGTTAGATTATCGCGAGATTAATGTCGGTTGATCGTTTATCGGTATTCGTTAGATGACGATAAGAAAAGGCAAGAAGGGAATCTGAGGAGACGGATCTACACTCCTAAAAGGGGTCAATCGTACCATCTCTACCAATCGTTTTATTGTTAATTCCTTCAGGATTCGATGTGCCGAGAACGGACGTATGAGATTGAGATTACCGTCTGCGTAAAGGATTTCAAGTTGAGTTCATTCTGTCTCTTATTTTAGTGACAAAGTTCCATTTGAAGAACTTGACGCGATATTCGTGGAAACTGAAACTTGAATGTAACGACATTTCTTTCTTCGTAATTGTTCGTTTCACGTGAGCGTACATCCCAAACTCCCATTATTATTGAGGAGGAGAACTTTTGGGAGACAGTCTTTCCGTATATTAAACGTGCCTTCTCGTCAGTAACGCTCTGGCTTCGAGCTGGAGTGGAGGCGGTAAAGTTGTGCGGGACTTTCGAGCCAGGTTTTGGCTATCGGCCAAAGGAGGCAGAAACCAAATTGGAAAATCTGTTTTGCGATGCCGCGGAAATATCGTTCGCTTTCCATCTCCGAAGTTTGATTTAAACGACCCGTTGATTGGCTCCGTCGAGTGGAAAAGAGGAGGACCTCGAACGACAGGAAAAAAAAAAATTGACCGACAGGAAGAGGAGAAACTGCGGGTAAGTTTTTGGTTTCGAGACCAGGAAGTGTCTCGAAGTCATTCCGGAAGTTGTTTAGGATATTTCATATTTGCTTTTGCATTCAAATTTTCTCTCATTTTTATGTCAAAAAATATTTATTAAATTGTTTAAAATTCAATTAAGGGATTATGACACTGGCACTTGATTGGCATTGGCACTGAAGGTGAAAATCTTCATTTAAAAATCTTCCTATGATGAATCGAATCTAAATTTCGCTCCCAAAACACTTTTTATTTTAACAGAGAAATGACTAATTAATTCCAGTGAAATGATCCAATTAATAGCATTTCCCAGTAATATTCGTAGAGTTCCAACATAATTGAAGTATATTTTAAAAGTTAATTTCAGATTTGGTGTTTATTTAACGAGATTGTGTTTATTCTTAATTATAATTTAGTTATTAATAAATTTAAAGTTTTCTAATCTGTAATTTTGTCAAAATTTGTTTAGAAACAGTTTATAAAGTTTGGGGTTACGTCTTTCGATGTTATTTTAATTGACATACGGGTTGGATTAGGTTAGTATGAGGTTAAGTTTTTATGTGGATAGAATATCCTTTTGACCAAATGGTCTCGGTCCTGTAAAATTTACAGATCGACGAATTACATTTTTACAGACACTGAACTCAGTTTTTCTTCTAACCGTAATTATGTATATTTTTAAGATCCTTCCACAGGATTCTCTCCTGACACGAGGTCAAGTACTCCTCGTTAAACTTTCATGGTTCTCGATAACGAAAGAGCTTTTGAAATAACATAATATTTGCATAAAGTTCGGCAGTTCAAGTTATGGCCCAAAACGCGAATTTTGTTTATATTTCCTCGTGTCGAGTTTGTTTCGGTTTTAAAGTCGATTCGTTTCAGGGGCTTAAAGATCGCGTCATTTTGCTTTCGCAAAATAAAATCTGTTGAATAAAACTGCGAATAAAAGTATTTAAAACTGTTTTCAGAGATTTCTTTGAATGAAAACGAAAGAAAATTGTTCTAATTTTTAAGCTCGGAACATCGTGTATATTATCAATAAAAAAGTCAATTATTCCTAAATGACTCTCGTCCCTTTTATTAATCATTTTGGTTTGGTTTCGCGCGGTTTTTGCATTTCTAACATCTTGGTTTTGTGAATTGAAATATTACACAAACTTTAAAATCATGAGCTGAACTTTAATTTTTGGCTGTAATAAAAGTTTGTTTGTTTTCCCTCATTACAGTGGACTGTAATTTTTACTGCAGGAAAGCTGACTATATTTAAAAAAAAAAACTTGTATAAAGTTAACGAGTAAGAAACGACTTATTATTTATGTTAATACAAATTACAGTAAAACATTATTGTCACGAAAAGTGGTTTATGAACTAATGACGATTTACAACGACTTTCGCTTATCAATTATCCACAAATAAAATTTCTCTTTTTAACGAAACTTTCGAACTTTATTATAATTAATGTAACGTCGATTGAAAACAAATGATTTTACAAACCTACAAACCAAATTCAGACTAATTCACTTTCAAAATTGAAATTTCGTTCAATTTATTGTAAGCGCAATGAAGCCAAATTAAAGTGGTCATTCAAAGGATAATTATGCAACTGGCGTAAAACTTATCCACGGAATTTGAAGGGATTCGTTTCGTTAGAGAATTTTAGTCTTCAGTTTCGTAATTTAAAAATCAAAACTTCACAAAGAATTTCGTAAAGATGTCGAAGAATAAACATTCGTGCGCATCATTCACTCGTGTCTTTAAGGTTTTTATCTCCTGATAATAAATTTTATACCGTATGTTTTAAAACTAATATTAAACGTTGGAAATTACGGAAAAAAAACTCCCAATAATGATGATCGAAATTTAAATGAAAACGGCTTTTGCATCAACACAAATTAAAATACTTGATTGCTCGTCATCCACTACACTTTTCGTCATCATTTGCGTCTCAATATTTTTCTTATGGCGTCATTTCCCAAACGCCATAAGAACTATACGATTGAGACGAACGATACAACGGAGTACAAAAGCTGCTTTGAGTTGTTGTTGTTACCCTTAATTTCTACAGTTTAGTTACAGAGATCGTTCAGAAAAGTTTACAGTTTAATTCAACGAAAAATAGGATTTTTGCATATTTAACAATAGTACATTAATAATAATAATATTATTATTATTAATTTATTATGAGTGATTATAAATTCGCTTGTTTTGTTTGCTTGCCGATGTGTGACCAAAAGGATTTAACTTCCCTTTAAAAAGCACATTTCTTTTATTACAAAAAAAAAAAAAGTCACCCAAACCATCACCCACTTTTATTCGCATCAATTAATGGACACACGAGAAGCCCAAAAATCTTGCAATATTATTCCAGATTACACCTCTAAAAATTCGAAAACGAACTTATATATATATGGGCTACGTAGTAGCCGATGTCGTAACACCGCTTCTCGGAGATCAGCGAAGTTAAGCGACATTGGGTCTGGGTAGTAGTTGGATGGGAGACCGTCCTCCGCGCCCAGATTATGTAGCGACCCGTGGTTCGGATCCCACGTAAAGCTGTAGGTCCCCTCCGTCATATGACCTTAGATGTTGCGAAGGAGGTTAAACAACCCCAATTAAAAAATGTGTATATATACACACACACACTAGGGACACTCGGTATATTTCGCCCCACCCTTTTTTTCTTAGCTAAATAATAGGCCATGGGGCTGAAATGTTTCTTGAGCCGTAAGTCTAAACTTTCTGCGCTTCACATAACTGGATTTTTCCAGTTTGAACCTCCCCTCCTTGTATAAAACCGCTTTTAAACGCCCCTGTACAAAACCGATGGTTAACGCAGTTTCGAAAATGGCGTCTCACAGTGATGTGCGTCGTAAACAGCTGTTATAGAGTTCTTAACCACAGAGAAGGAAACGGTTGGAAATATTCACAAACGTCTACAAAACGTTTACGGAGATGCTGTTGTTGATCGAAGCACAGTTGGACGCTGGTCTAAACGTGTGAGATCATAGAAGAGAGGGAGAGCCAGCCTCGATGATGAGCCACGCAGCGGTCGCCCGGCATCGACTGTGACATCTCACTTTGCAACGTGCTAACAGTATCATTCGTTCAAATCGGCGCGTCACATACAAGAAGCTATCACTGGAGCTAGGAATTAGTGAAGGAAGTGTGAAAACGATAATTCAGCAACTGGGATACTCAAAAGTGTGTTCACGGTTTGTTTCTCGCGAACTGACTGCAGATCATAAAGCACAAAAAAAAAAAAAAAAAAAAATTGCTTCCGAGTCGTTGATTCGATACGAGACAGAAGGGAATGACTTCCTTTCGCGAATTGTGACTGGGCATGAGACGGGGTACACCACTTTGCATGATGCCACTCCATTGATTGGCGTTTTGTTTCAGGTTCAGACTCCCCGCAAGAAAAAGTTCAAAATGGCTCCTTCTGATTGGACGTGAGAGGGGTGATTCTGGTGGACATGAAGAAAGGACAAACAATCAACTCGGAGGCATATATTGCTACCCTACGGAGACTCCAGAGACGTATAAAGCGAGTTCGACCGGAGAGAAATCGTGCAAAAGGAGGACGTCTTCCAGTTAACGCAAGACCACACAACAGTTTGCAAACAAGAGAGGCCATCACAAGGATAAGGAATAAAGGCCCTTGTTTCGAGGTGGAGGAAAGTCGTAGAAAAGGATGGAGGCTATGTGGAAAAATAAAAACTTGTAAAAAAGGTAACTACTTGTGTACAAAATTTCTGGAACTTACAAGGAAACTTGGAAAGAAAAAAAGGGTGGGGGAAAATATATTGAGTGGTCCTCGTATATATCGGGTGGCCCCCCAAAAAAAAACCGCCTTGAGATTTGAACATCAATAACTTCAAAAATATGCAGTTCACACTTCCAAAATTTACATAACTTTTACCTCAATCTATTGATAAGCCATCATAAAAATTTCAGACCTCTACATAAAATACTTTTTCCACAGCTGAAGGAACAATGAAGTATGGTGAAAAATACGAATATCATAAATCCTAAATGTGTGTAGCTGTACCTGGCAACTATTCTAAGACTTGTAGTAGTTTCCTTAGCCTATGGATAATCTGTTAGTCTCTGCAAAACGTCAGATGAATATAGGCTACGCCCATCTTAAATACTGTTTTTTAAACTTGCCATTCAAATTATGGTTCTAACTAACGGTGAAAAAGCGGTGATTGAAAAGTTTCTTGGAAAAAAAGATGGACTGGGGCAAGAATTTTGAGGGAATTTCCAGGAATAACGTCTGTGAATAGAATAATTAAAAAACTTAAAGCAACCGGTTCGACGGCACGGAAGCGTGGAAGTGGTCGGCCTAAAACAATTTACACTCAAGACAATATAGCAATGATCGAAATGATGAGCCTATCTCAAGAAGATCGACCTGAGTCACACTGCTCTCGGAGGAAAATTGCAAGAAATTTAGATATCACTCGAAGTTCCATAAAGAATGCAGAGAACGGTAGGACTTGAAGCATTTAAAAGGATCCGTGTTTCAAGACGTGACAGCAATGTAAGAAAGAGCTAAAAGAAAAATTCGTTGTAGAAAATTGAATTGATTAATAGATTTTCGCCCAATGATGCTAAAAAAATAGTTTTTACAGATGAAAAAGATTTCGCCATCGAGATTGCTGGAAACTCCCGGAAAGATGTTTATGGTCGGCGTAAAAAAGACATTCCTCCATCGAGACTTTACCACCAGACAAGTCGGTTTTCCAAAAAAATCATGGTATTAGCAGATGTATCGTGGAATGGAAAGACGAAAATTCATTTCATTTCAGAAAATAAAAAATTAATTTAGAGACCCATGTAAATCTCTTGGAGGAGAATCTTTTGCCTGATTGTCGACGTCTGTATTATGAAAACTATTTCATACTCCAACAAGATGGTGCTACATCCCATACTAGCAAGTTCACACAGGATTATCTACAACAGAATGTAGTCAACTTCATTGGAAAAAACGACTGCCCTCCTCCCCCCCACCCCCTGCAATCACCTGATTGCAATCCCATGGATTATTATAGCACATGGAACACTAGCAGAGAAGATTTATGAAGGCCAAACAGAAACGTTTGCAGAAATGCAATTAAAGAAAAAAATACTTTAATGTTGGGACAAAATAACATTAGCAGAAATCAGAAAATGTATCATGTCGTGGAAGAAAAGGTTAAGAATAGTTTGTAAGCAGGACGGCGGACATATTGATCATATTTGTTGATAAGATGTGAATAAATTTTTTCAGTTTGATATTCGTTTTTTCACCATACTTCATTGTTCCCTCAGCTGTGGAAAAAGTATTTTATGTAGAGATCTGGAATTTTTATGATGGCTTATTAATAGATTGAGGTAAAAATTATGTAAATTTTGGAAGTGTGAACTGCATATTTTTGAAGTTATTGATGTTCAAATGTCAAGGCGGTTTTTTTTGGGCCACCCGATATATATGCTAACGTTGAAAACACCTCCGTCACTCGTAAGAAAAATCCACAGATGTTAAACTCTTTATACAAGAATTAAACTCGTGAAAACCAATTTTTACGTATGACACTCGCTAGGAGAGAACATTTCATTGTTTTGGATGTTAATTTTGAAATTTAAGATATACTGTACAGGGTGTATGATAAGTAACTCCCTATTTTAAAATTCGTATAACTTCCCTATTTCGTACTCAATTTTAATGAAACGCACTAAATTATTCAGTATTTATTGAGGTTTACATTCACATGCACTTTACACTTCCACACATGGTCCTGCATTATCACATTTCCTTAGACTACAACTACATGAACAGGTATGTTGTCCACTGCTGCTGCTCGTAACATGCGTTCAGGAACAATGTTGAGAACATGGTTAATTCTTCCTCCAGTTCATCAAGATCTTTAGGTTTGTGGCGATAAAATTCTTCCTTAGCCCAATCCCACAAAGAAGTCACAAGGTGTTAAGCCTGGGCTGCGAGCAGGCCATTCATGCGCACCACGTCTTCCAATCCATCGTCCTGGAAATTTGTCATGCATCCATGCCCGCACATCGTTAGAAAAATGAGGAGGTGCTCCGTCTTGCATGAAATGAAGATTATCAATGTTATGCGAAATCATTGGCCATACGCGGTTTTTCAACATTTGCGGGTATCTTTCAGTATTCATTGTGTCCTGAATGATAAAAAGACCCAACAATCGTTGTGGATGTCGTACCACACCAAACCGTCAGTTTTGCCTGACCCTGGGCTTTTTCCATGCATTTGTCAGGATTATCTCATGCCTAGTAATGACAATTGTGCCGATTTACGAATCCACCAACATGAAATACAGCTTTATAGGATGTTATTGAACAATTGTGTCCACTCATCACGCCAAGCCAGCATGATTTCTGCATATTCCATACGTCAGTCACAATCTTCCTTGAACAACTGCTGAACGTAATGAGACTTCCAAGGTCTGAGTGAAAAGTCTTTCTTAAGAACTGTCTGAACAGTGTAATTAACCATTTTCTCGGGCTCTTGCACGAACAGATTTTTGGAGGCTTCTCGTAAACATTAAATTCACACCTTCAACGTTTAC
Source organism: Bathynomus jamesi (assembly GCA_023014485.1). Classification (NCBI taxonomy): domain Eukaryota; kingdom Metazoa; phylum Arthropoda; class Malacostraca; order Isopoda; family Cirolanidae; genus Bathynomus; species Bathynomus jamesi. The sequence continues at coordinate 454,593 of JAJOZX010003132.1, forward strand.
AGGAGTGTGTGAGGTTGATAGTAATCCTGATTTTTTTTCGTCTCCCACAGAATCAGTCATTAACTTGTGATGACAATTTTTTATTGTCTTAGCATCCAGTGTTGCGTGGATACCATTTTCACTCCTCCACCATCGTTGAACTCTGGTTACTGAGCCCCAAACCTCATAGCGTGCTGCAGTTTTCGCCCTCTACTGAATTGTTAACCTTGTTGCCATTCTTCACCGTGGAATGAAAACGAAAACCTCAATTATATCAACCAAAAAATACAGGAAACCTCAATAAATACCGAATAATTTAATTTATCATTAAAATTGAGTAATAAATAGGGGTTATACGAATTTTAAAATAGGGAGTTACTTATACACCCTGTAGATGGATAGGTTAAAAGAAACGTTTACATGAAGGCAACAGACATTTTCTATACATATTATAATTACCGTATTCCTCGCAGTTTATAAGTTTTCCACCCTAAAAACTATTACAGCGTACATTCAATGAAAGGTAGTTAAAATGCATTCCTTTTTATTCTTGATTAAGAAAAAAACATCGTAGAAGAACTTCTTAAACTATTTGAGCCAAAGGACAATTACGACATGGCCGGAAATATAACAATATATACAGGGTGTCCCATAATTCCGGTCTCGTAGGAAAATTTATTTTAAATTAAATTTACAAAAATAATGCATTAGAACTCGAACAAATGTTCAAATTGATGTCTTGTTTTGGGACCTGGTTTTTTGTTGCGGGTAGAATAACGCGCAATAGTTAATATAGAAGCGAGTTACACTCGTGAGGAAAAGGTCTCCCTTCTGGCGTCGGGAAGAAGGATGTAACTCCTCTTACATTGTTTATACCACAAATTACACACCACCTCAGGGCACTGCACGTGTATAAATCGAGTAAAATTAACTGACATTTGAAAAACGACCATAGATAAACCAGATAACACCATTTTGTCAAGAATTATTCACTGTTATATAAAATAAATAGTGTTTTTTTTGTCTTTTTTGTTACTGGCAGAATCACTATTAGTCAAGGTAAATAAGCCACAAATAAATATCAAAGACAAAGAGATGGAAGTTTTTTTTGAATACTTTTAATTAATGAAATTGAAATAAGTGCGGATGAATATAATAAGGAAATAATAAATATTGAATTTTCGAGAACTGTCCAGTAGCTAGAAAATTTGTAATATTAATATTGTACATTTTTATACATAATTTCAACATTTTCTACTTGAAAAGAATTAATTTAATCAGTTTTGTTATAAAGCAACATTTCAACATTTAAAGTGTTCCTTGCCGATGATTTCCTCATTTCACGAAGGTCAAGCCCAACAAGGTTTTTTTTTTTTCCTTCCCAAGAATAATTATGAAAATTTTTCTGTGTGAGAAATTATTTTTGAAATTTTGAAGTTTCTCAAAAATACGTTAAAATTAGAAACTGACCCTAAATTTTTAAATATTATTAATAAAAATTAATTTCTGGAATTAGATTGATAATAGGTTAATAAAAGATTTTATTTCCATTCAACTCTGAACGTCAATTTGATTTATTTCATTCTTTGTAGTCGTCATGATGTGTATTCGTCCAAATATCCTTTTTCCACTTAAAACTTTAATAATAAATCTTATTCGTCAAAATATTAAACATTTTATTAATGACGTTTCGTGTAAAAATTATTTAAATTTGCATTTTACAAATTATAACATTTTTTAATTAAAGTCATCGAATAAAACCCAAAATAACGCCAGTCACAGTTTAGAACCAGCCATACACAGTCCAAATCTAAGAGGTTGAGGGGGTGCTCTGTCGAGCCCGGTGTCGTAATATCCTTTCTCGAACATGATGGCGTTACCGTTAATCTCTGTGTCTTGATTGGAAGACGCGAAAATGACCAAGCAACCAATCGTCACTACTGACGAAAGAAAGTTCATTTCTTGCGTTCAATCTACACTGCGTTCGCACTTATTAAGCAGATTACATTTTCTCCAATGTTTTCAAAAGTTTTCCCCCGGTTTCAATGAAATTTGTAGCAAATAATCACTATATATAGCAGCATTGATGGTATTCATTTCGATGAAATATTTTGATAATTAAAATAATTATCTCATTTTATTGAAAATTATGTAAAATATTGTGTTCCGACTTATTAAGCAAGTATTCTATTTACGGATCTAAATGGTGAAAATGGGTAAGAAGAAGGATTTAACATTAACTGAGAAAAGAAAAATAGTGAAGTTACTCGCTGAAAATATAAAATCTATTGAAATTGCGAAGCAGTTTGGCAGAGCTTATCGAACTGTAAACAAGTTTGTAGCGGAGGGTACCAAACTGAGGCAGCGAAGTGATAAAGGAGCTAAAAGAAAAGTGACAAGGCGGCAGATATCTGTAATTAAGCGCAAATTGCAAAGCATCCATTGTCCTCAAGTAAAGAGGTTTTTGAGCAGGCTGGCATACATAATGTACCAAGAACATCTCGATGTGGAATCCTCCAAACAATTGGCAAGACGCGTAAACCTACGATTCAGTCACCATTAACACCCAGGTACAAGAAGCAGCGTGTTGAATGGGCGCGTCAGTACGTGAAAACGGATTTTAATACTGTATTGTTCACCGATGAATGAAAAGCAACCCTTGAGGGACTTGATGTTTGGTCAAGAAGATGGATTGCTGAGAGCCAATTTCTACCATCGAGATTAAGACGCCAACAAAGTGGAGGTAGTGTCATGTTTCGGGCAGGATTGATAGGCAATGAAGTAGCTGTCCCATACAGAGTGCCTGATGGTGTGAAAATGAATGCCCAGTCTTACACAAACTTTCTAAAAGAAAACCTCATTCCATGGTAGAGATTGACCCTTAGCAATCCATCTTCTTGACCAACCATCAGAACCCTCAAGGGTTGCTCTTCATTCATCGGTGAACAATACAGTATTAAAATCCGTTTTCACGTACTGACGCGCCCATTCAACACGCTGCTTCTTGTACCTGGGTGTTAATGGTGACTGAATCGTAGGTTTACGCGTCTTGCCAATTGTTTGGAGGATTCCACATCGAGATGTTCTTGGTACATTATGTATGCCAGCCTGCTCAAATACCTCTTTACTCGAGGACAATGGATGCTTTGCAATTTGCGCTTAATTACAGATATCTGCCGCCTTGTCACTTTTCTTATAGCTCCTTTATCACTTCGCTGCCTCAGTTTGGTACCCTCCGCTACAAACTTGTTTACAGTTCGATAAGCTCTGCCAAACTGCTTCGCAATTTCAATAGATTATATATTTTCAGCGAGTAACTTGACTATTTTTCTTTTCTCAGTTAGTGTTAAATCCTTCTTCTTACCCATTTTCACCATTTAGATCTGTAAATAGAATACTTGCTTAATAAGTCGGAACACAATATTTTACATATTTTTCAATAAAATGAGAGAATTATTTTAATTATCAAAATATTTTATCGAAATGAATACCATCAATGCTGCTATATATAGTGATTATTTGCTACAAATTTCACTGAAATCGGGGAAAAACTTTTTAAAACATTGGAGAAAATGTAATCTGCTTAATAAGTGCGAACGCAGTGTATCTATATCAAGGAAATTCCGACAAAGGACCGTCAAAAAAAAGTTAAAATTTCCTCGATTCTCTTCAACATAAGTTGTTTATGGTCTCGAAACTCAAAATGTGAAACCGTGAATGGATTATAATCGTCAGGATTCGGTCCTTAATGTCCGCAATTATTTTTCTTTAAAGTTTTTCCCATTTTTTACAGTATAATGAAATGAGAATACGCACAGATCTGAATCATATACAGAAAGTATTTATCTTTTTCATCGTATGACGATAAAGAAACTGTTTTTCGCGTCCATTTCAAGACTAATCGAGGAAATATATCTGTATGGCATTCAGTGCCACTGCCACGTGTATTTCTTCAGCTCTTCCTTGTATACATTTTATTTACATGCTTTTAACGTTTTCAAATAATTCCATGAATTCCATTTACGTACTTTTTTCCCTGTTTCTCTTCTCAATCAATAGGTTTATTAACAGTTTTTATTTGCATCCAGAATATTCGCATTAGTACCATATAAAAAAGTTCATTTAATGACTTGGTTCAGAGGCAAGAAGTAAAGATGATGGCTTTAAAAGTGTACTACAGTACAGACACTAGATTACTCACCCCAGCAAAGAAATGACCGCGTAGATTAATTTTTGAAACTTCCAAATTTACAGAATAAAAGAATTTTCTCTTCACTGTATTTCGTAACTGCTAAAACCTTCTTCATTCTGTGTCAAAAAAGTATCTCCAGTGCCTTTTTTCACTGTAATAGGAGGATTTTTGGCTCCGTCTGTTTCTGTAAGTTTCTCTGTTTAGTACCACAACTGCACCTTTCGTTTTTGAGCAGTGCTTTCACGTACCATTTTGTTTCTATGCACATTTTATCATTTCTCTTTATATCTACATATTGAAATTCTCAACTTTTGTAATCGTCCCTCGAGTCTCCTCCTGGGTGCCAACCCGTAAGGTATTATCTTTTCCGAGTTATTAGTAAACGAACCTCTTCAGCCAATCGTTTATTTCTGAGTAAAGAGCTGCAATTCTTACTGATTATAATGTTGAACCCGTTGATTCGACCACGCACCCATGTGCTGCTGAGTCGACAGAGACAATTTTGTTTAAGTATTTTTTCTTAGAAATTCACGCCATCCGCGGGATCGATCTCGGGGAGGCCCCCTGAACTGAGTCTGACACTCTACCACAAAGCTACAATCCATTCCATATATCCTTTTTTTAACCAAGAAATGACAACCGTTAATCATTTTACTTGGTAATATATTTAGAACAGGTTTCTCTTGCGAGGAATAAAAGGTGGACCCCATGGGCGAACGGCGCTTTCCCAGACGACAATTTGCCCCGCCAATAGATATCTCCATAAGTGTTTGCTGATACGTTAAGTAGTGAGAATGTTAGAGACAGGAACGACGATGCGAAAAAGGGCAAGTAGTCGAACCACACCAGAACGAACGTTTCGATTTCCTTCACTTGTGAAGAACGAAATGGAACGGAAAGTGATGCTAAATGGGCAAAATTGAAAGGTGTGATGTCGAAAGAGAAGAGAGAGCCATTGTTTATTAAGGAAAGATTGCGTTATCATACTTTAAATTGAAGTTCTCAACAGCCAGATTAATAGTGATTGTGTCATGGGATTGTGCGTATATGAAACAGAAGGATGAATTCTGGAACGAGAAAGTTTGACGCAATTCACAGGAGTAACTGATGGGACTCCCTTTGGCGTCATAGCAAGTTCAGTGACGCCGCCAAAAAAAATGTTGCTGTAGACTGTAGAGAGTAATTGAAGACCGAACGATGATTTAAATGCGACACAAACTAAGAAACAGTTTCTGAAAGATGGAATAGAGTCGATGGGATCATAACGGTATCACGTGACTAGATTAGAATTCTTGTTACATTGTTCGGCTGATCAAGAATTTCTTAAGATTTGCTCTCTATATTTGTCAAATTAACGCATTTACTGATTATTATCATTATTATATATATATATATATATAAAATAATAATTTTTTTTATTTGAATGATGTAAAGTATTTAAGATATGAAGTAGATAGAAGTGATGTCAAAACGGAATTGTTGCTGTTAACTGCATTATTTAACATCCGTATCAACATGTAAGGGAGAACTAGTTGATAGAGGGGACCGCAACTTAACGTAGAATTCGAACCTATCCACGGGTCGGTATATCATCTGATCGCGGAGAACGGTAACACATACAACTACTACCCAGAACCTACATTGCTTAACTTCGCTGATCTTAGGGGAAGCGTATAACGACACGGCGACATAACCCTTAAAAGGAAATTATGTGGTACTCCAACCACAGTTGTAATGCCACATAACTCGCCACATGAGATTTGTGGTTAAAAATATTATAACACAATCTTTTATTTATATATTTAATTTTTGACCCTGGATATTAATGGAGGGCATGGATATGTCTAAGGGCTTTTGCTGACTAGGAATGTGTATAAAATAGGATTATATTTTTTATTTGAGCAATCAAGAACAGATTAGAAAACCATCGTATAGATTGTAAATTAGGATTAGCCATGAACAGCACTAGAATTTTTTTTTTTTTGCAGAAAGATGGGGCCAAGGGTGGATGCCGCAAAACGCTCCCCTATAGAGGAAGAAAAGAGCCAAAATCAAGATCCAGGGTTTCTGAGATGCCTGGACACTGTTTGAAAGATTGGAGGTCATGGACAGAGGGAAAGATGGATTGAAGAAGATTGTTCCAGAGTTGATCAGTTGAGTAGATGAAAGATCAAAAATACCGATTAACCTTTGCGTTAGAGAGTTCGACAGAAAAGGAATGAGTGTGTATCGAAAGTCTGGTGCTGCGTGCTCTCCTTAAAGGAGGACGCATGCAGTTAGAGAGTTCAGAGGAGCAATGTCCGTTATAAAAACAATAGTAAAGAGAGAGTGAGGCAACATTGCGGCGAAGATAGGGATTGAAGACAGTCAGTGAAAGGCAGGGAATTGATGAGACGAAAAGCCTTTGATTCCACCCGGTCAAGTAGAGCTGTGTGGTTTGAGCCACCTGACACATGAGAAGCATACTTCATACAGGGGCGAACAAGACCCCTGTACAGAGACAGAAACTGCGGAGCCTTTACAACACGCCTAACCTCTCAGAAGCTCTTTTGGAAAGTGTGTGTATGTGACCTTTCCAGGAAAGATCAAGATAAAAGGAAACGCCAAGAATATTAAGAGAAGAGGAACGATTGAGTTGTGTATTGTTGAAAGTAAGGAGATAGTCGTGTGGAAGGTTGCGACGAGTTGACAGATGGAGGAACTGAGTGTTTGAGGAATTGAAAGCCACAAGGTTTTCTCTACCCCAATCAGAGGTGGTAGAAAGATCAGAGGTCAAGTGTACCACAACCGTCCTACACGAAGCATGGAGTGACTGTTGAGAGGGACGCTTAATGCCGGTAATGCTAGTGAAATTTCTTCTATAAAAGTAAAGTAAATGAAATTACTTTTATTTATTGGTTCTCTATAGATTATGTTGGTGTTTTTTGACACGCCTATTAATTATATTTTCACATTTGACTGTCAGCAATAATGAAACGAGATTATCTTATAACCCTTGTTCTTATTACCATTTTAACTTATCCCAAATTGATGGCACACACACGCTGCTTATGGCTCGACTCCTTTCTTTTTATTTCATTTAATTTATTTTTATCCGCGCAAAAATATAGAATCGACGTAATATTAACTTCAAATTACGCCGATTTTCCCCTCGAGGCTGCAACTTTTCAATCTCCAAAAGAAGGATGCCGTCTTCATCTGCGAAAACGAGGATTGTTTTTTCTTTGCAGCCGTGTTGTGCCTCTCCAGTCTGGAGATTACGCGTCGTGACTACGTATGACAAGAGGGGAAATGAGATGCTGATAATGCGTAAACGTATGAAATCCCAAAATATTTTCCATCTGTCACGCACCTGACCACCTTCATGAAGATGTCAGCCTTTTTAACCTGACCTTGTCATCAAAGTAACTAGAAATTTCTCTCTCTCTCTCTCTCTCTCTCTCTCTCTCTTCTCTCTCTCTCTCTCTCTCTCTCTCTCTCTCAGTGGGTATAAAAGTTATGCACATTTCTTCTGGGTGTTGTAAACTTTATATTTGGGGTGTGACAGCGTAGGTTTTTTTTTAAAAAATATAAAATAATACAATAACCTTTCCAATAAAACATTTAATTGCTGGCATTATAAATTAAAATTAGACGTAATTAATGAAGTCCTAGGCTAGGCTAGCTAACATTTTTAATTTGTATAAACCTCGCTTTATATTTTGTAGTAAAAAATATACAAATATTTAACTAAAAATTCAAACAAAACATTTTACATCTCATAAAAATAGAGACCATAAATATATCCCTAGGTTATTAACAATATATTTTACATAGGACTAGCAGTAATATATTTTATAGCCAAATATTAAAATATATCTTTTTATTTCAACATGCAACCAAAAATGTAATTGCATTAATGTAACATAAAAAATGTTTCCTCACAAAAAGAAATTGAACATAAGCAGTTCACTAAAATTGGGAAAAAGCATGGGGGAGTTGTTATGAAAAGGCCAATGAATTCAACGTTTAGAGGCTTTATTCAACTAATTCAAACATAATTCATAATCGAGATTACATCTGAAACAGAACAGAAATAATAATTAAACACAATGAAAACATAATAGCAGTTAGCAAAAGTAAGTAAAGTTAAATTTACAACATTCACCCCTCCCAAAAGGCAAAACATAAATTTTCTCAAAAATTAATATGAGACGAATTACATTACAGTACACATCTTACAAATCTAAAATATGAGACGAATTACATTACAGTACATATCTTACAAATCTAAAATATCCGGCGCTTTCCTGCGGCGCTGAGATCGACGTAACGGGATGTCTCCAGCATTGACTGGAACATGAATTGATGGACTACTGTTTTTGGTGATGTGTCGTTGCTCATCTTCCATACCTTTCTCCACATCCATGTGTACAGGGGAGTTCGGGCTTTTAGTTGACGGTAGATCCGGGGGATCGTTCTTTGTCAAAGTTTCTTGCCTTTGTTCATTGGATGTAGAGATCACAGGTTCTGCATCTGCATCCAAACGGACATTTTCTTGCGGGGCTGGTGCTAAATGCCTGACGGAAACCGTGGTTTCCCGTCCATCCTGTAGACGTACGTGCGCATATTGTGGATTAGCATCTAATATCTCTACTTCGTCGACCAATGGGTCGTCTTTATGATGACGTACGTGTCTTTTGAGGAGAGCCCTCCCCGGTGAGACCAACCATGTTGGTATAGCACTGCCATAGGATGATCGACGAGGAAATCCAAAGAATCGTTCGTGAGGTGTCATATTAGTGGCAGTTGAGAGCAAGGATCGAACAGAATGTAAAGCATCCGGGAGTACAGCTTCCCATTGAGAGCTATCCAAATTTCGGGATTTCACAGCTAAAGATACGGCCTTCCAAATAATGCTATTATAGCGCTCGACTTGACCATTACCCTGTGGGTTGTATGGAGTGGTACGGCTGGTAGCCACTCTCCTCTCATGGAGGAATTTCCGTAGTTCATGTGACATAAAGGAAGACCCCTGGTCACTATGCACGAATGCTGGCATGCCAAAAATGGAGAACAATTGGCATAAGGACTTGATGACCGAAGATGAAGATAGATCGGGGGAAGGGAAAGCAAAAGGAAACCGTGAGAATTCGTCAATGATTACCAGAAGGTACTTGTTACCAGTTGAAGAAGGCAGAGGACCTTTGAAATCAATATTGAGCCTCTCGAATGGTTGAGTTGCTTTAATTAGATGATCTGCTGGTGGTTTATAAAATCGAGGCTTGAGTTGCGCACATAGAGAGCAAGAAGCTGTCATTTTCTTTATATCATCCATTGAGTAAGGAAGATTGCGGCAACGGATGAAATGGGCCATCCTAGTTACTCCAGGGTGACAGAGAGAATCGTGCAATTGATATAATAGATCAGTTCCCGTAGCCGAACAATGACTGCGTGACAGTGCATCCGCGGCTACATTATCTCTACCAGGTCGGTAAACGATGTCGTAGCAGTAGGATGACAGTTCCAAGCGCCATCTCATTATCTTTTCATTCTTTATCTTTCCAGTCTCTCTGTTGTTGAACATAAATGCCACTGATTTTTTATCTGTAACGAGCTGAAAGTGATGCCCAAGGAGATAGTGCTTCCATTTCCGCAATGCCTCAACAATGGCATAAGCTTCTTTTTCTATGGCAGAGTGATGTTGCTCTGATTTTGAGAGCGTTCTGGAGAAGAATGCGACAGGCCGTCCCATTTGATTTAGAGTAGCGGCTATCGCATGTTCAGACGCATCAGTCTCAACAACGAATGGAGAAGTAGAGTCTATAGCCATCACCACTGTATTCTGTATGTCTTGCTTCAATGACTGAAATGCAGCATTTGCATCACTGGAAAGAGGGAATTCTGTAGATCGAGTGAGAGGATGAATCTTTTCCGAGAAATGAGAGATCCACTGTGAGTAGTAAGAGAACATGCCTAATGCTCGACGGAGCGACAGAAGGTCTGATGGGAGCGGTAGCTCCAGCAATGGTTTTATTCGTTCAGGATCTGGCTTCATAGTGCCCTTGCTAACACAATAACCAAGAAGATTGATTGATTGGGCAGAGAACACGCTTTTATCTGTATTAAATGTAAGGTTGTATTTCTTGGAAGCAGCGAGAAAACAATCAAGATTCCTGTCGTGCTCCTGCTGAGTACGGCCACAAATAGTGACGTTATCAATATAGGCATAGGTAGCTCTTAGGTTTTCCTTAGCAATAACGTCATCAATAACACGCTGAAAACTCGCAACGCCATTGGTGACTCCAAAAGGTATTCTACGAAACTGGTACAGTCTTTGATTCGCTTCAAATGCAGTGTATATTCTCTCTCCTTCTTTGAGAGCTATCTGATGGTATGCACTTTTCAGGTCTAGTGTTGTAGAATCCATATTGAGAGATCTCTTTAACCATCTCATCAATGCGGGGCAATGGATAGGCATCGAGAAGAGTAAATCTGTTTATCGTCCGAGAATAATCGACAACCATTCTCTTTTTGTGTCGTTCGTTCGTTGTGACGAGAACCTGGGAACGCCATGGAGAAATGCTGGGTTCGATGATACCCTCCTTGAGAAGACGAGAGATTTCAGAATCTATGAATTTTGAATCTGATAGCGAATATCGTCGAGATTTATCTGCGATTGGTCGGCAGTCAGGCGTGAGGTAGGAAAATAGAGAGGGTGGAGGCACCGACGCGGCAGCAAGACTACATAATTTGAGTGGAGGATGTGCACCATTGAACGCTATTTCCACTCGTTCATGCTCACCCAAAACATCATGCCCCAGTATTACATTAGCGCATAGATGCTTTAAAGCAGTGAATTTGACGTCTTGAAAAACATGAGTATCGTACTCAAGTTGTGCATGACACACACCAGCGGCCCTCGCTGAAAATGCTGTAGAAGCCATGGAAATGCTACTGGAGCAGGGAAGCAATTGCAAAGAATTGTGCAAACAAAACTCTGTGCAAATGAAACTTTCCGAGCTTCCAGTGTCGACGAGAGCGTCGGCCGTTATGCCATTAATCTTTACTCGTAGGAGAGCTTTCGATAAACTGCCAGGAAATGATGCAGAAATGGTAGCCAAATATGGAGCTGCCGCAGAGGTAGGTTTAGCAGCAGCAGATCGGCAGACTTTAGCGAAGTGTCCTTTTTTAGTGCACCGGCCACAAACAGCCTCTCGAGCAGGGCATTTGTTCCGAGGGTGTCGAGGAAATCCGCAGAAGTAGCACTTCTGCACTACAGCAGCTGACATGGCAGAATCTTCAGGAGCGTCCGACTCAATTGGACTGTATTCTGATCGGTTAGATAAAGGCGTTTTTGGCTTGTTTTCTGATTCGGCCATGGCAACAACAGATGAATGATAAGTGGGGTATGATTCGGCCTGTAGCTGTGCAGCGTCCAAGGCCCGAGCCTGATCGTAGGCAGTTTGAAGATCTAAAGTTCTGTTTTCCAACAATCGCTGGCGAATCGCTGAGGATCGAAGTCCACTGATGAAGGAGTCACGAATGGAGTCATCACGACATTGCACTGCAGTACTGTCGCGAAAGTTGCAGTCACGACTGAGTTGTTTCAGTGCTTGGAGAAATGTATCGAGTGACTCCCCAGTCTCCTGTTTGCGGACTGCAAGCAAATGTCTAGCATAGATTTCATTCTGAGGCTTTACGTAAATTCCTTCGAGGATAGCTATAGCGTCTTCATAGGTATTGCAGTCACCTATAAATTCATAGACAGTAGGTGTAACATAGTTCACCAGAAGAGCCAATTTGTCCACAGTATTGTCAGCTAATGATGAGAGGAACTTATTGAATGTGCGGAACCAGTGATTCCATTCCTTAGCTGCGTTAGCACAGTTGGAGTCTGTATTAAATCTTTCAGGCCTCAGAAATTTTTCCATGATATGGATGAGTTGAATAAATTGTTATGAAAAGGCCAATGAATTCAACGTTTAGAGGCTTTATTCAACTAATTCAAACATAATTCATAATCGAGATTACATCTGAAACAGAACAGAAATAATAATTAAACACAATGAAAACATAATAGCAGTTAGCAAAAGTAAGTAAAGTTAAATTTACAACAGGAGTTTATTGAAGGAGCTCAAATACTTTATTTACAGTTTCTTCATTAATTTCATCTAGTGGTGTTAATTGTCAAAATGTGCCATTGTTGCCAGTGCTGCTGCTGCATAGCCCACCTACGCCCTCGCACAGTGTCAGTAGTCCAGATATCATAGGCTTTTTCATAATTGTATTCCTCCCAATTTTCTGCATTCAGAACCAGATGCATCAGGATGTCAGTTGTTGGTACCAGTAATTTGCTTCGGTCTTTTGTTTTTATTCTGCCATACAAACTAAATCCCCGTTCAACAGTAGCACTCTCGGAACAAAAGCACAGGATGATTTTCGCAAGCCTTGCAAGATCTGCCCATTCATTTTCATCATTTAGTTAGTAATATATCACGCCAATTTTTAGTGCTGTTATGTATATGCTCATATTTAAATTCTTGCCACTCGATCTGACAGTTTGTTTGGTTCTGGTAGCTCATTATAATAGTGCTCTTCGAGAATTTTGATTTCTTCTTTTCCATATGTTCTTAAATCGCAATTGGATGACATCTCACTAAGTAAAAATATTTTAGCAGCAGTCCCAATTCGGTGCTCATCATCAAAGCGGTCATGAATGTTTTGAACAATATCGGCCACAAATTGCTTTATTTCTTTTATATATATATTTATATATAGGTATATATGTTTTTGAAAATACACCTAAAATTTTAAACATTAGGTGTATCATACATCCAGACATTTTTGCAAAAAAAAAAAAACCAGGCGACAGCCCCGAGTCCCGAGTCGTGGGATTCTAGAGAAATTTGCTGCCAGTTCCTTTAGGTTCTCTCTCTTTCGGGAGGGCGGGTGAAGTATGTTGTACAATCCTGTCCCGTGGGTTACTAGGACCCCATCCCATCCCTACTCTGTCCTTTTAGCTTAGGCTAAGGATGCTCTCCTCTGTCTGACTTGACAATACTGAAATGTTTTTTTTTTTTCATTTTTCTCTACTCTTACTATAAGGATCCTATTGCTACCTCATGCGTAGGAAGAGAGGCTTTGGAACCTCTATAAATAACACCATTTAACGCTCGTAGATCGTGAGACTGGGATGGAGGGGTCCCAGGCGTAGGGGCGCGATGAATGGAGTGTGGCTAGTGCCCCGTTAAGCCCATCCCTAACGCGTAATGGCCTGACCAGCTCCCTGCGACCGTTCTTTGGTGACCAATTGATGGTGCTTGGCTGTACTGTTCTTAGGTGAGAGAGCTTTACTGCCCAGCTGGGAAAGTCTCGGACGTAGCTGCTGGGTCTGGTGGGATATCTCTTGAACACTGGATTCCAAGAGTCTGGCCACTTGTGAGTGACTAGTAAGACTTAGTAAGGAGCTGCATCTCGCTGTCGCTTCTGGCGGGAAATCCGTGACGCCTGCGTCTCGAGTGTTTGTCAGTTGGTAGCTGCGACACGTTTGGGACTGTCCAGCCCTGGGGAGACCCTTGGTCGGTGCGGCAGCAGCGAGAGGTGTAGTCTTCCGGATGGTATGAACATCACTTGCAGAAAGGCGGATGCGGCTTGCGCGGGAAGAATTCACCCCCTCCTTTTTTATGTACTGGTCAGAACGTTTTCGATAGTTTTCATTGTTAGAACGCTTTATCTTATTCAGTGTGTTCGGAGATAGAAAAAAAAATAAGTTACAATGATTGGACTGCAGAAACTGAAGGCTGAGTGCGTGAGGTGTGAAGTAAACCAGTGAGTGACGAACTTCAAAGAAGCTTGCTTCGAGAAGATCAACCACTCCAGCATGTGCCTCTTTTGCGAACTCGTGCAGTTGTACGAGAAGCTAGAGGACGGTCCGGCGGCTCGAGTCGTCCAGCTCGCATGTTGGAGGCGCGGCGGTCGCTGACGCGGCTGCGCCCTCCACCCCGGAGCTTATTGATAGGATAGCCGCCCTGGAAAGGCGATCCAGTGGCGGACAGGACAGAGCTCGAGACTGCGGAGAAAGGATAGAGGTGCAACTGGGGACTGGGGTGCAAAGTCAGTGTCAGGAATCGCCAGCGACCCACGTGGAATGCTCGGAACCGCGACGCAAGGTGGAGGGAAGGGAGGGCGCAAAGAAGGGGCCGCTAGAGAAGGCGGGGAAGGGGCCGATAAAGAGAGTGGGTGGGAAGGTGCCTACTGATGGCCAAAGTCCCCGAAGGATGTAGCTGCCGGTCGGGGTGAGTCGGGTGCTGTAAGTGCAGCTGAGTCTACGGGTATCGAAAGGTATCGGGCAAGAAGGCTGCGAAGCCGAAGCCTGAGACCCCGGTTGCCGCTGTCAGGACCTCCAACCGCCTTAGTCTCCTGTGCGCGAAGGAGGAAGACACCGTTTTGATTGGGGACGGTCAAATCAGGGGCCAGAAGTACTTTGCTTCTGCAAGCCGGGACAGGAGGAAGGTAAGGTGCTTACCCGGGCGGGGAACGGCGCAATTAAGGAAGGAACTAGAGAAGCTGCACGTGGCTAGTCGAAGGACTGCGATCGTTGTCCACGCTGGTGGTAACGACCTGTTCCTCAAAGGCGGTAGGGTAGGTTCGACCGAAGGGATCATCACCGAGATCATGTCTCTTGCGGATGATCTGAAACTTAAGACAGGCAGGGGAATGTTAATGGGTATTTTACCGCGGATGACTGCCAGTGACCACGCGCTCAGTAAGGTCATTGGCATCAACGAGAGGGTGCAAGACTTGTGCGTCCCACTGGGCGTGAGGTTTGTTGACCCTTTCGACGCGTTTTCGGGTAGGTGGGACCTTTATCAGAGGGATGGTGTCCACCTCAATGTCAAGGGTAAAGGTGTGCTAGGCGCACTGCTCGACCGGCACCTATACCGTATGGTGAGGTAAAGTCCGGGGATTGATGACGGGCCCCCACCGTGGAGAGATGATCTTGGGCCGCTGTCGGACGTACCTTCAACTGAAGGGTGCGTCCATGTATAGGTGGGTGACCCTCCTTCCCCGTTGGAGGGGGCTGAGGCTCCTGCAACGGTTGCCCCCTCGTTGATGAGGGGCTCTTCAACTCCCGACAACCCTGGCTGTTCTGGAAACTGGTCGTGCTAGTGGGCGGTCAGAATAGGGAAGGCTCCCTCCGTGCAGTGCTTTTTAATGCTAGGTCGATTAGGAATAAGTTTTGCGAACTACGGGCGCTCTTAGCATCAGAATACCAGGATATCGTTGCTGTCACCGAGTCCTGGATTCCTACTGATCGTAGGGACTACGTTAGGGAGTTCGATATTCCCGGGTAAAGAATGTTTCACAAGGACCGCACCCGTGGGGAGGGGGGAGGGGTACTAATATACGTGAGGGACACGTTTGAGTCCGGTTGACTACCAGTTCCGATCGGAACGGGAGCTGCTTGGCGTCGCGTCGCTTTGAACCTGGGAGGGACGAATTATAGGTTAATCTTGGTGTACAGACATCCGCATCTCCTCCTCGAGCAGGATACAGCCCTGTACACCGAACTTCTTAGCCTGCTACGGGACAGGGTGTGTAGTTTTAGGAGACTTCAACTGTCGCGGCATAAAGTGGGAAGACAACTAGCCTCCTCCCTTCGGCATCAGCAGTCCTGACTTTGATGATGAAAACTTCCTGACTCAGTGGGTCAATGGGCCTACTCGAGGCGAAAGCGTTCTAGACTTAGTATTCATGACCGAAGATAACCTCGTCACTGGCCTCACTGTTGACGAATCGTTGGGCGAGAATGTTCACGGTCTGATTAGGTTCTATGTGTGCGTCCCTCGGGTGAAGCGTAGTAACTCGAGAGCCAGTAAGCTTGATCTACGTCGGGCGGACTTTGTTGGCCTCCGGGATAGCGTAGGTGAGATGGGGTTAGAGGTCGGCGGCGATGTTGAGGGAGTGTGGAGTGCATTCCGGGACCAGTTTATGGTGGTGCAGTCTGCTGCCATACCCTCAAAACCGGTCACTTCTGCTTCAACGTAGCCTAAGTGGTTCAGTCGTGACATCACTTCGGCTATCCGAAATAGGAAAGCTGCGTATAGGAGGGCGAAGGCCAATCGTTCCCATGAGAACACTGAGGCGTATGTCTGCCTGTGCAGGGAAGTGAAGGCGAAGGTTAGGCTAACCAAACATAACTAAGAACTCAGGGTGGAGAGCCTCTGCAAGGGGAACCCTAAGGAGTTCTTCAGTTATGTTAATAGTAGAAAGCCCATTGGAAGCATGATAGGCCCGTTAAAGGACCCCAGCGGCGCGCTGCGGACATCGCTAATGTGCTGAACGAGTACTTTGCGGGAGCGTTCACCAGGGAGGACACCCACGTCATCCCCGAGCCAGGCGTCAGGACCGAAGGTGCTGGCCTGGATAGTGTTCGGTGTACCGCGACAGTCGTTGCCGATAGAGTAGACAAAAGCGCGTTTGAGGCTCCTGGGCCAGACCAGTTCCTCCCCAGAGTGTTGCGGGAAGTGCGCGACCAGGTGGCTCCCCACCCACCTGGCTACAGTCTTCAACAAATCGTTGGAGACGGGCCAAGTGCCTGGTGACAGGGGTCACATTGGCTTCCCTCCAATCTTTAAGAAAGGGGATCACAAAGTCCAGGGAACTATCGTCCCATTAGTCTCACTTCGGTTGTAGGTAAATTATTAGAGGGGATAACAGCAGTTAGGTTCGTTGACCATTTGGATTCCTACAAGCTGCTTGGGTGGCATTGTTTACTAGAAACTTTTGGGGGTGGCTTTCTTTCATTGATCCAACTGTTCATTTGTAAGTATTCTATCAGTAGAAGAAAACTGGATAGAAAAGCATAATGATCTCTCCCCACCCTTCCCGCCGCTACGGAGAAAGGTTGAAAAAATACCTTCACGCTGGAAAAAATAACCAAGGAGATATGCACATGTGCGTGCGCTTGAGAGAGAGAGTTACAAGGAAAAGAAGCATCTCAAAAGGCCTTGCGGCCAATACCGAGGAGGTACCAATGGCAACGGGTGCCGGGGAAAATTTCCTACACCCTCAAATAGTGTGCAAGATTCGGTCTAACCTTTTCTTGAACTGATCCACAGAGGAACTTCACAGCTTCTGAAGGTAGCCCGTTCCACGTGTCACAGATCTTATACGTAAAGTAATTTCCACACACACACACACACACACTAGTGCTAAACCGTTTCAAATCCAACTTTCAACCATTGTTGCGAGTTGGCTTATCATTTAAACTAAACATGCTTCTAAAATCGACATTGATGAACCCGTGTAACAGCTTCAAAACCTCGATGAGTTGACCGCGCAGCCTCCGAATTTCCAGCCCATATGCCTAACGGAAGGGATTAACTTTGTGGCCCTCGCCTGCACTCGCTCCAGCTTCTCAATATCTTTCCTGAGGGTGGGCGACCAGACCTGCACAGCATACTCCAGGTGCGGCCGAACCAGGGAATTCTACAGAGAGCACAATCTCCTTGTTCCAAAATCGAAATTGCCTCCTCATATAACCCAACAGCTTCTGGGCCTTCTTTTCCACCTTTACGCACTGCTTGGTAAACTTAAGGTCGCTGCTAATTAGCACACCCAAGTCCTTTTCCAAATCAGTGGCCTCGATTTTACTCCCCAACTGGGAGTAGTCTGACTTGGGATTGGCGTATCCAATGTGCATTGTGCATCATCTTGCATTTATCCAAGTTAAACGGCATTTGCCATTTTTCGGACCACTCTTCTATCCTACGTAGGTCCGCACGCAGTTACTCGATTGCTTCGGGCGTCCGAACATTGGCTCCAAGCTTCGTGTCTTCAGCGAATAGAGTAGGGTGATTGATATACTTTATCTTGACTTTGAGAACCTTTGATAAGGTACCTCACCGCCGGCTAATGGCCAAAGTGCGCGCGCTGGGTGTTGGTGGGGAAGGAGGTAGGTGGATTGGAAACTGGCTGAAGAATAGGCGGTAGAGGATTGTAATTAAAGGGGCTAGCTCGGGTTGGGCCTCGGTCACTAGCGGGGTTCCTCAGGGTTACGTTTTGGGGCCACTGTTGTGTATCATTTACATTAATGATATCGACGCTGGCATCGTCAGTAGGATCGCCAAATTCGCTGAAGACACGAAGCTTGGAGCCAATGTTCGGACGCCCGAAGCATTCAAGTAACTGCGTGCGGACCTACGTAGGATAGAAGAGTGGTCCGAAAAATGGCAAATGCCGTTTAACTTGGATAAATGCAAGGTGATGCACAATGCACATTGGATACGCCAATCCCAAGTCAGACTACTCCCAGTTGGGGAGTAAAATCGAGGCCACTGATTTGGAAAAGGACTTGGGTGTGCTAATTAGGAGCGACCTTAAGTTTACCAAACAGTGCGTAAAGGTGGAAAAGAAGGCCCAGAAGCTGTTGGGTTATATGAGGAGGCAATTTCGATTTTGGAACAAGGAGATTGTGCTCTCTGTAGAATTCCCTGGTTCCCTGGTCGCCCACCCTCAGGAAAGATATTGAGAAGCTGGAGCGAGTGCAGGCGAGGGCCACAAAGTTAATCCCTTCCGTTAGGCATATGGGCTGGAAATTCGGAGGCTGCGCGGTCAACTCATCGAGGTTTTGAAGCTGTTACACGGGTTCATCAATGTCGATTTTAGAAGCATGTTTAGTTTAAATGATAAGCCAACTCGCAACAATGGTTGAAAATTGGATTTGAAACGGTTTAGCACTAGTGTGTGTGTGTGGAAATTACTTTACGTATAAGATCTGTGACACGTGGAACGGGCTACCTTCAGAAGCTGTGAAGTTCCTCTGTGGATCAGTTCAAGAAAAGGTTAGACCGAATCTTGCACACTATTTGAGGGTGTAGGAAATTTTCCCCGGCACCCGTTGCCATTGGTACCTCCTCGGTATTGGCCGCAAGGCCTTTTGAGATGCTTCTTTTCCTTGTAACTCTCTCTCTCTCAAGCGCACGCACATGTGCATATCTCCTTGGTTATTTTTTCCAGCGTCAAGGTATTTTTTCAACCTTTCTCCGTAGCGGCGGGAAGGGTGGGGAGAGATCATTATGCTTTTCTATCCAGTTTTCTTCTACTGATAGAATACTTACAAATGAACAGTTGGATCAATGAAAGAAAGCCACCCCCAAAAGTTTCTAGTAAACAATGCCACCCTAAAAAATGGTCAAGTAAACACTGCCACCCCCCCCGAAATCACTAAAGTAAAGAATGTAAGTAAAAACACCTTCATGAGGAATTGTTTATTTATTAATAAGGAATAATTTTAAGGAAAAAAAATTGTACTTACGGAGAATGACATTAAAATTTATAGGTCACAAATATGTTCATGGGGACACCTCTGATGTTTTCAGAAGAAACGTGAAAAGATCACTGAACTAACAGTCACTCTCCACCACTATTTGTACAGTAGCGTAGATAATCTAAATCTTACATTTAAACTAACGTACAAGACCTAACCTAAATAACTTACAGATCAATGAAAGAAAGCCACCCCCGAATTGTGTCATTGAAAGAAAGCCACCTCGGACCCGTTTGGGGGGTGGCTTTCTTTCATTGATCCGAACATTTTAATAACGGGAACCTCCCCGAGTGGACCGAAGGGTCTTTGAGGCTTCCTCTTGTCCTTGTAATTCCTTGTAAGCGAGGTACCGACCTTTTCTAAATCCATATATCTAAAAAAAAAATTATTAACCAAACCTTATTCAACAACCTAACCTTAGTCCCATCAAGCCGAGAAGAGTGAGTGTGATAACTGATAAGTGTTTCGGGCGTATTTCAGGGCTGGAAAGGTGGTTTCTGTTAAATCGTTAAATAGCAAAGTACTCGCTGGTCTAACCTAACCTAAGCAAATCGAGCCAAACCTAATTTAACCTAACCTAGTGTAACCTAAACTAATCAAAACCAGCTTTTTTTTTCCAACAAAATATTCCACTACATCTATGAATTATTACACACTGTACTCCTTATACTATACTCCAATTATACCCAGTTACACACACACACACACACACACACACACACACACACACACACACACACACACACAATTCAATGTCTCTTAAAGAATTCCTGATACATTTGTGCCGATCTCCTTCATTCATTTGATTGGATTTATCTTGGGTTGCAAATTGTTTCGTTCGTTCCTGCCACCTTATTTAATGCGTTCAATTTCAGTATTTCTCTGAAGACAACAGAAACACACGTGATGCATTTACTCATTCAGTGAATTGCTACAAATATTTTAATAGGTATGAAAAGCGTGTTTTTCTTAGGATTTTGAAACGGGCAAAGGATTCCTTGGTTCTTATTCAATCTTCGGAAGAATCTGAGATCAATTCACATTTCACAAATGCAACATGCAGAGATACTGAATGGGATGTCAGAAACAATAACAAACACATTGATTGAGTAACAAACCACTCGCAACATTCCTCTTATAGTTCGATCTTCCATCACAACAAGAAATCCTTAAAACTTAATGATAATCAAGTTACACCAAACCATCGTTAAAAACATGAAGAAACACGATTTCTTCACTCAAACCACATTTACTACAAAATCAATGAAACCAATATTATTGATGTAAACTTAATGGCTTCCATAAATCAAAAACTTAAATTCTTCATTCGTACCTCGTTAAAACTATTATTTTTTCATTTACTAATCAACCTCATTACTGGAACCACAATTTGTGGCGATCGGAGGATATAATATCACGAGTTAATAACGCTTCACATAACTGTAATGTGGGTATGTTTGGTTAATGAACTTTGATGGACTACCACAACAATTACAGGAGCAGTATTTAGAAGGAATAAACCTCAGAATGGGAAATAGGAGAAAATGAGGTTTGAATAAAGGGCAGCAAGTTACGAAGTCGAAATTTTCAGAATTCAAAACTTTTCATCAGCAGAAATTTGCAGTTAGTTGAAAAAGGCTCTGATGAAACGGGAACTAATTTTCTTATTAGTTTCACGGAAGGAAATTCATAAAAGCGACTAGAAAGGGTACGTTTCGACTAACCACTATTAGAATTCATCTATTTCAGGCACAAAAAAAGTATAGGAGCGTATAGGCATCCTTTTTACTTTGATCAGCGCACGACTTATGATAAAAATGTAGGCATCTCCGGTAAACAGTTGATCGGATTGACTCTTGGTGTACAGTTGATGTCGTTGAAATGTAGTTGATATTCATGACAATTCACAAATTAATATTGCTGTACATGTTGATTAAATGAAGTGGAATCAGTGGCCGGCGGATGATGATGGTGAGACCTTTTTCCTCTTTTTCTGAATGAATGTTAACCCACGAATGATAGGTGTTGCTCCTTACTTAACCCCTTATTCTCTTCTCTTAACCCCCTACTCTTTCCTTTCTCTCGGGCTAGCCTTAGAGTGGATCTTAGGGTCTTTGTTAGCCTTAGCTTCTGTAGATCTGTAGATCATCATCATATAAATGCATTAATATTATTCATTATTTACAGTAGCTTTAAGATGTAATGTGATACGAACGTAATGTCGCATTCAGTCATTCTTATCGCGTAAAATGATGCGACGTCACTCGCTCAAAGAACCGTTATTGCTCTTCGTCACCAGAATCACTCCATACCATTAAACACGGCCCTTTTGCGTAATATATTCTACATGTACAGTGGACATAACTATCGTGCAGTGGGAATTATATGAATGATAACGGTCAGTTTTAAATATTTTAATGATTTTTAATTAAAATTATTTTTAAATCGTTATAGGCTCATAAAGGTTTAGTGTTTAATAGTGCTTTCAACATCAAATACAACAGAAATAAAAATTCAAACGCTTCCAAATCTTTGTTCGGTAAAAATAATAATTATTCGCAACTTTTTAATGTTTTGTCTCAAAATATAACTGAATGATGTTGAATCTACTGAGACTTCATAGAGACAGTGTGACTTAAATATGCTAAAACGGCTAAGAAAACCCCAATAAGACGCCATTTTGAAGAGGTCATTGAGGCGCGACTTCGAAAACGGGTATGAAAGTTGTTCACTGGCTGGGTCTCATTTGTCGTAAATGGCTTCATTCGTCCTTGTTTCTGGCCGTCTCGTTTCTTCATGGCGAATCAACCATGCTCTGAAAGACCATTTTTCCGCCCTGTCTCTCGTTTAAGTCGCGATTTGATTCTTTATAAAGCGGGCAAACTGCCAAAGATGAAAGTGAAGCAAAAATAACAATCCAACCTCGTTAAACTATCAAATCTTTCGGGGAACTTGAAAATAATTTGAATGCTTTTCTTTTTTATAGGCCTATAAATTTTCTGGTAATTATTTCGAGTTATCTGGCGTTGGCGCAAACTTATTTATTTTTCGTTTTTAAGGTCGTTCAAATATTTTCCCTTTTTAAAACGATTGTAAACAATTTTATCGCGTCTCTTTTTCATTAATTTATTTGGAAAACCTTTTTCTTCCTTGAACAGATTCACTTGTAATAAATTTGTGTATCAGCCGAATTCTCTTCCATACGAGATACATAAAAAGAAGAAAGAGGAAAATATTTATTTCTTAACTAAGTATATTTCTTTTATATTGAAACAAATATAAGTTTTTGTTTTTGTCTTTTTGCGAAAATTCCAAGTTTTTTTTTGCAGAACTTGAAAACATTAAGCGTTTTTTCAGGCCCATAAATAGTCTTATGCGGGAGTTTATTCCTCGTGTTTGATTCCAACTTTGAATGAGAAGTAGTACCGCTGCGTAATGAAGGATGCTTATCTCGGAAACGAAATGACTCTATCACAAGAATCTCTCGGGCATCCTTTATTACGTTCCTTGAGAATATTTCGGTAATTCCCGAGAGACCTCAGTAAAGCTATTTGAGGGATCCGTCGTCTTTCCAATAAATCTAAATTGGAGAGTAAACCTTACGCTGAATTTTATCAAATAATTCGTTAATTTTATCTTTCGTTTTTAATAGTTTAGAGGAAACTGTTTTGACAAAGACCCTTTCTGATCATTGTATTTGATCCTTATTAGACCAAGAATAATTATTATTATAAACTATAATTTAGTAAAGTTTTTATTAAAAAATAAGGAGTAGAAATAAAATAAAATCTTTCAACGGTTTATATTTCACACTTAAACAACGTTTGATCCCTTTTCATTCTTGTGAATTTTGGTTAAAATTTTCCTCCGTTCGTGATCAGTCGATGACGTCATCAGCCCCGAAACTTCTTCCGAGTGCCTGTCCTCCTCGCGATGACCTCTTCATCCAGACTCTTCTCGCTTCAAGTCTTCCTCCTCGCCCTCACTCTGTTCTCGTGGGGACTCCTCTTCCTCTCTGTCGCCCTACCCGGACAACACGCCTTCAGGTAACGTTTTAAAATGTGAAATGCGTAAAATGACTAAAACTCATTTTAGATCTGAAGGAACTAGTAACGTCTCTCTCAGATTAATGAACGCAAATCAAAGCGAAATTGTTCAATTAATATAATTCCACTAGAAAATGACAATTTTTCTTTGTGGAATTTGCATCATTTGTCGTTTGGAGCCGATTTCTCCCTATTGGAAAACGATATTTTCGCTTCAGAAAGGATTTGAGAATGAATCGTTTCCTCGAGCCAACGTCACTTGACCACCACCGAGCGAAGAAAGCTATCCGCAGAGACTCTTGCGCCGAATGCTGGTCGGTCCTGCGGGGAACCAAACACGAAAATAAGACTGGTTCCTCCTCCGGCTGGAGTGACGCTGATCCTTTCTACTTCTTCTCTCTCAACTCGGCTCTCACATCGTTAAGGATCCGATTGAGAATGGCTGAAAAGGTGAGAAGATTCACGCACGAAGAATAGGAATTCATTAATGGGTTCCTTCTAATAATATCTATTTGAGGCGAAAAGGTTTTGCGCGTGTAATATTTCTATTGTTTTCATCAGGTAGCGGGAAATAAGCGGACGGAAGTTAACGAAATTGAATGTAAAGTAAAAAGATTACATCAAAAAGTAAAGAAGATATTTGAGGCTAAAAGAAAGGTCTCCCCTTCGAATACGACTAAAACACCATCATTCCGAAAGAATGTTTCTGAAGCCAGTTTCGAGTCTTCCAAGAAAAACAACAAAATGACAAGTCTTAATTTAGTGCCTTTACCTAAAGTATCTGTGATAGTTGATGGACGAGACAGTGATATCGAATTCCTTATAAATAGCGAAATAAAGGTTTTTGCAGAGTTAATATTTCACGTTGGTGTTGATATTTCTTCCACTTTATTACAAGATTATAATTCGGAAAAGAATATCTATTTCTACGAAATCTCAAAGAATGCTTCGATGGGAGGTGTGTACAATATGTTAATGAGGCGTGTCACCTCGCCTTACACTCTGGTAGCTTCAGATCTCCGTTATTTACACGAGGACATCAAATTAGATAAACTGATATCATATCTTCAAAGGGGAAACGTGTGGGCAGTCGGAGGAGGTTTGTTGTCGTCCCAAAACGAATGGCAAAATGGATGCCTGCAAACGACTTTCAAGAATTTTAGAGCAACATTTTATCGAAAAACCATCGCGTGGTTAGATGGTTGTCTAGTTTGCAGCGCTTTAGACGGTCCTTTTCTCGCCCTAACACCGGTCCTTCGAACGCTGGAATGGAACGAACACCTTTCGAAGAAAGCACTCCCTCTTGACCTGTTCCTCAGATCGTTTCATTTTCATCATCAAAACGCGGCGTCATGTCCGGATTTGGTTTTTGCGTCGAGGGAAACGTTCGAGACTTTAACGAGAGAAGATGTCGTTGAATTGGCGAAGGTGCATCGCCTGAAAGAGGTTCATCTGCCACAATCCCCTCCAGTAGTGCTGAAGTGCCAGGAGATGAAGGACGTATGTCGAGAGTCTGGGGAGATGGTTTCGCCATGCTGTTTGGCGGAGCTCGCTTCCATGATCCAATTTTTCCTTTCATTTTGCGAAGCGCATAAACTGTTTTGCGAACTTCAGGAAGGCTCTTTGCTGGGTAAATAAACCTTTGTAACAATTATTTTGGCAAACAAAGTCATTGTTTAATTTGATTTTATAGTTATTTCAATATTAATAGGTGACATACAATAGTATCCTTTCCTTTTTCGGTTAGGTGCTGTCAAATTTGGAGATGTTCTTCCTTGGGAGAGAGATGCCGACATCACATTTCACACGGCAAATTTCTCAGCCATTCGGGATCTGACACCGGTTTTCGCAAACGCCGGATTCACTCTCAAACTTAGTAAGCGTTTAAATTTTACTTCTTTCTCGTCATCAGTTCTGTTTTTACTTCGTGATTTTTCTTTTCATCCTAATTACGCTTTAACCTATAAATGCACGAAAGCCAGTCGTAAACAATCGTCGTCTGAGGCGACTTTTGATGCTAACAGCGAAGAGGTTTAAGGGAAAGTTTTTACCATTTTTAGCCGATAATCGTTGGTGTTGCGTGAATGGATCTGAGGCGGGTGGTGAAGGGAAGCTGATCGGGGACCGATGGATCGTCGAATTGTACAGTCAGCACGCGATGGACTCTGAGGAAATGACTGCAAAACATCAACTTCCCACCAAGTCAGTCCAACTTCGTCGTTTATTCATATTCCATGCTATTATAGTCTTTATTAACTTCACACTTTTATTATATCTATTTATCTAGTTAATTACTTATCTATTTCCCCAATGCACACGTGAAATGGTCGTGGATGCATCCAAATAATATTCTTGATATACACCAAAAGGCGATTTGAACTGTAAAGGTTTTAACTGAATCACAAAACTTTGAAATTGAAAAGAAAACGTTTTTACACGACTTTAACTTAATTTTACCATTAAACCAGAGTGGAACTCCATGGTGGATGGGTTCGGGCCCCGACGAACCCAGGAGAGTACGCCCGGAATCGCTACGGAAGGAATATTTACCGCCATTCGCAACACTGGCTCGATTTAGGTGAGAAAAAAAGGAAGGTTCCCTTTCGAAGGTACTCGAACAGACTCGTTCACACTTCCACTTTCTCATATTAGGGTGTGTCAATTTTAGGGAGCAAAGTGAAATCTTTAGATTTTCATAAACTATTAGTGACCAAATGATGCATTTGTATGTGCTAAATCGAAATACGGCTTTAAAATCCAGATTTGACTACTCCGAGCTACTTATATTTGAAGTTGAAGTTTACGAAAAATCAGTAATTTTTGAAAGTATTTTTTTATTGTATATAACTACATTTTACATGTATTACCTACAATTAAAGACATTTTGATTGTATTTCAATATTAAAACTTAGAAATATAGATAGGTTTCTTGAACTTTGCCAAGGATGCCATGTCTACCTTGCTCTTGTTCCTGGACATGTGCTCCCTACTGGCCACCTGGCCACTGATGTACGCCTCCCTCTCTTGTGAGTAAACATATTGTGCTGCTTCAGTTGTCATCCTTACACACCTCTCTATTGACTGTGTGTGTGTGAGGGCCATGCAGGAACTTCCATTGGTCTATCCAGAAACTCCTTTATTGCAGCAGTGGTGAGGGAGCAGGTCAGAGGAGGCTCAGTCACGCCAGAGTTCCAGTCAATAAGCTCCGAGAGTTTGGTGGCATCTGGGTTTATATCAGGAGTCTTCCTGGGTCTGACACTACAGTTTCCTACCTGTGTGTCCTCATCTCCTTCACCTCTGATTTCCAGTATCCTCTTCACTGCCTCCCTCCTCTCCTCCTCCACCTCACTGCACAGCATGGAGCACAGCCTCAGTGTGTGCATACCAAACTGATCTCTTCACTGTAGGCATCACTATTCCTATCACCTCCTTCTCCTGACTTCTGAACAGCTCCAGCTGGTACAATACATGCCTGGGACCCTCCACCCATTTGTGATTTAACTTGATGTTGAACCAGTTTGGCATGTAGACTCCCACTATGAATTCCACAATTATCCTCAGATTCTTCAGGTTCCTACCCTTCAGCCCATGTTTGGAAATCCACAATCTGCAGAACCTTAGAGCCGTGGTGAGCCACCTACTGTGACAGACTGGCCCAATCTTCAGGAGAGCTAGACTCTGAGATACCTCTCCCGATCTGATGGTAGTGATGATTCTGTAGCCATATGATTGGTCTGTGCTGAGGTCCTTGACTACCTCCTGACTGAGATGGGGTAGAGGAGGACCAACAGTGATCCTCGTGAAGTTTGGGTTGATCTCCAGCTCAGTGGCAGTGTCTAACATCTTCCCTAGGGGCCCAGACCACTTGTTGCTCAATGTCTTGTCATCCAGTGCAGTCACCAGGTGTCTGAGACTCAGCTCCCCAGTGTGCAAGTCACAGACAATCCACACCAACTTCCTGCTAAGCTTGGCCTCCACATAATGTATTACTCCTCCCTCCCAGCCAATATTCACATTAGTACTGTCACCTATAGCCAAAAGGGTCTGGTCTGCTCCTCTCTCTCTTAGCCAGTTCACCAGATGATTAGCAATGACCTCCGCATGACTTCTCCCCTCTGCAGCTTCCTCTGGTACAAAATGCCACAAATATTTCCCACCTGGTTCATTGCACACTGTGTAGTGTTCTTCCTTAATGAGGCCAGGAAACTGCCTGTCACTGCCCTCAGCTTCCATCATTACTTTCGTGCCATTTCTTTTCCCATCAAAGAAGATACAGGTGATGCCATTTTCCCTAATCTCTTCATCAAACTTCTTGACCAGCTCCTTAGTCAGTCTCTCCTGAGCCCTCCTCACCTTGTTGTAGTCAATCACCAGTGCCGTGTCAAACTCTGTGATAAGACCAGCATCAATCCAGGCAGCAGTGGCAATCTCTGCACTCTCTCTCAGCCCAGTGTGATGTCTCAAGCTAGCCAGAGCTATGTTGGTGATATCTTCAGTGTTGTATTTCTTCTTCTTAGCCACAGGCAAGAAGAAGTTGTCGCAGCCTCTGGTATGAAGTCTTCGTCCTCCTCTCTCCTCCCTGCCTCCTCTAGTATATCTCCAGTCTCCTCCAACTCCATCTCCAGCAGTGACTCCTCCCTCAACTCCTCTTCTTTTTTGGCTGACTCCTCTTCCTTCCTCCTCCTCTTCTCCTCGGCCTTCCTTCTCTGCTCCTGTCTCTGCAGCACTGCTTCCTGTCTCCTGGTCTCAGGGTGATCAGCTAGACCTATCTGGTGTGCCCCCACACTGCCCACCTTTTCTCTCTGACCTTTAATGAAGGCAAGCTCCTGCACTGGTATCTTCTGCTCGCTCCTGCAGCTGCAGTCAATGTAAACCTCACTGTTGCAGATAGGGTTGCACCCAAGCTCACTGCAGCTCCTGATCACACAGTGACAGGTCAGGATGTCCACCAATTTGTCCAGTTTCATCATGAACCTATCTTTGACCTCTAGCTTCACATTACCAATGGACACCTTCACTGCCTCATCCCACAGTGCCTTCACTTTAGCCCTGATCCTGAACTCAGTGTTGATTATAGGTCCTGTGAATATAGCGTTGGCCTTTCTCCACTGAGCCACTAGCCCTGGAACAATGCCGTTGTTAATCAGGTCATTAACTGGGTAATTCCTCCTGTCTTCCTCACTCATCTCTCTCCTCGACAGACCATACCTCAGGAGATCTCTGGCTGTGGGCAGCTCAGCAGGGGTAAGTTCCCTCCCAGTCCCCACCAAATGACTTAGGTGACAACGTGATTTGCTTCGGGTTCTGATTTCTTTCTGACTCATCCTGGGGACCTGTGAACAAAAGAAATGTCATTGAAATTTGGATAGGCCTACTGATTATGATTACATAAAATTAAGTTAATTGAAATTCTTAATATCTTCCTATAAGCTCAGATAAAAGGTTGCGTTGTTATAGGCACAAGACTTAATTATTCAAAGTAATGACAATTTCATATATCTATCATATCAAAATATACAGAAAGTTTGGGTCACACACAACATTTCGAATAATTTGAATTACACAATATTTACATTACGAAGTAATCAAAATTGTCAAAAAGGAGGGAAAACACACGCATTCACAATCAAAACTCCAGCATTTGTGACTGTGAAACTTAGAAACCATACTGCACACCAAAAATAACCAAAGTTGACCACACATATCAATGGTACATTGATGTACGATGCTACAGTCATATTTAGGTTATATTTCAAACTTTTATGGTCAAATATAAGTAGGTAAATGGCTTTTTTAAACAACACTAAAGATATTTCTAAGTTTGCTAGATGATATAACATCATTTGAGCATTAGTAGTTTTTGAATTGTTAACTTTACTAAAATTGACACACCCTATTCTCATATCCTGTTTCATCCTCACAATTAGGTTTCACCAAATGTTGTTTTCTTGTTCAATCGATAAATATTTCTTCAGAGCATGGAAATCGTATTGTTGATTGGGAGCCAAAAAAGTGTTTTACAGCTAAGAGAAACACACATACACACACACACACACACCAGGGTTGGCAAAAACCCGGGTTTTATTGGAAAAAACTCATCTCGGTTTTATCGGGCTTTTTCATATTTTCAATGGCCAAAATA
Organism: Bathynomus jamesi; assembly: GCA_023014485.1. Taxonomy (NCBI): domain Eukaryota; kingdom Metazoa; phylum Arthropoda; class Malacostraca; order Isopoda; family Cirolanidae; genus Bathynomus; species Bathynomus jamesi. The sequence goes on from JAJOZX010003132.1 coordinate 484,265, forward strand.
GTATAAGAATAGAGCTAAATAACTGAGAGCTTATTACAAAAATAACTATTTACCACGAGTTGTATTTTTATTGGGCAGTTAGATATATATTTTGCTTGAAAATAAAATGCTCAAATAATTAATGTTTGTAATATCTCGGTCAAGTTTTTTATTGATCTTCATATTTCAGTAATGAGTACTGTGCAATAATTAATCTATTACATTATTTTATTAGTGACTCGTTGATTTATTTTGAAAAAACCGAAAAAAAAAAAGTGTGGGTTTGTTTTTTTCTGAAAAACCCTGCCGGGGACAACTTAGTCGGATCCAATCGGACCACCCCTCACACCACACACACACACACACACACACACACGGAAAGAGAGAGAGAGAGCTCTTCAAACGAAATTTTCAATTTACAGGCATGTCTCATGCATAATATGATGAAAGTAACCACGAAAGAAAATTAAAACACGATATAGTCCTCAAGTGCTTTCGTCTAATGACATTCTCAGGAACATTGACATTAATAACAACATTGAGACTATATACAAATTACAAAAAAAAAAAAAATTGGTGCAGAGAATTTTTCCTTCGTGGTTATTTTTATAATGAATATTATTCACGTGTTACTTTCGTGAAATAATATATATAATATTATATATATATATATATATATATATATATATATATATATATATATATGTATATATATATATATATATATATCAGGTCATCCCATAAGTAATGTCGTTTTTACGATAGATTAAGTTTAAACTAGTCCTACTCGGTTTAAGCATAAATTTTTGGAAGGTTATATCTAAGAGGAGATCTATCGTGTTTCGCTACATACTTTACAGACCTTGCCCAGTGAAGACGTGTGTTTTGCTTTATGTGAACCCCTCATAAACATGGCGGTATCAGAAGAGCATATCAGGCATATAATGCTTTTAAGAGTTCAAAAAAGGGAATAGTGCTACTGAAGCAACGCGAAATATTCAGGACGTTTATGGCAACGATATTCTGCATGTGAGGAAATGTCAAAGATGGTTTCAAAAGTTTAGGAATGGTGACTGCTGTTTGACAGATGCAAGAAGAAGAAGAAGAAGAATCGGCCCAGAAACTCTCTCCATCCCCGTCCACCATCCATCGACATTTGCAACAACTCGGGAAAGTGCCTAAGTTAGGAAAATGGGTGCCACATGAATTGTCGGTCGACAATCTGAGGGTGTGGGTAAACATTAGCACAGCCTTCATTCCCGTGAACTCCAAGATCCGTTTTTGCACCGTTTAGTGACTGGTGATGAAAAGTGGATACTGTACCAGAATGTTAAGCGCCGTCGACAGTGGGTTTGTGCCGGAGAACCAGCGACACCACAGCCAAAACCAAATCTTCACCCTCGGAAGGTGTTGCTTAGTGTTTGGTGGGATAAAGGTGGTGTAATACACTTTGAAACCTTACCACACAACCAAACAATCTCCGCTCAAGTCTACTGTCAACAACTGGATCGATTGAACACTGCACTAAAAGAAAAGAGACCTTCTTTGGTTAATCGGAAAGGAATCGTGTTCCACCACGACAACGCACGTCCTCATACCGCTCGGATCACTTCTGCAAAAATTGAGGAGCTTGGGTGGGGAAAACTTCCACATCCTCCATATTCTCCAAACCTTGCGCCTTCAGATTATCATCTCTTCAGGAGTCTGCAAAACTATCTTGACGAGAAACAGTATACTTCTTTAGATGACCTGCACACCAGTCTTTGTACGTTTTTTGCCTGAAAACTGCCTGAATTTTATAAACATGGCATTGAAAAGCTTGTAGGACGTTGGCAGAGTGTCATTGATTCCGATGGAAAATATATACTAGATTAAAAAGTTTCTTTTGTTTTTGTCCTTCAAATTCCAATCTAAAAAACGACATTACTTATGGGATGACCTGATATAATATATATATATATATATATTATATATATTATATATATATATATATTATATATATTATATATATATATATATCAAAGCTATTGACTTCTCCTTAGGGAAACGGAGCTTACAGATGAACAGAAGGATCAACACAACGGCATCTCTTTTAAGAATTTTTCTAATTTTAAACCCCATAAAGTGTTTTCTCACCTTTTTAATAAGAAAGATTTTAAAATTCTTAATAATTTGAAAAAGGATAACTCTGTCATCATTACAAAGCCGGATAAGGGTAAAGGAGTAGTGCTGATTGATTCAACAGTTTACATAAATAGAATGGAGACAATTTTGTCGGATACGTCTAAATTTAAAAGGGTAAAAGAGAATGTTCTGTCTAAATTACTAAAACTCGAAGATAAACTTAATAGGTGTTTGCGTAAATTAAAAAATAGTAATATTATTGCTGACAATACATACAATTTTTTATTTGCTTCTGGTTCTAATCCAGGAACTCTATATGGTTTACCTAAAGTCCATAAGCCAAATTTCCCACTAAGACCTATTCTTTCGGCATGTGGTACATTCAATTATAATTTAGCCAAATTCTTCGTTCCCTTGCTTTCAAAACTCACCTTTAATGATTATTCTATTAACAACTCGTTTGATTTTGCTAAAGAGATAAAAGAGATCAATCATGCCGATTCTCTTACTATGGCCAGTTTTGATGTCTCGTCATTGTTTACTAATGTCCCGTTAAAAGAAACATTAAATATCATACTAAATAAGTTATTCACTACTGATAATACTCTTATTAATGGCCTCACTCAGACTCAATTTAAAAAACTTCTCGAAATAGTGTGTTTTGATAATCTTTTCTTATTTAATAGCAACCTTTACAGCCAAATTGATGGGGTAGCTATGGGTTCCCCGTTAAGCCCAACACTAGCAAATGCATTTCTTTGCCATTACGAAGAAATTTGGTTGAAAAGTTGTCCTAGTAGTTTTAAACCCATATATTACAGAAGATACGTGGATGACACTTTCTTAATATTTAACCATCCTTCACACGTAAAACTTTTTCTTGATTATCTTAATAAACAACATAGTAATATTAAGTACACATGTGAAAACGAAATAAATAATAGTTTACCTTTCCTGGATGTTTTAGTTAAACGGGCTCATAATAAGTTCCATACTTCACTATTTTGAAAACAAACTTTTACTGGCTTGGGAACCAATTATTTAAGTTATGTTTTATAAATATAAGATTAGTGCTATAGTATCATTATTAACAAGAAGTTACCGTATTTGTTCGGATTACTTTTCGTTAAACGAAGAATTTAAATTTTTAAAACTACTTTATTAACAATTACTACCCTTCTCATCTATTCGATAACCAATTAAAGAAATTTTTAAATAACACTTTTGATACTAAACTCCCCATAACTACAGTACAAAAAGAAACCAGATATATTAAATTACCTTTTTATGGTTATTTATCATTGCGTATCCGAGGTGAATTGTCCAAACTGCTCAAGTCTAGTTATCCCCAAATAAATTTTAGATTCGCCTTCGTCAACCCACTTAAATTATCAAATTTTTTAAAGTTCAAAGATGAATTCCCCAAAACTGTATTACCCAATGTTGTTTACAAATACACGTGCGACAGCTGTAAGGCTGCGTATATTGGCAGCACTCAACTCCAACTGGAGGTGCGCCTTTCTCAACATTTGGGCTTGTCAGTCCGTACCAACCGTCCCCTCAGTAGCCCTCCACAATCCGCAATTAGAAACCATAGTAATGAAAACAACCATCCCCTTCATAAAACTCAGTTTGAAATTTTAACTAGATCCAATAACCTCACAGAACTCCGAATTTTAGAATCTTTGTACATCTATAGAAACAAACCCTCCCTTAACAATAATAGCTCATCCTACAAATTACAGCTCTTTTAACTAACCAACCGATTCTCATAGACATACCCTTTCTAATCCTCTGACCATCCAGTGTTCTCTTAGGCTTTGCCAAGTATGGAGGTGGATGTAAACATTGTTTATTTACCTATTGAGGTAATCTAATTTAATTTGTTTTTATAGTGATGAAATTTAAATGATTTTAATTTTGTATTGATGCAATTTTCATTTTGCTTTAAGGTTTTAATTTTAATGGTTTTAATATTGTATTGATGTAATTTTCAATTTTCACTTTTGTTTTAAGGTTTTAAGACTTAATTCACTGATGATGACAAAAGATTTGTCGAAACGTCTGAAGTACAAATAAATGAAAATGTTTGCCGTTGTGTTGATCCTTCTGTTCATATATATATATATATATTAGTGATGTAGGTCGCATCCGCATCCACGGAACATCCGCACATTTTCTCGCGTCCGCATCCGCACTTTGGACTGCGGATGTGGACCGTTGAGATAAAATGTCATTAATAAGCGGAAATTATCAAATTCTACTATATTAATAGAACTAGTTCATTGTGCGCTAAAGTGATGCAAGCGACAAGACGAGAGGCTGTTCTTGTATGAAGTTACTCTCTTGCAACCTACTTAGATCCACGTTACAAAGCTAAGTTATTTTCACCTAGTACATTAGAACGAGTTAAATCATCACTTGGCAAAGCAGTTGAAGAGCTTCAATCTCTTGAATCTGTCGCTTCGCCACCCACCAAAAGAATAAAAGTTTCAGTGACAGAACCAACACCTTCAACAAGCAAATCTATCACAGAATCTGTGTCTCAGTTTCTGAGTCAAGCAGCAATGACGAGACCTACGCGATGTCAAAAGATGTAGTAAAAATGATCGAGAGCTATCACCAAGAAAAACGCCTGGCTGCATGTGACAATCCTATTAGTTGGTAGAAAAATACGCAGAATATCTATCCATACTTGAGTAAACTTGCAAGGAAACATTTAGCCTGTCCTCCAACAAACGTACCAAGCGAGAGATTATTTAGCAGTGCTGGATTAATTTATGATGAAAAGAGAAACAGACTGGCAGCAGAAAAGGCAGAAAAATTAATGTTCCTTAAGCATAACCTTCCTATAATTAAGTTTGAACATTAAACGATGAACATCTTAGTTTACTTTATTTTAATTACTCATTTATAAATATGCCTAATAAAACTTTAAACTTAATATAAATAGTTATCAAGCTAATTAAAGATCTCTTTCTATAAGGGTGGAGGAGGTTGGGGAAAGAGGTCGGTGGGGTGCATTTGAGTTGGGTTCACGTCCCGCATCCTGGTAACACAATTATGGTTTCTAATTGTGGCTGAAACACAAAATATAACGAATTTATTTGCAGACGAATTCACTAATTGATTTCTATATTAGTTAGATGCTTGATATTATTTTATATGTTCAGAGAAAAGTACAGCAATTATTGTACAATTAATCAATTATACTACATTATAGCTACAGCTCTCTATATATAATAACTTATTATATACGTTAAACACAACAAATTTCGAATATATCCTAAAAAATAACGAAAATGTAGACATCCGCATCCGCGGATGTGAAAAAAATGACATCCGCTACATCACTAATATATATATATATAATATATATATATATACTGTATATACGCAGATCTGTTTTTATATTTGCTTTAAGAAAAATCTATATGTTAAATAATGAAGGAAAAGTTTGACATTAATGACAGAGAAGAAACGGACGATCTGTTCTTGTCTTGTTAGTGTTACTGTGATACATGGAGTTTAATCCTGTTGTTGTTGTTGTTGTTGTTGTTGCTTCCAATGTAAGGGCTTGAACAATTGTTTTTCCTTGAAGGAAAAGTGTCAGGATGGGAAGAGTACTCGACGGCCTCGTTCAGTCCATGCCGGGCGGCGGGCCACCATTCGTGCCTCGATCTGAACCCGACAGACGGTGTGGCACAGTTTCGGCTTCCTTGCGCCTAGTGCCGAAAAGGGGGGATTCTCCCACACAAATTGGAGTTGGGTCCTTCCCTCTTCGCTTCCTCCCCCCCCCCTCCCCTCGTTCTGTCATTTCATTCATATTTGATTCGTTTAAATTGAGTCCGAACACGATTTTTGATCTCTTCATTTCATTTTGATTTCTTCACAGACATTTTGTCAATAAAATTTCAACAAATTTATTATTATTTTTATTTATTTATTAAATATTCGTTTCGGAATCAAAATTGTTTTAAATTTTAACGAGAAAAATAAAGTGTAGAAAATATTTTTAAATTTATATTTTTTTTTATTTTACATCAAAAGAGACCACTTTTCTCTTAGAAAAGTTTGATTTTCAATCACTTTTTTTTTACTTGTTAAGAATCAAATGATTACGATTTTGTAGCTAAAAATGTCCTTAATCTCGAGAAGAGTCTTTTCATTCATGGTTTTAATCAAAACATTATTAAAAAAGAATAGAAATTTTTTACATTTTTTTTTCAACTTCACAAATTATTGTCGATAAAATTGATTAAAATTGATTTAATTTCGAATGCAAAAAAGGATGAGATTCCGATTTCAAAATTGGGGACTTCTTTCTTAATCTTTTGTATCGTTCTTTATTCTTTAGGTGAATTTCAGAAGTAAAATTATAATGAAAAGAATGTGAAAATTTATTAATGTAATTTGAATGAAATGTTACGAAATTGTTACATTTTAATTAGTAATTTGTTGCGCAATTTCTTAGAAATAAAATACGAAATAAGAAAATGCGTTTCATTAAGTTATACCCTAAAAACAACAGTTTTCCTATAAATTTTTCTGGACTTCCATTATAATAGCACATACGCATTACGTATAGGAACAGTTGAAACCAAATATTATAATCACATAATATATTTCCATTAAAATCTGCTAAATCTATTGGAGATCAACGGCCATGGACTATATTTGAAGCGAATTTGAGGTATAGGTTAGGGGAAACGGGGATGAGCCCGTTATTCGCAACTTATTTAACTCGCGCATGGTCTCCAAGTGATGTTTTATTTTCCTCCTATTGGTGGGATCTGTGGATATTGATTTCGCACTTTAATTACCTAACCTAAGCTACCTTAATCCGACTCCCTAAAATGTCGGGGATAATTTGAAATGAATAACCCCTAAAAGTTCGTCTGAAACTACACAAACCTAATCAATTCCTTAAAAATGTATTTGTTTTCAATCCGCAGAAAAGATGTCCCCGAATCGTATGAGATTAAATGGTAAAAGACAAATAAACAACATTATTAACAGTTAATTTGCTAAAACTTGCTTCTCACTAAGATCGAGTTAAGTTACGAGCAAAATTTAATACGTGAAATGAAGGACTTCATATGTAAATATTAGATTTTTCTTTCTTTTAAAATTGTTATCCTTAATATGAGGATTAAACGAAAGAATCAATCCAAGACTTTAACCACTTCACAATATTTTTGAAGAGAAAAAAATTGATTCCTTCAACGCATCAGAAGACGCTTTGAACAGAACATTTAAATGGGGGTTTAGGAAGAGAGAGGGGGGGGGAGGGGGAGAGAATGTTAGATGAAATGTTTGCCTTTGAGGTTCGGTGAAATATTTTATTGAATTAGGATGAGAATCGTCTTTCGAGACAAACGGTAAAATAACACAAACCTTTTTTCACTGAAACTCTTCCTAAAATGAGGCGAAATAAAGGTTCGGAATGTGAATATTCACTGATAAGAATTCATAGACAGCGAAGAGGTTGGAGGTTGGAGGTGGGAGGGAGGTAGGTTAACTCTAGTGATTGCATTTAGTTCAAAATCGGATTCAGTTTCAATAAGACAGTGCAGTTATTCATAATACATAATGAAGTTTTTTAACATTCAACTACTGTGTGTGTGTGTGTGTGTGTGTGTGTGTGTGTGTGTTTATTTATTATTTTGGTAGTGGCATCAAATGAATCTTATTTAAACATTAAAAATGAATATGGTTTGATTATTGTTAAAATTATAATTTAATTTTTAAGAGGTTTAAGAACTTGAATATGTGAAGCCTTTTTTATAAATAATGCCGATTTCCAGCATGAAATTTCGGTCAACGAAAGTAGCAACAATAATAAAAAGAACTGTAAAATAACCATTTTAAAACAATGCATGTTTTGAGAGCAAGTTGTTATTTCGTTTCGAAACCTGCAAACCATTTCAAATCGATAAATTTGAGATTCGATGAGATGCCAAATGTCTGAGACGGAGATTAGAGAGAGTGCGTCCTACTCACCCAAAAAGAAATTCAAAGCAGTGTTTTATTCATGGGGGTTAATGCGAGGGGCTTTTGGTTTGGGGGGTGGGGTTCTTGCTTGCCTCCTCTGAAATAAATAGGACACGAAAGGATTTCTCGGGTGAAAAGTTGGTGGAATTTAGTTTATTAAATTGGTCGAGATTTTCCGCCATTTTGAAACCATTTTGAAGTATTTTGAAGCGATTTGAGAGGATAATTTTGAACAATCGTTCATGGAAGCCAAAAACTGTCTCTGTAGCCACAAATAAGAGAAAAATAACGGTAAAACAATAAAGAAACAACCAAATCTAAATTATCAGAAAATAAAAAAATTAAAAACAATAATTCGAAATTTTTACAATGCGAAAATTGTGGTTTGGAGTTTTAAGAGGAAATATCTGGTTTGAATCGCGCCGTTTTTCACTCGAGGGAAAATGTCCTCTTAAAAAGATGTTTTCTTTTATTTTTCCCCTCGAATCCATAAAATAAAATGGAACAAAATTAAGGGAAAAGCAAAAATAAATCACTTTGCGACTTTTCATCGCTTGGCTTTGAGAGTGCTCGAAAAATGATCGATTTCGAGGCCTACTTTCGAGAGAAGCGAAAAAAGCTTTTCTCTTCGATATTTATGATCTTTGAGAGGAACGAAATGCGTCGTTTTTCCACGAACAACGACGAATTAAAGGGAAATTATGTCGCGGCGAAGGAGCGTTCATCGACGCGTCGATGAGAACCTTTTTCTTCGCGAGAAATTTATGCTTCGCTCGCTTCATTAAAGGGCTCAGTTGGTCAGGTCAGAAAGGGTTATTACTATCAATCATTCTTATCTAGATAGATAGATAGATAGTAATAGACGAAACTATTATTGAAGCAATGATAATGACCTTACTCATTATTATTCATTAAACAAATGTAAATACGGAATATCGCCATTTCGATGAAAAGTAAAACATATTTAGTTGGAAATGAGCCAAACAACGTTTCAACATTGACCAAAAAATATATTCCGAAAGTCCCTTTACGGTTTCTCAATGAAAAAAATTACTTCGAGAAAGGAACTAAAAATTGGAGATGATTTTTTATAATCAATTTAAGGCAAAAGTAATACCAAAATTGAGTCCTTCGAACGTTGCATCGAAAAGGAGAACTTTCAGAGTTTGAAATATGAAGAAACGAATTCTGATGTCGTAACTAGAGTCATTGTATTCTTATCAACTGATCCCCATTCGTGATTATGTTGAGAAATACACAAATTTCATAAAATGTATTTGGAAATTTAGTATAAAGGAACGCCATTAGAAGTACTATAAAAATCTATCTCATTTCGAAGAGAATCGGGACTGTTTGAACTTCACTTTGAAACCTTTCCTCGATACTAGGTCGAACCTGGCAATTTTTCCTATTTTTTGTAAAGTGGGAAAAAAATGTTTCCATCACATTTAAAAAGGAAATTAATAAAAAGAATGTCGGCAGTTATTTTCTACTCACAAATCGCTAAAATTTGAAATTAAAATATTTTAAGAGTTTAAAATTTGTGTAAATGTTTTCATGACATATTTTGCGTTTGTCTTAAGAATTCTGTCGATTCAAATTGCTTTCATTGTTTACATAAATGCGCGTTTGTATCGTAATTTTGCCTTAATTTCCGTACCATAAAAGGAGTCAACCTTTTAAATGAAAGATAGAATTGCTTCAATATTTTCTTTTGGAAAATTTTCAAATATCTTTCTCATCATTTGATGAAAGAAATAAGAGTTAACGAATGTTTCAAAATTACAAAAGAAATTTTAGAAATTTTACGATTCTTTCATATCGCATCATTAGTTTTTGATACTGTAAATATACATATTTTTACAGTCGTTAATAAGAATGTGGAGTTTTCAAGTGAATTTCTTCTTCTGAACCTGCTTCAGACAATAGATTTGTCGTGGCATAAAATTTGCTCAGAAATTCCTTCCTCTGCCGTAGGAACAGAAGGAAAGAAATGCGATGAAATCCTGAAATAAACGCAAAAACTTACAAATTAAAAGCTGAAAATAATTATTGAAAACGTAAATGACTGAAATTTACTTGAAATGAACGAGTTTTACTTTTCATTTGAAGGAAATGAAGGAAAAAATAACGCTTATACGGTTTAAGAAGAGTATAAATGTAGAATTTTAGGCCAAATTGTTGTAAAGATCTCGCGGTAAAGTGAAACGTATGTTCTGAAATTCCCTTGGAAATAATCGGTTTGGTTAAATTTGGTTCAAGTATCTATCTATCTATCTATCTATCTATCTATCTATCTATCTATCTATCTATCTATCTATCTATCTATCTATCTATCTATCTATCTATCTAAAGGAGTAGAAGAATAGAGGAAAATGTTTGGTGTAGAAAAGATGGGGGCTGAATGAAAAGAAAAATGCCGGGGCTGGACGAATTAGGGGGATGGGGAGGTAGAAGGGTCTTTCGAAGGAGTTAAAATGGCGCCATTCCAACAATGCATAATTTAAGTATTCAGTAAATCAAGTATATATTTTCGTCATATAAAATAAAATTCGTTCTTGGGTTCTGTCGCAAGCGGGTTGAGGGGTTGCGTAATTTCGGTGGGAAGTTGAGTTAGGGAGAGGAATTCCCTCTGGAAGTTGGGAAGAAAAAAGTTTTGAGGGGAAGGGGTTGGAATTAATATAAATTTATTAATTAATTTATTTGCCGTTAAAATTAAGTGAAAAAAAAAAAATTCGTTTCTTTTCACTCCAAACTCTCTCTCCAAACTCCAACTACTACTACTGCCAAAATTTTGGCACCATTTTTAAAACTCAGTGTATATAGTGCTACAACTTTGAACGGGCGAAGAGAAAGATATATATATATATATATTAGTGGTGGACCGGATGTCAGTTTTTCAACATCTGCGGATGCGGATCTTTAATTTCAATATCTGCGGATGCTGATATTTAGTGAATCTATCAATATATAATATAGAATTATGAATATATGACATAATTTTTCAAATTTCGTGATATTCCTATTATGGCAGACAATGCATAAGAATTAAAATTAATATGAATGTTTTCATTATGGTAAAAATAATAACTTTCTCAAGAATTTCAGCCACAGAAAATTCAATGAAACAAGTTTCATCCAATTTTCTGTTACCAGGTATTTGTATTTTGAGGTTTATATATTTGTTTGTTCATTAATAATTATTAATACTTTACATGAAATGTGCATGACTGGGCCTTATAAGCTAATTTAATTGTAAATTGCATAATTTATTAGAGGTAATATCCGCATAACATCCGCAGTCAGAAGTTTGGATGTTAAAAATGATGCCGATATCCGGTCCACCACATATATATATATATATATATATAATATATATATATATATAGGGTATACACACACAGGTGTGTGTGTATGTGTGTGTAATATATATATATATATATACTGTATATATATATATAGGGTATACACACACACGTGTATATATATATATATATATATATATATAGGGTATACACACACACGTGTGTGTATATATACAGTATATATATATATATAGGGTATACACACACGCACGTGTGTATGTATATATATATATATATATATATATATATATATATATATATATATATAGGGTATACACACACACGTGTGTGTATATATAATATATATAGGGTATACACACACACGTGTGTGTGTGTGTATATATATATATAGGGTATACACACACGTGTGTATATATATATATATATATATATATATATATAGGGTATACACACACACGTGTGTGTGTGTGTGTATATATATATATATATATGAACAGAAGGACCAACACAACGGCAAACATTTTCATTTATTTTTTGTACTTCAGACGTTTCGACAAATCTTTTGTCATCATCAGTGAATTAAGTCCTAGTAGTTTTAAACCCATATATTACAGAAGATACGTGGATGACACTTTCTTAATATTTAACCATCCTTCACACGTAAAACTTTTTCTTGATTATCTTAATAAACAACATAGTAATATAAAGTACACATGTGAAAACGAAACAAATAATAGTTTACCTTTCCTGGATGTTTTAGTTAAACGGGCTCATAATAAACAAACTTCACTATTTCGAAAACAAACTTTTACTGGCTTGGGAACCAATTATTTAAGTTGTATGTTTTATAAATATAAGATTAGTGCTATAGTAACATTATTAACAAGAAGTTAACGTATTTGTTCGGATTACTTTTCGTTAAACGAAGAATTTAAATTTTTAAGACAGTACTTTATTGACAATTACTACCCTTCTAATCTATTTGATAACCAATTAAAGAAATTTTTAAATAACACTTTTAATACTAAACTCCCCATAACTACAGTACAAAAAGAAACCAGATATATTAAATTACCTTTTTATGGTTATTTATCATTGCGTATTCGAGGTGAATTGTCCAAACTGCTCAAGTCTAGTTATCCCCAAATAAATTTTAGATTCGCCTTCGTCAACCCACTTAAATTATCAAATTTTTTAAAGTTCAAATATGAATTCCCCAAAACTGTATGCCCCAATGTTGTTTACAAATACACGTGCGACAGCTGTAAGGCTGCGTATATTGGCAGCACTCAACTCCAACTGGAGGTGCGCCTTTCTCAACATTTGGGCTTGTCAGTCCGTACCAACCGTCCCCTCAGTAGCTCTCCACAATCCGCAATTAGAAACCATAGTAATGAAAACAACCATCCCCTTCATAAAACTCAGTTTGAAATTTTAACTAGATCCAATAACCTCACAGAACTCCGAATTTTAGAATCTTTGTACATCTATAGAAACAAACCCTCCATTAACAATAATAGTTCATCCTACAAATTACAGCTCTTCTAACTAACCAACCGATTCTCATAGACATATACCTTCTAATCCTCTGACCATACCATCCAGTGTTCTCTTAGGCTTTGCCAAGTATGGAGGTCGATGTAAACATTGTGTATTTACCTATTGAGGTAATTTTAATTTTGTATTGATGCAATTTTCATTTTGTTTTAAGGTTTTAATTTTAATGGTTTTAATATTATATTGATGTAATTTTCACTTTTTACTTTTGTTTTAAGGTTTTAAGACTTAATTCACTGATGATGACAAAAGATTTGTCGAAACGTCTGAAGTACAAAAAATAAATGAAAATGTTTGCCGTTGTGTTGGTCCTTCTGTTCATCTGTAAGCTCCGTTTCCTAAGGAGAAGTCAATAGCTTTGATATATATATATATATATTATATATATATATATATATATATATAGGGTATACACACACACACATAGGTATGTGTGTATGTATATGTATATATATATATATATATAGGGTATATACACACACACACATAGGTGTGTATGTATGTATATATATATATAGGGTATATACACACACACGTGTGTGTATATATATATATATACACACACACACACACACGTGTGTATGCGTAGCTGTTTCGTGTGTTTTATGAAGAAAGAATTGAGTGTAAAGATGGAATTTTGCCAAAATTTGTATTCCTTTTTTGTGACTCAAACTGAAGATTTTAATTCCCCAAAATTAGAATTTTTAACCCTTGCCCAAAACGGAGACTCAGTAATGCTCAGATACGCTTTTAACTCGAACACATGGATGAAAATAGATTTCGAATCCTCCGCAGTAGTGTCTGACGCTATTTTAAAAACTCGATTTACCATTTCTCAGTTTGAGTCGAATTTAATTTTTATTTCTGGAATGAAGAACGGTCATGAAAGCTTTGAATTAAGAGTTTATGCTGACCTGATCGCCGGAAAAGGTCGCAAAAAGGGGCAGGTTGACATTAAGTAATAAATTGACCTCGTGGCCCTGAGCCAAATGGGGGTCATAATAGGCGCTTTTTAGTCTCAAAGACTTTAAACCATAAGGAGACGGAAGACCCTTTGAATCAAAAAATTTTCCAAACACTTTTTTGGACGCTAAAAATCTTCGAAAATTTAATGACGCGATGATAATTATTTTGAAATTTAAGTTTTTCCAAGGTTTTTTTTTTATAGTTCTGAAAAGTTCGCTTCTCTTTGCTTTTATCTGCCTATTCTATCTTCATATCTGAAGACGACGGCGGAGAATTAGGTTGGGATTTCCTTTACCACGCTTTTAGTCTGTTAAAAATGTAAAAATTTTCTTTTCGATAAAATTCCACTTTTAAGAAAGTTGTTAATAATTAATGTCGATAATTTTGATTGAAAAGTTTTAAGTCTTTGAGTGAAACTTTACGAGTCTCGAAAGTTGAAAGGTAAAATTTTGGCTTCTCTTTTACTCACTTTTCCAAATAAAGAAATTATTGGAGAAATTAAGGTCAAATTTGGAAGCACTTTTTTGGTAAAGGAACGCAGTTTCGCTCACAACAATGACTTTCTCCAGATACGAATCGTTGTTTCGACAAAATATTGGTGTTCATTTAATAAAAGTTTCGATTGTGCTTCTCTTTAACCAATTTCTTGGTTTTTGTAATTGAGAATTTCGGTTTTCGAGAAATGTTCAAACTCGCCGAAACTTATCCACACACCACACACACACACACACACACACACACACATTATATATATATATATATATATATATCATCCATATATATATATATCATCCACGCTCCAAAATTCAGAAAAAAATCGATAAATGATTTCAATCAAAAAACGTCATTGAGTTGTAAACATTATTTGATGACTACATTATTTTTTACTACAAAATAATTAAAACGTTTTGTTTTACAATTCTAACTTGGAAGGCCAAAGGAGCTTCAGGGTCTTCTTTTGCTGCGTCAAAGGAAGAACTCAAAGAAAAAATGGAACGGGAGGTTTCACTTTTTAAGACTCTCTGGTCAATATTCGCGAGAGAGAGAGAGAGAGAGAGAGAGAGAGAGAGATCCACTCTAGGCTAGCCCAAGAAGGAAGTAGAAAAGTTAGAAATAGCAATGAATAAAAAGAATACTGAGAACTTATATCATATTCGCACTTATAAACGTGTAAAGATTTCACACAGGAATAGTAGTAGTAGTAGTAGTAGTAACAAGCGGTAGCTCGCTATCGCCCTCCGGGCAGGTAGCAGTATATGTCACAGCTAGCTGTATATGTTTATGTATAGAAACGACGTAAGTATAGAGGAGTGTTCTGCACACGAGGAAGAGAAATAACGAACAAATGAAAAATGAGGTGACCGCCCGGGAATCGAACCCAGGATCTTCCGATTGCCGGTCAGATACCGTATGCTATGTATATTTATATTGGTACTTACGTATTATCGGGACTACCAAACTGTTTATTATGTATTTTTGCTCGTCATTTTCGTTTTCGAAGTACTTACATTCGCTTGTAATAGACATTAAATAGCTCGTGCTCGGCCGCGGAGTGACCTAGGACCGGGAAACTTGACAGAGCACATCGGCAGCTCATGGGCTATCAGTTGGTGGTGGTTGCAGAATTTTCCGATGTGCCGTTTAGTCTGTGCACGGTTTTGAAGAAAGCGGACAGACACAGACACATTTTAGCTCAATAGTATATAGGAAATATGGAACAGACAAGGCTCTCTCCCACCTCCGCCAGCCACTGCGACAGAAAATTGTTGCAAAAAAAACTTGTAGGAAAAAGCATAATGAAAATAGCTTCAGAGTTCATTCACACTATGCATATGCTTAAATCGTGTACCCAGTTACGCGTTAGATGACAGCGGAAAATAAAGGATAGCGTGAACACTAAACTATTAATCAAATCTACGCGATGTATTTTCTTAAAGGATTTTTTTATTTATTAAGTAAATGAAGGCATTATTTTTCCGTAGCCTGCCAAGGCCACCGCACCGAAGATTTATCATATCCGTTCGATTACCCATATAATACTATGTATTTCCATAAAACACTTGTTGAATTTTTGAATTGAATAACCTTTATTGATAGAACAAAGACAACACGTTGGCAATTTACAAAGACATAAATAATTGTGAAACCGGAAAACCCATTCCACCCAACCTATCCTATAAGCTTTATGCTTTACTGGTAGGTGAGTGTCTGAGCGTGTCTGTAATTGGATGTCTGTCATGTGTGTGTGTGTGTGTGTGTGTGCGCCAACTCTTTGAATGTCCCTAGTTTTTACTTGGGTCTCCCGCCGTGAAAGGTGTTTATGCGGCAAGTGATATATATTGAGTTGTTCATACTTTGCGACGTTGTGCCACCACGAAAGCGGAGAAAGTCTTTTTCCGGAGAGGAATATGAGTGGAGGGTCCCTGTATCTATCCCAGTGTACTTGTTCCTTATGGGGAATGAAAGTGTTTCGTGGGTGATCCCCGACGTTGCCACTACGACGAATTGAAGAGTCTCTCACTTAGAGGTGTTTATGAAGCAAGTGATAAAAAATGAGTTGCTCGATGGCTGATCATGCTATGTGGGGCGCAAAACAATCTGAGGAATCTCTCTAAAGTTGGGGGGAGGCCTAAGTGTAGGAAGACATTTTTAAACAAGCATAAAGGAGCACCGATCCAGAGGTTAGGTTCAACTGGCCAGACCTACAATTTAAGAATTCTCCATGCATAATTGAGAGAGAGAGAGAGCTCTAATCCGCTTTAACTCTCTCTCTCTCACTTCTAAAGTCGTCTGTCATCAACTCTGGGCAATAATTGATAAAAAAAGACCCAATTTATTATGAATTAAGTTTAATGTGATACCAATTCTTTTGATTCCTTCATAAACACTTTTCAAAATCTGAATGCGATCAGTTGAAGAAGGAATTTTATAATTAACTAAAAAGTAAGTTGGATTCATTATTCAAACGTTCAATTCAAAATTGTTAATACAACTTTGATGAAAGAGCGAATAAGCTCTCGACTCCAAACTACAACGATTATGCTCTAGACTAGGGGTTCCCAACCCTTTATGGCTCAAGGCACCCCACTGCCATCTGTTCTTGTTTCGCGGCACCCCAGGGAATTTTCGTCTCCCACTGTTTAACATCTTGACACCACCCCACCCCAACACCCCATCGCGCGTCTGTTAGTTCTTGCGCGGACTTTTACATTTATTTTTCTATGTTGTAATTCCTTCTTGACTTTTTCTTTAACTTTTTTCATAATTATTTTTGTTTCATAAAAGTAATGAAAAGTTTAAAATTATAAACTCGAAAATTTAGATTAAACCTCGTTATTATGAAACTTTGGAAACACTGTTCGGTGTCATCCACGACCCCTCTAAAACTCCGACCTTCTTACCCTCTTATGTGCGTACCCCCTCTCTACTCACTCCCCACCCACCCCCTAACCATTAGCGTTCTTCCTTTCTTTCCCTTTCGGCGATTTCGCTGTTTGTGCTATATTTTTATGCCAACCAATCAAAAAGGGATAAGCATCGAAGTTGAACGCTGAATGTGTATTTCTTGATGACAGAACGAACGCTTCATCACTTTTTATTCCACCAGTTTATAAACACGCCACTTTCGCTGTAATGACTGCAAGGACGGCAGTACTGCTAAATGTACCCTATTATGGATATAATAACTGTACCTAACGTCCAAAAGTTTGTAATGAAACTGCTCATGGCAACAAATAACTGAGAAAAGTTTCTTCTGTCTCGCTTGAAAAGTAGCGCTCCTTCATGCCAAATATAAAATGTCTCTAAATAAAACGCAGTCTTTGAGCTGAAAAGGAAGATGACTTTTTACTTTATCTATCAAAGTATGGCTTCATTCGTTACATGGCGATGAGACAAAACCAAAAGTGAGAAAAATTTAGTTTCGGTATGGAAGGTTACTTCATCAATTAATGATAACTCTTTCCAGAGACAAAAACTCTCGTTGAAATATTCGCAAACATTCATTGTCATTCCCATTTCAGTCTTGGTCTATGAATGAGAAATTCAGAAGTTGGAATCTCAAAAGAGGAAATTTTCAAATAGATCCATCCCCATTCCCACTTTAGAGGATTCCTCACTTTAAGTTTGAATTTTTAAAGAAAATACCCCCTCGTGCCTGCAATTGCGTCACAACCCGCTTTTCCCCCTTTCCAAAATCAGGGAACCCTTTTCTCAAATTTGGAATTTCCTCTCCGAGCATTCTTACTTGAGGTCTGCGGATGAGATGAGAATGGGAATCTCACTGAGTGAGAAGGATTCGGATTTAAGTCCTACTCATTTGGCTATCGGAGTACGATACATGAAATAATATTTAAGGGTCGTATATATCATTTCAGTCTTATGTAAAATAAAATGTAGGCCATCAAAGTATATGGTAAAAAGGGCAATTTTAAACCTTGTATTATAGCAGGGATTCTTAACCTGGTGCTCGCGAGCACCAAAGCGCTCTTTTAGTTGTGTAAAATGCTCTCCACCATCACCTAAAACTTTGCTCGCGAGCACTATAGTGAAGCCCTTGACCCCTCCTGCCTCATAAAAAGCAATTTATTTTATCAAACGTAGCAATGAATGATTAATGTGCATGAAAAGTTGCTGTATTTATGTAATTTAATTTGGGTCATCAGTTCTGAAGTCGCACAAAATATGATAGTCTCCCCTAAACTGCCATATTCTATGCCCGAAGACATCCAGAGAAAATAACAAAGTTGTTTTGGGTCCAGAAGGGCATTTTTTAAATTTGTATTTAATTTAATATTGCACATTATATATATCATATTCATATATCATTCAATTCCTTATAATTTTTTGCATATGATGAAAGTAAATTGAACGGAAGCAGTTATTAATTTAGGATTTTAGGTTTACCAGTTCAAAACCTGTTTACCAGTTCAAAGCCGTGCATAGAGTGTTAACTATGATAATTTCTATTCACGAATCACGGCTCAGCATCTGTTAAATGAATTTGCTCTTCAAGTCATTTTTATGTAATTAGAATGGTAAATGAATAAAAATTGTGTCATTTTATTTTTAGTGATTTTATTAAGAGATTCTAATCGACTTAGTGACATTTCATTGACTTTGTAAGTCAAATTTGGTGAAATGGCAACACTGCTGCTTAACCTCAGTCTATTTTACGACCCTCAGTGATTGTGTGGCACTATTAAACGTGAATTTTTAAATTATCCGCTCGATTATAAAGCCTTTGGCAGGTAAATAGTGTAATTGTACAAGTGAGTTCTTAACTCTTATTGAAATAACTGTTTCGTTTGAGCCTCCCTAAAATGGAAAAGTTTTTAAACTTATAGCGTAAAGACAGCAGTGCAGATTCTGACAATGCACAGCCTTCAACGTCGCAAGAAAAAGAGAAAAGGGACATGGATTCTTTGAAGGTAAAAAAAATATATATATTAGTTCCAGTCCGCTTGAGAAATCGAATATTTTGTTAGAGAACGATAACAGATCTGGAGTGATGTGCTTAATATGTCAAGTAATGTTATCTGGTTATCGAAAGACAAATTGTGAACGTCATTACAAAATACATCATGGAAAATTTTGTGAGACGTATCCAAGATTTTCCACTGCTAGAAATATTAAACTTCAAGAACTGAAAGATAAATTGAAGAGAAAAACAATCTTAACTCAACCTAATAATGCTCACAAGCTATCAACTGAAGTGTCTTTTCATTTGTCAAACAGTATTGCTAAAAAATCCATGCCTTTAATTAGTGGTGAAATAGTGAAAGAATGCGTGTATCTGCAATGGAAATTCTTACTACTGCTTTACCAGAAAACCCCAGAAAATTATTGTTAAGTTACGCTAAAAATATCCCTGTGAGCAAATGATACTGTGACAAATCGTGTGAACACCATTGCAGGAGTCATATTAAAGGAGTTCTGGGTTAAAATTGAAAATTGCACATTTTTTTTTCTTTGGCATTGGATGAATCCATAGATGTTGCCTCTGTATCACAGCTTATGTGCTTTATACGTTTGAATACTTGGAAGAATATCTGGCCAAATTTCAGTTTATGACAGAACCACTAAATTTCCAGATTGGAGATCTTACAAAAATTTTCATGCAAGATGAAATAGCAACAGCCGAATTAGAACTTATAGATCTGCAGTCATCATTGGCGATGAAAGATCTGCAGCCATCATTGGCGATGAAACACTTGTTTCAGCAAGAAAATATTTCAACATTCTGGGGATCCGTTGACTGTAAGAACGAGTCCCCATTGCTACAAAGAGAAGCATTTAAAGTTCTTGCTATGTTCGGAACAACATATACATGTGAAAGTGCATTTTCACTAATGACCCATATCATAAACAAGAAACGATCAAGACTGACCACAAAACATTTGGAAGAATGTCTTCGAATAGCTTTTTATAAAGGACAAGTGAATTACAAGGAGTTAACAAATACTATTCAAAGTCAAGGATCTCATTAAGAAGGTAACGTTCCGTAAAGATTTGTTGATAACATAAATTAAGCATCATAAAAGAAACCGTTATTAGAAGTTTAAAATTAAAGTTAATTTTTACTTTTAAAAAGGTATTATTTTGGTTTGCTTTTTAGGTGAACATCATTGGTGCTCCTTGAGAAAAATAAAGGCATTAAAGTGCTCACTATGAAGAAAAGGTTAAGAAACCCTGTATTATAGCCTATGCATTTCCAGACTTTACTTTTAATTTTACGTAACAGAATTTCCTCCCAACGGATTATGATGCCTATAATAAGGCGTAATAAAGTGAGATATTTCTATGCGCTATATATTATAATTTGGTTGTATTTGTCTACTATATGTTAGCCTAACAATATGTTTAAAGTCTTTAAATAAAGATATACGTACAGTATATGGTAAAAGTTAATAATAATGAACAAATTTTTGGTTTTATTTAAAAAAATAAAATGATCAAATATCCAATACAAAATTCCAAATGTCCTTTTTATGCCACGAATAAGTGGTTTTGGTAATATAGACATTGTAAATAAATCTATAAATAATAGTTAAACATGGGACTAGTTCGTGTAGCGTATAGTCATTAGATATTTGGGCGATTAATTATATTAGCTGAAATCCATATTGGACTTAAAATAAATCTAACCTAACCTAACTTACAAAAAACACTTACATGTGGTTGTATGCTCTGTTGGGCGATTTATTTGTAGCCCAATATGGATTTCGGTTACTATATAATTAATCGCCCAAATATCTATATATCCAATGACCAGTGGTGTAGTCCGGGGGGTAACGCAAGGTAACGGCGTTACCCCACTGGTTTTATTTTACTTTATATTTTTTATATTTTTTGTTATTTCTACTGAACATTTTTGTAATAGATACTCTTTCTAAGTATATTTCTTTCCTAACCCCTTCAATTTCAACGTGTTTTTGGGAATGTAAATAATAAAATGTAAAAACGCTGTAGAATTTTATAGAAACGCTATATAAGAAATTTGTTGTTGCGTTACCCCACTGAAGAAATTACGACTACACCACTGCCAATGACTATACGGTGCACGAACTAGTCTCATGTTTAACGTGGGAAAGCCAAAAATTTTAAGGTATTATTGTAACCTAACCTACAAAAAACAGTTACATGCGGTTGTATGTTCTATTAAAAGTCTAATATTTATTTTTTTAAATAACAAAAAAATTCACTATTGTTAACATAGCCGATATACTCGTGTGTGTGTGTGTGTGTGTGTGTGTGTGTTATTAAAGACTACAGTATATGGAGTTCCTTGGCTGCAATTTAGAATCGAGTGGGTACCCATAACTTAAATAAATTGAACGCCTTACTCCATAGAGACGAAAACGCTTCACTAACTCCGAATAGCCGATTGCGGAGGAATGAGTTTTACATTATAAGTAACAAATTGAGAAAAGAGTTCGTAAAGACTAAGTTTCCATTCGTCTGAGTTATTCTTTCATTCTGGAATCGCGACGAACCCAATGAAATTTTTTTTCTCTCATGAATATATAATTTGGCGCCAAAGAAGTTCCCTCGTAAAAGCCGGGCACGAGAATTGGGCAAAATGGCGTGGAAATTGTAAAAGCTGTTTCGGTTTAAGTTCCGAGTGGCATTTAATGGACGGACGCAAAAAGGGATAATTCAAGTTTAAGAAATTGATACGGGAATGGAATGAAAATCGATTTTGTTCGTTTGCCAGAATTCTTCTCTCCAATCAAATTTACATAGAAAAGAAGCGGAGTAATTTTCCAGCAAAAGATCTTCAGTAAAAGAAACGAGAACGTAGCAAATAACCAGAAATAAACCGTCGTCAACGAATTTAAATACTGAATAATCGATGAGAAGACGCCATATTGAAGTACTGAGCGTATAATTTCCTTTCCTTCGCTTTTACTCACTGTCGAGAAGACACTTAATTGCTTCTCTTAAGTGAAAACAAATACAGAACGTCAACGTTTATTTGGAACGTATTTTGGCTAAGTGGAATGTATTTGGAGAGCCATTTGGGGTCCGCTTTAATGTGCATCCTCTTGGCGCGATACAAATTATTCGTAATGTTTCATTATTTATTCGAAGGACTCTCTCTCTCTCTCTCTCTCTCTCTCTCTCTCTCTCTCTCTCTCTCTCTCTCAACGATGACGATTTTGTTGGCGCTGAATTAACAGCGGCAAAAATACGAACTAATTTCACGGCGTCTGAACAAAAGCGAATGACGGCAAAAGACGAGAAAATAAACCACTTTTATTTAAGAAACCTTTAAAACGAGTTTGAAGGAAAACGTTTACTTTCGAATGCTAAAACTAGATAATGAATTTTGAATTAAAATAATTGACAATTCTGAATTAGAAAAGAAAATAGCCCCGTTAAAATGGCCGACAAAACTAAGAGATAAAATTAATACCAAACCTCCGCCATACTCTAAAATTTATTTTTACTTTTGGTTCGTTTGGTTCCCCTTTTTCCGTAAAATATCGATTTAAGGACAAGAAATATTTGTTAAACATTTTCAAAAGAATTATCGTGGTTAAACCTTCATTAAATACAACATCGGCCAACTTTTGTTTTGTACGTGAAAATTAATAAATGGAACTGGTTTGTTGGTTTATCATTGCAAAAATGTCGTATTTCTTCATCATCATTTGATTATTTTCCCGTCCCTTTTGTACTACAGACAGTTTTGTGTTGTATTTTAATGTATGTAATTTAGGATTTTAATTTTTGTCTTTAATGACTTTTCAAGTGTTAGGTTTTCAAACGAAAAACCCTTTCGAAAAGGTTCATTGTGATGGGTTTCTCTATATCTCTAAAGTTACACAGTGTTTCCACTTCTAGGAAATTTTCCTGATTCAAACGAAATTTAGACGCTGAGGAAATTTCTCAGGAAATGGGAAAAATCAGGAAATCTAAGGAATATTAACTCGGGAATATTGAGTAATAATAATAATAATAATAATAATATTTTTTTATTTTTAGTACTGAGTTTCTTAATAATAATTCTAGATAAGAATTTGCAGTATGCTAAGAATACTGTCTTCACTTTTGTCTTCACTTTACGACAAAACAGCTCACAAAGAAAAGTCTACAGAAAATTTCAAAACGCAACTTCTCAAACGCGACTTCGAAACAAGAAATCCAACAAGACTAGAATATGAAGAAAAATGTTTAAACAATATATTAAAGAGACACATAAAACCAATGGATAAAGAAAAACACGTAACAAAAAACCCTGATAAGCAACATCATGTGGTGTACCAATTTACGTGTCCTGGAGTTGACTGTACGTCGACTTACATTGGTTACACCACAAACCACATTAAAGAGAGATCATACCAACATAAATATCGTCCAAGTAAAATTAACGAACATTACAGAGTAGATCATAAAAAATTAAATTTAAAAAATATCTCGCAAAACTTTCAAATCTTATACTCATCACATAACGTACAAAAAACTAAAAATTACCGAAGCCTTTTACATTAAAATGAAAAAACCGAAAATTAATATAAAATTTAATGAACTTTCGAATAGTCTTAAATTAATTTGAAATTGTATCAAACTTACAACCAAGAAATATATATATATATAACCCATTTTACTTTAAAATTACGTATAAAGCTCTGAAGATGTTCAAAGTATATGAACGAAACGCGTCAGCAGAAGCAAAAGTGAAGACAGTATTCTTAGCATACTGCAAATTCTTATCTAGAATTATTATTAAGAAACTCAGTACTGAAAATAAAAAAATATTCACAATATTGGGAATTAAATGTAAATCCTTTATAAAGACATAGGCTGATATCGACTTTCTAAAATAATAATAATATAAGCTATTCTTTCATACTTATTGCTGCATCGATGATACTGGTATGTAGTGACTATTTTGTAGTGAATGCTTTCTGTGGATTTATTTTTCAAGTGTTTCTGTGTATACAATGTGCCATTGCATCTGGCAAGACTGTTCTTCACACGGTGTTTGACTACTAGCCGAAATGGTTCTTATCTTTACAAATTATTTTTGAAGCCGACCATATAAACAATGAATATTACTCTACAATACATGCTATAATACTATTCTGGCTATATTATAACTTTTAGCTATACTTTAGGTGCTTTTAGGTCAAGAAATGAATCTAAATTCAAAATTCAAGAGCCTTTGAGAAGTGCGATACAGTATTACTAATCAGTATTGCTAGTTAATACTCTGGCCGATGCAATACAGTTGTACTAAATTTGGTTACATTAAAAAAAAAGCTGTTTAGATCAATTTAAAATTTGCAAGTAAAAATAAGGAAAAAATTGAAGTATTCAAATGTTATTTTCGTACTGAATGTATGATTAGCTGCTGTGATACATCACTCGTAAGGCTGTGAAATTGTTGATTGGAGTTCCATAGAAACGCTTTTAGAAGAATGGTTTATCGTTTTATTTTAAGTTTTTGTGTTGTACATTTTGCGTTCGGGATCTGTTCGGTTTTCCCCCTTTGTCAGCAGAGGTTAAGGTTGGTTTACCAGTTCCCATTTGAATTTACTTTGTTGTTTGTTCTCTCTGTATCTTTGCTTGGTTCGCGCACCTTTCACCTTCCAATTATTCTCTCACTCTGTCGTATCTTAATATTCAAGAATATTTACTCGAAATACGATCACACTTTTCAGAATTTTACCCCAAACTTTGACACGATTACTCCAATTCATTTTTGTAAATATTTTAATCGATGAGGTATAAATTATGAAGAAAAATACAATATCAAAACGCCTTCGTGCTCCTTCTCAGACAGAAAGAAGAAAGCGGTCGATCAATGTTTCTTTTTCTCAGTGACTATCCTCGCATGAACGGCGTATATATTTACAGACGGAAATGTTTAATGGTCGAATTTGAACATCGACGAACACCAATTTGGTTATCGATGAAGGGAAAATTGGACCAAACGAACGGAAGAAGATTAAAGGTTAAAACGACCCATTTTTAGCTCAACTTCGGTAATAGAATTTTGTTATTTTACGTTTGTAGAATGAATTTGTCTCTCTCTCTCTCTCTCTTTCTCTCTCTCTCTCTCTCTCGAGAGAGAGAGAGAGAGAGAGAGAGAGATTTTTCATCTATAAGATAGTCGAGAGGTGACATAGCCTACCCGCGGTGGTCGTGGCAAGCATTTCAGTGAATATGTTTAAAAATAGGTTGGATGGGTATTTTAGTAGCATCAGTTTGCATTAAAGGGCGGGTAAATTGGGGATGTGCTTTTAATTAGTATAGGGAGTGGCCGCTTTTCTTTTTGTTTTAAATATAACAGGAGGTGCTGGTCGAGTCTGGTTACAGAGTACTGGGAGTTCTCAAATGATACCCTATTGCTTGAGACGGAAAGCTTGATGGGAATTCTCGGGAGTGAAAACCTGTGAATATCAAATTAAGTATAAAGAATGGCTACACCTTAAGTACATAGTGTTTATTTATTGGGATAGAAGCAGTGATTTCCCTTAAGATGTAAATGCAGTAGAAGGTGCTAGTCTGGTCTGGTTACAGAGCACAGGGTGTTGTCATTGCGAGAACGCTCGGGAGTCAAAACCTCCGAATAAGCCTACAAAGGAGGGTTATAAGGGGAGTTGGTTGGGATGGAGTTAGGGGTGGTGATGTTCCCTTTTGATAGTAAATGTAGTAAGAGGCGCTTGTTAGGTCTGGTATCAGAGCATTGGGAGTTCTCATATGATACTTTTTGCTTGTATTTACGTGTTTGTAATAGATCGGAATTCTCGGGAGTTAAAACCTCCGAATAGCTACATTAAACTATTTTGGGAAGCCACTCCTTTCTCGCCTTCTCTCTTTCTTTTGCTCATTTTCTTTCATTATTGAAAAGGATGCTGCTCGAGGAGGGTCTAGTTGAGATAGAGTAGAATTAGTAATGTTCCCTTTGTCAGTAAATGTATTAGGAGGCGCTGGTCGGGTCTGATTTCAGAGCATTGGGAGTTCTCAGATGATACTATGTTGGTAGAGAAGAAAAGCTAGATGGGATCTCTCGGGAGACATAACCTCCAAATAGATGTTTTCAATTTTAGGGATGCTATGGGTTTACAGTGTAGAAATGTTAGTAGTTTTCAGGTAAATCGCGTAATATCTAACTTAACTAGCTGGAGAAAGTTTTGTAGTTTTGTATAGAAATAGCGATGTTCCCTTTTGCAATAAATGTAGTAGGAGGTGCTGGCCGGTCTGGTTTCAGAGCACGGGGAGTTTTTAGATGATAGGAAGCTTGGTGAGATGTCTTGAGTCAAAAGCTCCGAATAGTCATACTCATCTTCAGGGAAGCTACTTAGCCAGAGTGGAACTTTAATTGTAAATTTTGTATATAATAATTATGCAAGGAAAAAAATTATGCATTATTTTTTCCCCTTATGCATGGGGAATTCTTAACTTGTAGGTCTGACCAGCTGGAGGTGCTTTCTGTACCAGTGCTCCTTTATCTAGGTAATTCCTACGCGAAGGACGCAATGTAAATACTCGAATCAGGCGAGTTTGTCTAAAACAATTCGTCTAAAATACAATTTGTCTAAATCAATTTGTCTAAATCAATTTGTCTAAATCAATTTGTCTAAAATAGTTTGTCTAAAATCAATTTGTCTAATAACAATTTGTCTAAAATACAATTTGTCTAAAAATAATTTGTCTAAAATACAATTTGTCTAAACAAACAATTTAATATAATATGGCATACAAATTGTTGCCTGATGTACAATGCTATTTATTACTTGCCACGCCCCATCTAAAAGGTTACCTCTTGTGCGGAATAGTACATCGAAATCAGTTATCCCGGAACCCATAACCCGGTTAGGTTAGGTTAGGTTAGGTATATTATGAAATAAAATCAACCCATTTTCAATCTTTTCATCCTCACTCCAAATTTATCAAGCAGACAAATGCATTTCTAGTTATCTTCAGTTATTAGTCAAATTGTATTTTAGACAAATTATTTTTAGACAAACTATTTTAGACAAACTATTTCGATGTACTATTCCGCACAAGAGGTAACCTTTTAAGATGGGGCGTGGCAAGTAATAAATAGCATTGTATATCAGGCAACAATTTGTATGCCATATTATATTAAATTGTTTGTTTAGACAAATTGTATTTTAGACAAATTATTTTTAGACAAATTGTATTTTAGACAAATTGTTATTAGACAAATTGATTTTAGACAAACTATTTTAGACAAATTGTTTTAGACAAATTGATTTAGACAAATTGTATTTTAGACGAATTGTTTTAGACAAATTCTCCAGACGCGTAAATACTATATGATAAATCTTCGGTACGGTGGCTTTGGCAGGCTACGGGGAAATGATTCGACGATGAAATGATGACCTTGTACTTAAATAAATAAAAAAATCCTTAAATAAAAAAATCCTTAAAAAATGCATGGTGTCGATTAGATTAAGTAGTTCAGTATTCATGCTATCCTTTACTTTCCGCTATCTTCTAATGGGTAGCTGAGTACACGAAATAAGTGTATGCATGGTGTGAATGAATTCTGAAGCTGTCCTCTTCATTATACTTTTTCCTACTTTCCTATAAATCTTAAATAGTGTGTTGGAGTGTGTGAGGGGAACAAAGAGGATTTGTGGCCACGTTTCCAAATCGTCGGATTGAAAGTATGAAGCGTAGAATACAGTAAAAATTGCTACTCTGTTCATATACGGGTTTACTGCTTAAGGAGGAATTAAGCTTTTGTACATACACAAAACTGAGTGTATGTTTTGGAAGAAGATCCCTAGTGCAGTTGAGAACAGCTTTTGAATGTTCATCCTCATGAGACGAAAATGTTGGAAGCGAGAGTGAACACGTGACAAGTTTAATGAAGAGATGTTAGAGGTTGTCAAGGAGTTCGAATACCTTTAATGGCAGACTGGCAATAGAGAGATACGAGAAATAAGAATAAACTTCGTGACTGAAGAAGAATGTCTGAACGTTGGTGAAACAAAATGTTCTCATGAAGTTACACTGTAACTTCAGTGGTTAAAGACAATCAATAGGACAAAATGTTACGCTCGTGTGGACAAGTGAAGGAAACTTTAAAACCTGAACTTGACTATGAAGATGTGAAGCGGAGGAACACAGGAAGAAGATAGAACGATACAAATGGTGAAGTGAGAATGAAAATTGAAATGACAGTACATGACTCTGTAGTCCATGATTAAAGAAGCGTTTTCTTAAAAGGTGTCAGAGTAAAGTACGTTTGCTTTTTCTGTTGGTATTTTTATATAATAAGGGGTAACCCTGTAGACATTTAAAAGTGTAGCAGTATACTGGATCTGTGAAGATGGTGTGTAATGATTACACCAAATTTTTCTTTGGGGAACAATCGCAGTGATCAGAAAGCGTCACGAAGTTAAGACAAAATGAATCCAGTAAACTATATGTTGGAGGCAAATTAAGTGTGTGACAAACAAGTTAACACGGGTTTGATTCATCGATTTCTGGTCCTCAAGATTTTTGATTTTTCAAGGTCACGGGACGGGTCAAACGGTGACCAAAACGATTTATTACTCTTAAAAATTGTTTTCTGAAAATCATTTATCTCTAAAATTGGGGCTCGAACCTTTTACGAGACAAACATTTTGACCAACGAACCAATTTGTCGACACGTCGAGAAATTTTTTTGAACGCCAAATTGCAACCGCGAAGAAAACAAGAAACTTCAATCTATTTAACCTAATTTAACGAGATTTAACCTAACCTAACCTAACCTAACGTTTATTTACAAATAACCTAAAATCTTTATCGAAATTATTTCAAAGATTTTTTTTCTCTTGCGTCACTTGGTTTGTCGTCTAAATTGTTGTATTTCCATTTGAGTCCAACAAAAATGGTTGATTTTCCAGATTATGTCAACCAAAATTGATGAATAACCTGTTAAAATTTATCCAAACTCGGTAGGAGATAATGTCTTCGTGAATTATAAGCCATTTATTAACCAATGGTTAAAAGTATAGATTTTTCAGTCTTAAATAAACATTATTTTTAACCTTTGTTAATTTAACTGTTGAAGGTTAAATTATAATTTAATATCTCTATGGCTTCGTATAAGGATGTACAGTCGGTTCAAAAAATTCTGAGGTGAAATGCGATGTTTCTGACCAACCTTTATCGGTAAGAAACATTACGAGTTTTTACGAGCAGAACTCTTTGAACTGACTGTACAAATCGAGTTTAAATCTATTCTCAGGACGTCCTTTTGAATAGCAGTGATGGCATTAAGATGTTTTCTGCAATGTTTGCCCACAAAGGGAATACTGTAAAGAAACTCTAAATTGCTAACTGTAATTGAGAATGACGCTGATCAGTAATGTATAAAATAGAAATGAAAAAGTGCGGTCATTGCAATTATAATACATTTAGATTTATAAAAGGATTTTGTTTGGGAGTACAACTCTTGAATATAAATTAAAAGATATTTCTAATAAGTTAAATTTTTTACATTTTAATTAATCAGAGAGCCCAGTAAAGCCTAAAGGTTAACGGCCAAACTAAATAAAATAAATATTATCAATAAACCAATTAACATAATTTTAAGGTTTAATCTTAAACTTCTCGTAATATTTAATTTATTAAAAAATTTAAATTTTTCCAGTTGTGTTGAATTTCGGGTAAATAATTCTGAATACATTTGTTGTAGTTAACTCGCATCGTCTTTGGGTTAAGAAAATTGGTTATTGACATGAATCAATCTGGAGTAGCTTACAGCAACTGTATTTAACATATGCTGTTAATGTGTTAATACTGTAAAAATTGAAGTTTAGAAATTCTACACTTAATTTGTCGCTGTATTAGAAAATTTAGAATTAATAATTGATGATAAAATTAGAATTAATAATTTCGATTTGTTTTTATTTTCAAGAGAAAATAATTATACAAACCTTTGAGATGCAGGAATAAAATGAGCACCCGAAAAAATAGTTTTAGCGTCATATACCTTTTTTGAGGCATAATAAAAGTAAATGCATGCAATCAATATCTTGTAGACTTTTTTTCGTGCTTCATGAAGGGCTTCGACACGTTCCGGCGTCGATTCGATCAGATTTTGAATAATGGTTTGTGATCCAGATTTTGACAAAGTCCAGTCAATTGACATGAATCAATCTGGAGTAGCTTACAGCAACTGTATTTAACATATGCTGTTAATGTGTTAATACTGTAAAAATTGAAGTTTAGAAATTCTACACTTAATTTGTCGCTGTATTAGAAAATTTAGAATTAATAATTGATAATAAAATTAGAATTAATAATTTCGATTTGTTTTTATTTTCAAGAGAAAATAATTATACAAACCTTTGAGATGCAGGAATAAAATGAGCACCCGAAAAAATAGTTTTAGCGTCATATACCTTTTTTGAGGCATAATAAAAGTAAATGCATGCAATCAATATCTTGTAGACTTTTTTCGTGCTTCATGAAGGGCTTCGACACGTTCCGGCGTCGATTCGATCAGATTTTGAATAATGGTTTGTGATCCAGATTTTGACAAAGTCCAGTCAATATTTTCTTTAGGTTTGATACAGATTTGGTAGAATGACTTATATTGTCAGTGTTAAGTGCCTGATTGATTTCACTTTTGCTCCCGAAGTTGTTAAGTGATTTCTAATTTCGTACAAACTTGACTTTACAGTCACTTGATGAGAAGATGAATGCATTGAGTTCATGAAGGACAATGAGTGAGCAAAGGTTTGTTTCACCCGCAATTAATTGCTATATTTGAATAAAGTCCTACCATTTATTCTCTATTTATTTATTTATTTATTTATTTAAATATAGAAATAATTTCACTCATTACTTTAATTTGTATTTTCAAATTAGAAATATTTTTACTCTTGTTTTTTTTTTTTTTTTTTTTTTTTCAATCAAAATTTACAATTTAAATTTTTTTAAGGTTCAATTTCACGGCGAACAAATTTTCATTCAGTTATTTTGGGGAAATCATAGCAATCAACTAATGAAAAATGGGTTGCATAATCCGTAGATTTTATCATTAATTTTATGGGACATAGGTTATGCCTTTCGTTACCTTTGGTTTGCTTCCGCTCGAATTGTTCATTTTGACGAAGGTCAAGCTTTTCACTCCACCTTAGATCTACAGTTTAACGGACCACGCCCCACCAGCAGCCCAGCGTCTTAACCACTAGGCCACCCAGGGTACAAATTTACAGGAGCGGCTCGCAGGTAGGCACTGTGGAACTGCAGCACCCCCATGATCTTATGATCTTTATATTTAAATATTTAAAATAGCCTCTCTGATTGTTTTTTTCAATGAACTTTGAGTTTTTAAATCAGATTATATCCTTTTTTCCTTAAACTATTTCAATGCCGAACGAATGAATCACGAAAGTAGCTTCAGCCTTCCCGTGGAACTGCGTACTTAACAGTTCCAGATTTTGTTCGAAACGCTTGAAACCTCGGTGGCGGACGTACGAAGAGCGAGTCAGAATCGCGGGTTTAAAAGGATCCAAAGCACTGTGGACAGAGCAGTGCCGATTTGTTTGTTTGACGTGGTAGTTGTGTTGCTGTATCGTTTGCTAATTCGAAATTTAATTTCCGAATTGCATTTATCAATGATTCGTTATCATTTATTTTTTGTCGTGAGATTGAAGTTAATTATATAATAATTGGATTATTTATAATATATAGCTTTCATTTCTTAGAATATTTTTTCGCTCAGAATAAAAACAGAAGAATGGAATTTGTTTATAAATAAAATTTTTGGCAAATTCGAAATTACCCGTTAAGCGTAAGTACCCTATAATTGATTTTATGATACTATTTTACTTATTTTTATGACTGAGTAGTGAGTAGTTAACTATTTATGTATTCGACTTTCTCTCTCTCTCATATATATATATAATCGACAAAATTGTTCGCAATTTCTGAGGCAGCACCCCCATAACTGAAAGTCACGAGCCGCCACTGCCCATTTATCTACCAACCACTTTCTTTATTGTGTGAGAGGATGAACAGCTGGGTTTTGCTGTGCGCCGGCTGCCGTCACCGGGTCTCGATCCCGGGGCCGATGGATTCGTAGTCAGCGACGCTAACCACTACGCTTAACCGCCGATTCGTAGCTAGAGTGGTACATATCTCGGAGAGACAGAGGGTGGGTGGTGTCGCTGGGATGGGAGTATTGATGAGAAGGTTCAGTTATTGAATATGTGGGAGAGGGGGTTTGGATTTAGATGCGGTGAAGGGGTTGAGAGTGGGGAAGGTAGAGACAATCGCTTACGTTGAAAAGTGGGGGCCTTCGGCGAGTATGGACTGGAGACGCTCGGACGTGGGAATGTGGGACAGGTAGGGGAAACAGCTGTGGCGGAGGTCGGACAGATTCGGGCATTCGACCAGGAGGTGGACGACAGTGATGGGGGTATGGCAGAGTGGGGCTGGCAATTTAGCCATAAGGTGACTGTGTGTGCTTCGTGTGTCCTAGGCGGAGACGGGCTAGAATTACTTCTTTATGACTCGACCTATGGAACGAGGAGGCCCAATATCCAAGTTGTGGTTTTATCCGATGAAGTTTGTTGTTTGTGGCCTGGTCCCATTCCCGTTGCCAGATGGAACGGGAGTGGGAGCGGAGAGTCAGGAAGAAATCGGTGAAAGGGAGGGGCCGGGTGGAGACTGGCAATGAGCAAGCGGATTTCGCCTTACGGTCCGCCTCCTCATTATCCCGGATACTGACATGTGCCGGAACCCAGCAGAAGGCGACCGTCTTGTGTTGGGATGCCGTTAAGGAGTGGAAGGTTTGTTGGATGGTGCGGACGAGTGGGTGAGGGGGAGTAAATTTTTCAAGAGAGAGCACTGCGCTTTGAGAATCTGAGTAGATGACATAGGAGTTGGCGGAGTGGGTGCTTATGATGTCGAGGGCTTCCTGAATAACAAAGAGTTATGCTGAAAAGACAGAGGCCTCACGGAGAAGGGGGACGGCTCTAGAGAGCGGTTGGGCCAGTATCACTGCTGAGGCAGCCGTACCAACCTCCGATCGAGAACCATCCGTATAGATAGGGACAGTGTTCAGGTGTCGGTTTACGTGTTCCTTGAAGAGTGACTTTTATACTGTAGCGGTCGTGGTAACTTTTGGCAGGGCACAAGTCCCTGCAAAACTTGATAAGGGTGAGGAGCCATGGAGGGGGCATGTTGGAAAGGTCCAGGAAAGAGCGGACCGCTTCAGTGAAGTGCCAGCTCTGTCCCTGGGGTGGAGGTTCTGAAATCCGTGCACAGAAGTGACGAGGGTAGCCTCTGCGCGCGAAGGTAGGTCCTCATGAGGAGCAGACCCCGTCGGTGGGTGAGAGGGAGGTAGTTACATTCTGCTTGGAAGCTGGGGAGGAGCGGAAGGCACCGGTGGAGAGGCGGAGGCCCCTGTTAAGTACCGGGTCCAAGATTCGGAGGGAAGTGCTGGAGGCAGATCCGTATACAACACTTCCATAGTCCAGCTTTGACTGGACCATGAAAGTGTAAAGACGGAGGATGGAGCGTCGGTCAACGTCCCACGTGGTGTGGGAAAGGTGGTCTAGGAGAGCGAGGGGACGCTGGAGTGTGTGTTTCAGGTGCCTGAGGTCGGGGACCCAGTTCAGCCGTCGGTCAAAGGTCATGACCAGGAACCGCGCGGTGGGCACCACTTCGAGGGGCTCGCCGTATAGCGTGACCGAGGGGGCAGGAATGGCTGTGGATCTTCTGCTGAAGACCATACTTTTGGTTTTGGAGGTGGACAGGTGGAAACTAACTGATGTCGCCTACCTCTCCACCCGATGGATGGTGAGCTGAATTTGTCGTTCGACAACGGGCAGTTCCCGTCCCGCAACCATATCGCAAGGTCGTCCGCATAGATGGACGAACGGACGGTGGATGGAAGAGATTTTGTTATTGTGTTCATTACGATTAAGAAGCATATGACACTGAGGATGCTTCCCTGTGGGACCCCGTCCTCTTGCTCGGAGGTATCTGAGAGGACTGACCTCACCCGTACTTGAAAGGTCCGGGAGGAGAGGAAGCCCTTGATGAAGGTCGGCAGGGCTCCGACGAAACCCAAATTTTTTAGCTGACTGAGAATTATACGTCGGTGGGTGATGTCGTAGGCCTTCTGGATGTCGAAGAAAGTGGACAGGACAAACTTTCCCCTATTGAGGCGTTCTGTATATCTTGGCTGAGGAGCAGGATGGGTTGTGTAGTGGAACAAAACTGTCTAAAGCCAGGCTGGTTAGCCAGGAGGGAGTGGTTGTTTTCAAGGGGAAAGGAGAGTCGCGCGGCGGTCATTTTTTTAAAGATTTTGCAGGCGCAGCATGTTAATGTGACTGGTCTATAATTAGTGGGGTCGAGGGGGGGGGTCTTTGCCAGGTTTGGGGATAGGTATTACATGGGCCTCTTTCCACAGGGAGGGGAAAGTGCCTTCGATCCATATACAGTTGTAGAAATCTAGTAGGATGGATATGTTGTATCATACAGTAGGGGATGCCGTCCGGGTCAGGGGAAGGAGACCGTCTAGAGGTCAGTGCCGCCTGTAGCTCTCGCATGGTGAATAGCCGATTGTAGTGGTTGTCGAGGGATGGTGAGAAGCTCTTGTTAGAGGCCGGAGCGTGGGGGCTGTCTGTGGAGGAGGAGACTGCAGCGAAAGTAGATGCTAGAAGATTCGCCACCGACCTAGGTTCGTAGAGAAGTCCGTCATTAGTTCAGAGGACCGGGGGTCGGAAGGGGGCATTTCTCTCGACACTCCGTACCTTCTTCCAGATGGTAGCCGATGGTGTGGAGGAGGTGATACCTGACACAAAGGTACGCCAGGAAGCTCGGCGCGCTTTCTTCATCGCACGGCGAGCAACGGCTCTGGCCCGCTACATCTCCATGCGATGGGTAGGGGTTCGCGTACGATAAAATCGTCGGGTAGCCCTCTTCTTGGCTTGAATAGCCTCCGCGCACTCTTGGGTCCACCAGGGTACTCGTCGGGCTCGGGGGTAGGCAGAAGATGGTGGGATGCTGGCACTTGCTGCTGCGACAACAGTCGCCTCAAAGTAAGCAGTGCATTCATCGAAGGATGGAAAGTGGGCCGTCGTACAACGTGTGAAAGTGTTGTTCCGGAAAAGGGGCCAATTGGCTCTGGCCGTTATCCACTTCGCCGGTACCCGAGCGGTCTGGCGTGGTAGTGTGTCGGAGAGCCGTCGTTGAGGCATTCGAAGGAGAGTTCAGCCATGAGGGCAATCAGGGTCTGAGTCACAAAAGTGGAGGTCGTATCTCCCCACAGGGTGTGGCGACTATTGAAATCGCCCAAGATTCGGAAGGGCTTGGGGAGTTGTTGAACAACCTCAACTAGAGCATCGCTGAAGATTGGGAGTGAGGGGGGAGGTAGATCGAGCAACTGTGTATTGTTTGTCCAGGAAAATCCTGGCAGCAACCACCTGTAACGGGGATCTGATGGGGAGGTTGTGAAAGGGGACTGTGCGGTGGACGAGGACGGAAGCCCCCCTTTGTGTGCAGGTAGGAGACGGGGAGATAGTGCTAGTATATCCGGTGGGGCAGGGCATTGGTCTGGTCCCCAGAATTAGCTCCTGGAGATAGACATATACCGGGCGAGCAGAGGCAATTAGGGAATTTAGGTCTTCGTAATTCGCGAAGATTCCATTGCAGTTCCATTGTTTGACGAAGGAAAAGTGGAGAGGGTGAAGGTGCTGGGGAGTTGGATTGTGGATAGAGATCTAGGTCCTTGATGGCGGGGGATAAGTCGGGGGCCTGTCGGGTCACCTACCGTTCACCAAAGAGGCAATCGGTTGACCTGCCAACCCCAGCGGGGACTGTGGGGTCGAGTCAACAGAACGGGACGGAGGCGTGGATCGCAGCCGCTCGGGGACCGTCGCGGGCTCAGAGGGTGAGGAGTCTCTAGGCAGGGTTCAGTGGTCAGGCAAGGGGGAAGGGCTCCGTTATCCATATTGGCACCTCCCTCTCTGTGGTCTCCTGGCATACCCGGGGTGACGACAGGGGGTACCAGTAAAACCGAGCGGGTGGGGGAGAGGATAAAGTCAGGGTGGCCGATGAGGGAAAGGCCGGAGGCATGGGAGGGGCAGGTTCAGTGGGGGTACAGTGAGATGAACCAGGGTGTTCTCGTGATGGAGTGGAGAAGATGGCACCAAGGGGTAAGGGTAGATCCATGAGGCTCGGGGGTGCGGCCGAGGTTATCCTCGTTGATTTACCCCGGGCGCTAGGTTTGGGTGTTTTCTCAGAGTGCGGTGAGAGCGGGGCTCTTGGGGGACGGGAACC
Organism: Bathynomus jamesi; assembly: GCA_023014485.1. NCBI lineage: Eukaryota > Metazoa > Arthropoda > Malacostraca > Isopoda > Cirolanidae > Bathynomus > Bathynomus jamesi. The sequence goes on from JAJOZX010003132.1 coordinate 520,987, forward strand.
GAAATTCCCGATTCCAGAGTTTTGGGAAGTTTGTAGCTTTGGAGATGCATAATAGCGGGACAAGCGGTTGCCGGGTCCGGCGTGGAGCCCGATTGGGAAGAAGGATTAGTAATCAAGGAGGGTTTGAGTGACGGATCCGGATGGAGCGCCGAGGGAACTGAACCGAGGGCAGCGGCATAAGAGACCCCCGGCTTCACCTCCCGACTCCGCACCCTGTATCGCGTCTCTCGGAGGCTGATGATGTCCGCCACCCGTAGGGGCCGGACCTCGTTCTCAAACTTAAAAAAGATACATTAGCAAGACGAAGAAGGATGTGCGCCGGCGCAGTTTAAGCATTTAGGCGAGTTAGGACATCGTTCTGGGTGGGCGATATCCCCGCAACGTACGCACAGTTGTTGTGGCTGTCAGCATACCGAACTTATTGTATTTAAAGCAACGGGTCGGGTCAGGAATGTATGGGCGGACGGAGAATTCGCATGACGCGCGGTCTCCCATGCTCCAGACAATATGACCGGGAAGGGCTCGGGTGTTGAAAGTGAGGAGGCGGCCCGGGGTTGGGGGAGGAGGTACCTCCTTCACGAGACGTGACTCGATGAACCTTAATGATACCCTGGGGTGTGAGGTCTTCTAGTAACTTATTCTCTGGTATCAACAATAAACGGGTAGCGAAGATAGTGCCCTGACTCTGGTTCAGGCGAGGGTGCAGGGAAACGGTCACTGAGCGTCCGAGGACTTTTGTGAGGGAGAGTAGGGCATTCGTTTCTGCCGCTGATCGCGACTTTATAAAGAGGGTACCATCCTTCTGTGGTCGGACGTCGTAACGGCTAGAGTTGCTGCGCGTGCGGATCGCCTGAAATGTTCTTTCAGAGTTGGACGGTAGAGACCCAGAAGTAGGGCGAATAACTAAAAAATTTTGAAAACTGGGTAGGGATAGGGAAGCTATTGATTCGAGGTGGACTGGGACATCTAGTGGTCGATAGGACCGGCCCGAGCGCCGACTTCCCTGTCCGTCGAGAGCGTTTTGGGGGCGTCTTTTGTGGAGCCTGTTAGCTTGCCCGTAGCCGGCTGAGGGAAGCTGGGGTGGGACCCCTGCTCCAGAGGAGGTGTGTCCAAAGGCCTGTTCGAAGTACAGGTCGCGGTCGGTAACGAGGGAGGAGAATGCGAGTGTTCCGCAGCCAGAGGAGGGGCGCCCCCTCAAGACGTGGTCTTCCAGTGGTAGAGGACTCGGAGGCCTGGTCGCCCACCACCCGAGTTCTAGGACAAGAAGTAGAAGTATCCATACTCTAATAGTTAGAGAAAAAAGGACCCAGGGGCCGCGAGAAACTACCTACCGATGAGAAAGGGAGGCCGAGCGCAAACCGCAGGGGGCGGGGTACCTCGTCCCCAGGAGAGACACCATCTGTTTAAAAACGGGGCCCCGTGATGCGAAAGTTTGCTCCCAAACGGATAAAGACCCCAGTCCCCGAATCCCACCGGCCCGGACACCCAACCAGACAACAGAGTGACGCCCTAAGGGCATCACCTTCGGAATACAGCTCTGGAGACCCGTACTGGGAGCCAAAGACTTTAGTGGCTCTTAGCCGGTCTCTCCAGTAGCCTGTCCGGCATGGGTGACCCTTCCGGGGGCTAAACCCCCGGCGGGGATATATATATATATATATATATATATATATATATATATACACACACCTTTGTAACCTTGGTTTTGCTTCCACCCGAGTTATTCATTCTGACGAAGGTCAAGCTTCTTGTCCCACCTTAGGCTTACAGCTTACCGTAGAATACAAACCATAAGCCACCACGGATGGTCATAAATAGTAAAGTCCTCACCCAGACTCGATCTCATGACTTCCTGATCAGCAGCCCAGCGTCTTAAACACCAGACTACCCAAGGGTACTCTTTTATGTATCAACCAATTTTTTTCTTTGTGTGGAAGGATGAATAACTGGTTGAACTGTGTACCACCTGCCATTGTCAGGAATCGAACCCGAGGCCGGTAGATTCGTAGTCAACGATGCTAACCACTACAACATAATAATATAGAAATAGTGAATGAGTGAGTTTCAAGTATTCAAAGGTCAACCCTGATAGAACAAAAAGACGTAATGTCGTGTAATTTGGTAGGAAGACCAATACGATACGGAAGACGATGTAGATGATTTCGTCGTATGTTATGATGACGTCACGCATTCATCACTTCCACAAATGCTTCTATAATTGGTGATGAGTGCGGTGCCCATTGGTGATTATCATCACCTCCAGACGTTATGACGCATTCAGTGCTGATATCCAAAGCATATCAGGGGCTATGGAAAAGATTTCCTGCCGTATGATCTCGCCTCGTGACACATGGTCGCGGTAAGCATCATAAATTGGATAACGTACGTCTTCCACGTCGTCATATTGGTCTACACACCAAATTTCACAAGTGTGACCATTGTTTTAATAACGTTGACCTCTCAATACCGAAGTTACTTTTAAATCTCTCTCTCTCTCTCTCCTCTCTCTCTCTCTCTCTCTCTCTCTCTCTCTCTCTCATATATGTATATATGTGTGTGTGTGTGTGCGCACGTGTAGTATATTTACTGTATAAGTGTATGTATATTTGAGAATCTACTAATAGAAGTAATTCGAAGTTGATCGTTTAGAACTTTAGTACAAATGAGACAGAAGTTATAAATGGCGTCATGTTGATTCGTTGCGCAATAGATTGTTTCGCATCTGTTGTGAGATCGTCTCATTGTGACGCCTTAATGGAAAGACTAAAGCGTCATTTATCTTACGCCAAAGAAAATCTAAATTAGGTCATCAGTTGTCAGTGAAGATTTTTCCTTCGTGAATCTTATGTATGACGTTCACACGTGTGTGTGTGTGTGTGTGTGTGTGTGATAAAAGCCTCAAGTCTACATAAAATACTTTTTAGTTTTATTTTCGTGGAGTGACTTTTTTCCCTTCCTTATTTACACGCAGAAATTTTTCTATTCCACATTTCCAGTCGAACATGAGACAAAAATGGAGTGGATTATTTTTTTCTTCCTTCCAACTTTATTTTATTTTAACTACATATATGGTGTGTGTGTGTGTGTGTGTGTGTGTGTGTGTGTGTGTGGTGTGTGTGTGTGTGTGTGTGTGAAGTATAGATTTCCATTTTCCATCAATATCCCGGATTTTCATCTCGATGTGTAAAAACGTGGATAAAATATCCGAATTATTTGAATTTCGATATTTTGGATTAAAACTCTAAATGCAGCTGAATTTCAATAAAATAATAATTTATTTAGTTTTTTTAATAGACCCCCTCCCCCACTACCTCAGCAAAAGCGTGTAAGTGATTAAAAAGTTGAAAAGAATGAAAAAAAATATTACTTCGTGTTATTGACTAAAGTTATCACGAACAAAAAGTTACGCAAGAAATCTGAACTAACAACAGATGTATAATTAAGTGTAATATATATATGTAGCGGATCGACAAGAAATAGACCAACAAATAGACAGAAATACTTTACTTCCACGCTATCATCAAAGAACTTGGAAAACACACGTGGGCAAACAAACAATGGAAAGTCTGTTTCTTCCCAAAAGGCGCGAATGTAAGCCTTTATCAACTAAAGGACGCGTGGACAAAGCGTCTTAAGATTTGGCGTGAAGTCCTACGTCACAGGAACTGCGTATAAAAGCAAGCTTCCACTTGCTTTCTTTCTCACTCACTCTCACTCACTGGTACTCACATCATCGAACGTGAGCAACGTCCATCAACCGCCTACCGGCTTCGGCCGGGAGGCGCGGCCGCTACTTTCTTCAAGGCCTACAATTTATCATCAAGTAAGATCTACAGACCGCCTGCAGAAGCAATCCTTCGAGGCCCAACCGGAATCACTTCGGGCCTGCGGTTTGCCGGGTCGGCCTTCAAGTTTCTCCACGTTCCTCGAGATATCTTCGGCACCACAGGCCTACGCCGGCAAGAGCACAAGGCCAGCCTGCACCTCGAAAAGTAACATCACCTCAGGCCTCCACGAAGCCTACATCCATCATCTCAAGAGGCTTAACGGACAACGACAACTCGAATCTGCGTAAAATGGTTCGTCTCCAACCCGCCTTCAAGAGTTTACATCGTCCTAAGATAAGTACCTCCTATTCAAAGTACTCTTGTGAAGCCTACATTAGCCTACCGCCGAACGGTAGGCTATACTCCCAAAGTGTGTAATCACGCGTTCCAACTGACTCTCGTGAAAGAACGCAGTAGGCCTGTCATCCAATTCAAGTGTCATTTCAATACCGTTATTCCGCGTATCATCCGTTATTATGTTCAATTCATATATTTATGTGTTAACTAAATATTCTCTTGACGTAATCACTTAACATCACATAATGGTCTTATATATAATAATATTTGTTATTTTGTCAAGCATTTCAATCCATTATTATTAGGCCGCATCAATTATTCCTTGTGCATCCATGCAATCATTTAGCCTACTTAATCAGTGTCATGTTTTCCATTCAATGTACCAAACGCACGTGCATTCTTTATATCATTTACTAGGCCCATTCAATGTTCCATGCCGCATGCTATTTACATACCATAAATGAGTACATTATTTATTACGTGTCAATTAAGCTATTAACATTTCATCTTATTAGCTAAGTCTATGTCCTAAGCATAACGTAAAACTACCAATTAATTACTGTCAATTCTTTGTTATATCACAGTGAATAAATAACGGTTTTATTTTCATAATAAATACAAAAACAATATAAGGTGTCTTTTATAACCTTAACATTAATTTGCTTGGGTGTAAACCAAGATGGTGACCTCGCTGCCATTTCCGGTCACTTCCAATAGTATGGTGGACCTAATCAAATAACCACTTATTCCAATCGGTGATACTGTATAACAACATAAATTAATTATTTAACCCAGCCTTTCATTAATAAGCAATCAGTCATTGCCTTAATCAATCATTGCATACAATTAAATCATTATCACCTTAAACGGCTAAAACTAGGTCCACTCTATATATATATATATAATATATATATATATATATATATAACCTTTGGTTAGCTTCCGCCCGAATTGTTCATTCTGACGAAGGTCAAGCTTTTCACTCCACCTTAGACCTACAGTTTAACGTGGAATCCGAACCACGCCCCATCATCAGCGCAGCGTCTTAACCACTAGGCCACCTAGGGTACCCATTTATCTACCAACCACTTTCTTCATTGTGTGGAAGGATGAACAGCTGGGTTTTGCTGCGCGCCGGCTGCCGTCGGGTATCGAACCCGGGACCGATGGATTCGTAGTCAGCGACGCTAACCACCACCACCGAGGCGTGTATATATAATATATATATATATATATATATACTTTTTGTTTCACGCACTTTTCAAAAAAGCATTTGCATCTTTTACAAAATGTATGGGAGAGATCTCGTCTTAAAATGGATAAAATGTACGCAAGATTCTTCTTCGAAACGAATTGGGAAAAAGTTAAAAGCAATTTCGTGTTTTAAACTTTTTAAAATCTCCAAAATAAGGTCACACTCGAGGGAAAATATGGTCCGGAGAATTCTCCTACTTTTGGCAGACGAAGATCCAAACTCAGGAATATATTTCGAACCAAAACTCGCTGGAAACGAAGTCAGGCGTCGTATAAGGGTCAGCAAATTGTAAAATTGTTGTTTTGTTACGACATTGTTTGCCATTCGGGGTTGTAAATTTGTTTACGAAACGTTCACGATTCGAAGAAGAGAGAAATTTATCTTTTATTTCTCGTATTTTAGCGACGAGAGCAAAATTACGAATGGTTTCTTAATTCGTAAGACGATAGATTTAAGAGACTGAAATTAGAATTCGAATTTAATCCCTTCGTGAAATAAAACACTCGGACGTGGCTCCAATTTTCGATTTGTTCAGTCGTCTTTTCGAAGTTGAAGGTGAAGGTTGCGTCTTTTCGACACTCTTCTTTTGTATGGCTTTTCTTCCGCTTTTCTCAGTAAGTGAAGCTCCAATTCTTCTTCTTTTTATTTTTAGTCTTTTACGCAATAAATGTCAGCTGAATCGAAGATGATATAATTTTGAAGTAACAAAATTGGAGAACACTTTAAGGATTAATGGTTTGGTAGACCAATTTCTCTATTGTTGATTTGTCATTATGAGCACTGGACCGTTCGGTTCAGCTGAATATTAACAACGAATAACTTCATTGATTCCGTGAATATTTTGGTTTATAAATTACGAGTGAGCGATTCGACACTCTTTCTTAAGTAAATTTTAACTTCAAAATTAAAATTAAAATACGATATAAAATTTTAAAAAATATGTTGAAATCGAGATTTGATTCTGATCTTATTCCGACCCCTCTCCCACTGACAATATTTGCGCGAATATGGTCACTTTTATCTGTGGAACAAAAGAAATGAATGTACGCTAAAAAGATTGAGGAAATAACGACTCGGAAAAAGTAGTTTCAGAACTCGGAAAAGACTAATTTCCTCGACTGCTTCCGTTCTTCTTTTGTTTATTTTTTCATTCGATTTTCGGGACGAATAAATTGCTTTTTAAACGTTTTCGCGATCGATTCGTACAGAAATAAAATACTGAAAGTAATTTCAGGATGAAAGGATGCGATTCTCCGTCGATTGATCGTCATTTAAAAACGTCAAATTTATGAAGACATTCTCTCCCTTCCCCCTTAATTCTATCCCGAAAATTAGGGGTTTTTTATTGCTGAATTTTTTTCTTTTTTCCTCCGCCAACAACCAACCAACCAATTAATTTAAGGTCACCACTCCTTCCTGAATATCATTTTAACTCGTCCTAAACTAAATCGAGTTTCACACTTTGATCAATAACCTTCGTTTCGGGACGCTTGTAAGAATTGTGTAGGAATAGTGTCTGATCGATTTGCTTTAATTTTGATTGAAATAATGCGTGACTTTCAATCATGGCTTATTTGGAATAAATTTAAGACTTTGGTAAAGGTATTATTCGCTCTTTATTGGACTATGGACTCTCTCTCATTTCGCAAACGCACGTAGAAATGTGTCGTGCCTCTAAATACTTGGCATAATTCATTCCCTTTTTATCTTTTAGTCTGAGAATATCGAGCGCGAGTCGAAGCATTTAAATCAAACGGTTACCCAAAAATTGCACCTAAACGCCAACTCTTGGAAAGAGCGTTGATAAAGTGTGCTGAACTGTCAAAAACCTTTCAAAACCTTTAATGCGATAGAGTAATTGATCGTTCGTAGTGCCAGAAGTCCAAAATGCGCGCACCGAGTGCCATTTCTGATGAAGAACTTGTATTGTGTATTTCACGATCTCTGTTTTTCTTTCAATTTCTGTTTTCGTCAGAAACAAAATGGCTCCAAAATTCCCAAGTTCTGTGATTAGTATTCCAACTTTGTCGTCCGCATTTTCGCGTTCATTATTATCACCATCATTAGTAGTAATAGTAATAGTTAATACTACGTTTATAAAATTTAATAAATAAGGTATATTTCCTATTTGTATAATGTTAAGCGATATTTCGAATGAAGAACGCAAAATCCCCATTAAATTATTATTATTATAATTTATAAAGTGTAAAAGCTTCATTTTAATGCATTTATTTATTATTTTTATTCGTTTATTGTTTGACGATTTAAATTTTAAATAATTTTGAATCTCAATTATGACTTTGTAATTAATTAAAAATTCACGAAATATTTGACTGGTTTTGGCTTTGAAAATTTGAGTTCCATTAAAGGGCGCGTTCATAAGCCCTTCCTCCTCTTATTTACGAGGCTGTAATGCTCGACCACCAAATAAATTAGAAAGTCCTTAAGGCGGAATTCCCATTTCTTAGGGGACAACTCCCCTTCCCCTCAAAAGCCGCAATATGACATTGGCAATCGGCGGGACATTTTTATCCCGTTTTTATGGAGTCCGGAGTGCCCCCGCCACTTCCGATTCTTAATAGGTTTCCGGAGCCGAAGTCTGGCCCGCTTTTGGCGTCTCTCGTTTTGCTTATTTCGCTTTTGCGGGATTCCATTCGAAACTTTCATCCGTGTCGCTATCTGGTCCGATAACGCCGTTTCATTCTTATCTGGAGGTCTCGAATTAGAGCGGAAACGGATTTAGTCGGAAGAGGAGGATTAGTTCCCGTTCCCGTTTGAGGATTACTTCCGTTCGAGGATATAGATTCGCCCCAAAATAATTACGAAATTCTCTGTCGTATTTCGTACTGATGACGAAGAGGAAAATCTCAGATTAAAGTAATTAGGAGCGATTTATTATATTCTCGTTATTAAAACGTTCAAAGGAAAGATGATCAAAAGCCATTCGTATACGGAGGCTTGACAAAAGTAAATAGACACCACGATGATTGTCCTCAAGGGTAAATGGCAAAACTAATCAATGGAATGCCAGAGCGTGTATCATCTTTACATAATACAAAGAGGGAAGCAACAAGATCCTAAATATTTTCATTCACTAAATCTTTTCTTATTTATTAACTTTTATTATCAAATAAAAAACTATGGGAAAACCTATGGTGTCTATTCACTTTTGTCAACCCTCTGTTTATTCAAAGATTGGCAACGAATGTATCTTTTGATACATGCACGATACACGCTATAAGTTACTTTCCGGAAACGGGGAAATAGATACCAGTAGATACAAGATACACGTACGATACATACAGACGATAGTCACGATACATTTGTGCACACGATCCTCCTTCGTTCAGTAGTGGTGATGTTTATTTGTTAAATGTGCAATATTGTATAAAAGGTAATTAAAACGTCTCTCATGAAGGTCTGTGATTCAATGGGTTTTAAACGTCGTGTATCTTTTTACTGACTGGTTCTTTTTTTTTTCTTTTTTTGGTTGTTGCTAGAATTGTTGAGGTCTCATCACTGTGACGTTAATAATGATAATATTTGGGGGGGGTTAATATATATTATATATATATATATATATATATATATATGTTTACAATAAAATTGTGAAACGAGTGATTTCATGAAATCCCTGAATTTTCAGTAATTTCTCGTAATTACTGTTTTACTCAGTATCTTCAGGAAGTTACTGAAATACTTGAGAATTTCACCCAACCTAACCTCACTTCATGAAGCCCCTGAGTGAAACAGTAATTACCTAAAATCACTCGTTTCACAATCTTACTAAGGATTTCATGAAATCACTAATTTCACGATTTTACTGTAACATATCTACGAGTGTATATATATGAAGAAGGAAACCACTGTTCAGGAAAACTTCTCTATTGGTGTTAAAGAAAGAAAAATTTAAGTCTTCTTGAAGAGTGGCTCTCTCTCTCTCTCTCTATATATATATATATATATATATATATATATATATTATATTTATTATTATTTATAATAATTTGTTGCATATTTTTTAATGTTTTTCTGTTGAAAAAAGTTTTTGTATTTTGTATGCCAAAAGTTTGTGAAGTTTGTGAAGTTTTTGTGTAAAAATGCCGTTCTGGTTTTCGATTTTTTGTTTCAGATTTTCGTCGACAGCGGATTTTGGGATGAATGAAAGACAGACAAAATTATCTGTTTCTGTTGTTTTAACGCAACTTTTAGAAACTTTTGGGAAAGTTTCTTTTAGAGTTCATCAACTTCATAATTAGCTTTTCTTTTTTTTTTTTTGTGCAAATACTCTCATCCTTTTTAATGCCTAAATATCTTTCGGTATACAGTGACAAACTTTTATTAGATTCTGAAAGGAAGAAAGATTCTAAGATTGAAACTCGCAATTTTGGGTTCGTCCAGTTTGGCGACTGAACAGAACCAAACTTCGCTTTCGTATGCGAAGTTGTGGAAGGTGAAAGTATGACCTATTTAGTTCCGTCTTTTATCTCTTTGAAGACTGAAACGTTAATTAGGCGTCTCGTTTCTACATTGAAGTCCAAATGTCTTCTGAATACGTGAAGTACGCATTTAATGTCATGATCTTGTAATAAATATTCGAATTAAACACCAGCGACACTTAAACACTTTTGAGACACGAATGTTGAAAATTTTTCACCGTTTGAACAGTTTTCTGGAAACAGAAAAATGATAAATTAGAACAATTACACCCTGCCTTTGGTGTCGTACTTTTGTCACACCCTGTTGAAGGTCTGACGGATACGTGACAAAGTTTTCGTCTTAAAAATTAAGTCGATAAAATTATTGAAGAAAATGAAAATAATCAACTTTTTCGATTGATTTCACGCGAGAATTAAAAATCTTAAATTTTAATTTATATTTTAAGTTTTTGGTTAAATTTTAAGTCGTTAACTTTTTATCTTAAATAAAGTTTAAACACTAAATTGAAAAGGACGATCTTCTTCTTACCATATTTAATGTTGTTGTAACTCGAAGAATGTCAAAAGGTTATTCGGTTGATGGCACCGTCAAACGGTGCCAAACGAACATCAATCAGTCAATGAAATATTTGACGTAAAATCTGATGAACGCGGGAATTATCTCGCTTTCTTCCGCTGACGTTTACGATTCATTCGATGCCGCTCTTCCACTCACGGATCCATTGTAAGCGCGACGCCGTTTTATCATCTCTTCTTTGGGAGCTTCAATGCCATTTCTCAAAATCTAAACGATAAATGTCGAGTAAGACAACTGAAAGACGTTTTCCGCTCCTCTCAAATCGATTCCTTCTTACGAGCAAAACGTTTGCTTCCAATTTTAATTCAACGCAACGAATTCGCGAAGGAAAGAGGAAACTTTAATGAAGATTTGTTTCAATCAAAAACGGAAAGTGAGCGAAACTTTGGTCCTCATGAATGTTCCGAAATGGACCCAAACTTCCCATAAAAAGACTTACTCGCGCTTCTGTAAATCTAACAACTGGGTATTAGGTAAATATAACGTAACTTACGCAACTATTAATATAACTCTGGCTTTAGATTAATATAACCTAACGTACACAATTATTAATTTAAATATAATTCACTTTTGACAAAAGTTATTCAGTACATGTACCTATCATTGCTTCACGTTGAATTCTGACCACCTCTGTGAAGATTTTAGTCTTCAGTGCTTCTCCTCGATCTCTGTTTTAGTCTTGATGAAGGACAGTTGCAAAATGTCGAGTTTTTGATTCAGGGTTCGGGGGGCGGAGTGAATGGTCCATTTTGCCTTGTCAGAGATCGGTTTAAGGACTTCCTCTCAAATCTTAAGAAGAAACTTTCCTTCTCTACTTGCGAATGTTAAATGATCGTGACTCACTTAAACTGATTTGAGGGTCTTCGAAATTTAATTTCATTATTTCAGTACATTTGAACTACAAACTAGAAATGCGTCAAAACGGCTGAGCCGACTGAGTTTTCGGTGGAGTAAAGCACGCCTTCCTTACGCCAAGAACCTAAAATGGTACTTTTTGGTACATTTTGAGTCGGAAGTTAGATTCGGTACTTCTTGATTCATTCTATAGTACTTAGTGTATTTTATCGCATTCTGGGGAACTTTTTGGTGCCTTAATAATTAAACCTCCTTTTGCACACACACACACACACACACACACAACACACACACACACACAAAGAAAGAACGTATCGAAAATCAAAATCTGTTTTGAAGTTTCCTTGAAAGAGTTTGGAGAATTAACCTCCCGGAAACGGTCTCCTTGAAATTTTTAACCAAACTCAATAAAAGAAGTTACTCGAAAATGACGTCGCGATTGACCTTTGGGGTGGGGGGAGTTTAGGAGAGTGAAAATCAGGAAGGAAAATGGTGTCGTAAATCCTGAATTGCAGCTAAAACATGTGGCTTGGAAGGCGTCCAGTCTTATTAATTTCCAATAAAAGGAAACTAATGAAAACGTCCCCTTTTTTTCCAGAGATAAACCGACGCCGATAATTAATGCCTTTTCAAACGAGAAACTCCCCAGTAAATCACTTTTGCAATAGACAGGATTAGAGCTCTAACCGGACAACGGCGCGTTTTGGGAGGATGATTTTAATTTCCTTAATTTTCTGCAGTAAGACTGAATAAATCGCTGTTGTGTATATATGATAATGAAACACTTAAAATCTATCTCACCGTTTCATTTATTATTTATTTATAAAAACCAATCACCATTTTGAAGCGGACAAACTCACTGTTTATACGGACGCCGCAAAAGAAGAAACCCTGTCATTCTCTCCGATCACAACCCATGCGCAAAGTTTTATGCAGGAGACAGGACAAGAGTTTCGTCTTATTGCCATTGGGTTCGAATCCTTCCATGGTCGAAATTAAGAATGGTACCAGATTTCACAACCTCAATTTCTTACCCGTTATGGAAGTAAAATACGTGAGGAATTATCCCACAACACCGCTTCCCTCGCCCGCTCAGGAGGGAAAATGATACACAGGAGGGGGGGGGGGATCATTCCTTCCAAGTCAAGCAAGTTTCTAGGAAGGAGAACAACCTGTGAAATTTTCCTTTCAGAGGAAGTGGTTTCACGCGGGCAGATGAAGAGTGCATCCTCTCTGCAGTGCCAAGACATCACAACAGTTTCTGTAAGGCAATGTAAGAAGAGAAGCCACACCACATCATCTCTTTTCCCAACAATAAAACCCCGTCCTAGTCTCCAATCTTCCAACCCAGAGGTTTGCGAGATGAAATAATGTAAGAGAGAGAGGTGGAGGAAAGGAAGAAGCAAATAAAGCAAACATATAAACGCTAATAATCCCTTTTAGGACATTCATTTGAATGGTCACCAATCCCTTTAGTAGAAGATTCCTCTAGGTGGACACTGATCCCCTAAGGAGATTCCTTTAGATCATCGCTTCTCAAGTGGAAAGTCTTCAAATGAAAGAGAAGACTTTTAGGTCAGATTATTTTCAGTTTTCGTTCATCAGTTTCGACAATCCGTTCTTACTTTGTAGGGTGGACGGTCCTGGATAGGATTTACCGACACTGAAAAGAGCCTTTTACATACAGTATTCATCAGCTTAACCTCGTGCGATGACACACACACACACACACACACACACACACACACACACACACACACACACTATATCAAACCAACTCTGCAGAGGATCAAAAAAGAGATTTCTTGTCTTGCCTTCACTTTAAGAACGTTGAACATTCATCCTTTTATTTTCTCATGCATTTGGCATTTGGGTGATTATAATGGTTGCTTAAAGATACGCTACCATTCCTTCAGTTATTTCCATGTGTAGAAATTCATGTACAGTTGATTACAGAAGTCGGGATATACTGGACCACACCTACCTTGCGGTCAGTGTATCTTAACTTTGGTACCTCTCTCTCTCTCTTATCAAGGAATACATAGTTAATTTACGCACAGCCTTTGCCAGTAACCTTTTAACCCATTTGTGTCCTTATTTTCTTCCAGTTGAGTGATTTTTTTTTTCGATGAGGACGCAGTAAAACTTCGTAAAGGAAAAGTTACTTTTTTGCCTAACTTTTTAAGAGTTCTCAAAATGCGTCCTTTTGCCTTTATTTAGTATCACTTTACTCTGTATCTCAGAGCTGCTCAAAGTCCTTATTAGTCTGAGGTTTATTGTACTTCGTGAATATTTGACATGTTATATAGCGTGTTTCTAAAGTCGCGCAACCCAATATATACATATGCGCCTCGGTGATGTAGTGGTTAGCGTCGCTGACTACGAATCCATCGGCCCCGTGATCGAGACCCGGTGACGGCAGGCAGCGCGCAGCAAAACCCAACTGTTCATCCTTCCACACAATAAGAAATTGGTTGGTAGGTAAATGGGTACCCTGGGTAGTCTAGTGGTTAAGACGCTGGGCTGCTGGTGGGGCGTGGTTCGTATTTTTAGAATTGATAAAACTCTGTCTCATCAATAATGCTTTTTCCGTTTGTGAGAAATATTATTTACAACGTTTTGGTATGGGAATGGGGTCCCCTTTATCCTCAATACTGAGTACATTATACATGGAATATTATGAGTCGGAATTGTTACAAACAATATGTCCCAGTAATTTAATTGGGTTTCGTTAGGTAGATGATATTTTCTCATTTTGGCCTGACAACTGGAACAACTTTGATATTTTCTTTGTCATTAAATAATCTTGTTCCCTCTATTAAATTTAAATATGAATGGGAAAACGACAAACAATTACCTTTTGTAGATGTTTTGGTCATTAACAAAAGTGGGAAGCCCAATTTCACTGTCTATAGAAAACCCACTCGCTGCAATTCGTATATTCATTATTTTTCAAATCATGATGATGGTGTTAAAAGCTCAATTATTTCTCCCATGTTTCTGAGAGCACTCAGGATTTGTAGCCCACATTTGCCGGACTCAGAAAATTCAAAGATTTGGAACATTTTTAAGGATTTAAAATATCCCGAGTGGTTTATCAGAAAGGCATATTTTAAAGTCAGGAAATCTTTTTACGCCCCTCGGGAACCTTTAGTTAACCAAAAACAATATTTGAGTTTGCCTTTTACATTTTCGGCTTAGAAAGACTTTAAGAAAGATTTTAGGCTTGATTTGGCCTTCAAATATTCGTCTACTGTAAAAAGTAAATTGGTCATGAATAAGTTTGCAAAACAGGAGAAAGCTGGTGTCTACAGCATTCCCTGTAAAAATTGTGATTTAGTATATGTAGGAGAAACTGGAAGAAATATTGAAACGCGTATTAAAGAACATAAATATGCCTTCAGATGTTGTAACACTAATAATGCAATTTTTTATCATGCCAGCCAAAATAATCATGTCATAGATTAAGTAAGTTACTTTATAAATGTAATAATTATGTCAAAAGAAAAATAATGGAATCTGTATGTATAGAACAAGAAGATAATTTTAATTTGTGTGAAGGTACTTATAAGCTTGACCCTTTGATGAGATTCTTGGTCAAAAAATTCCTTCCGGTGTTGGGTGAACGGGATCTAACCTAGGTGTGAATTTCTTAATGGTATCTGGCCTTCTAGAATGTTCCTTACCTTTCCTGGATTGTTTCCTTACTTTTGTTCATTCGTTTTTCTGTATCCACCCGAAGAGGATGCCAGTGGGCATCGAAACTGTTGTGGAAATAAACTCCGTCTATTAGTGTGGGTTTTATTGTCTCGTATATTACAGATTTCATATTATTTTAGGTGTGTGTGTGTGTGTGTACTTCATAAATAACATTTATGACTAATCTTTCTGCTAATTTTAGAATTGTCAGCCAGAGGCACTGTTGTGCTAGTGAGTACTCGGTCACCTTTGTTGATTAACTTGATAAAAATGGTAATAATGTCAATACTGTTCCGTTTGGCACTAAGCTATAATTTTGGATAAACATAGATAGATAAATAGACAGACAAAAATTATTTTCAACTTTCTTTTTCTGGTACGGATAATTGATGTATAGTTAAAGTGGGAGGGGGGGGGGGGTACAGGAACAAAGTTGACTTACATGAAGACGATGCCCAAAAATATAATTCTAAACAAAATATTCTGAGGAGTGGTGATTCCTGGAAGAAATTCAACATCAGAAATGCCATCTCTATTACCAGTGACTACTGGGACAAAGTCACCCTCTCTTACCTAAATGAGGTGTGGAAGAACCCTTGGCCAGAAGTAATCTCCAACTTCGAGGGTCTCCCTGACGCTCACGCCGATGCGCAAACATTATCAGGATTGCAAAGATTGTTCCCGGAAAATGGTTTAGCGACCTGGAGGCAGACGACATCGGAGCATCTTGAGAGTTACCGCAATGCTCCGACCCCTAAGGAAGCCATTCAGATTACTGAGGCTGCCGCCGAAGTCGAGGGACATGATAATGATGACGTAGCAACGCTTCCAGCCGAGATGTTTTTGTCAGCAATGAACAAGTTTGTAGATTTCATGAACTCAGGCCTTGAAATTGCTGACAATGACTCCCAATTTCGAACGAGCATCAAAAGCTATCCTTCACGCGAAGAAAGCCCGTGAAGTTTACCTGAAAGACATCGAGTCTCGGTTTCGCCAGAAGAAAATAAAAAATTTCTTCGGTTCATTTTAGTTTAAGAGAAGTTCGTTGTCATCCTTCGTCTTTATTATTTTTATTGAAATAGAAAGTACTCGTGATAAACATTATTCTTTTTGTTTTATTATTTTATGTACAAAAATGTATAGTCTTGAAACGTATCTGATTTTCTTCCAGTAACAAAGTGAAGAAAATTCGACGCGGGGTTTACAAGAACGTATCCCTGCTCATCTTGCGCGGAATGTTCTCCTATACAAGCGTCGTTCTTTACGTTAATTATCAAAGCTGGGCACAAACCGTTAATCCGTTAATCGTTAATTAACGAAGTTAACTTTTTCGTTAACGATTTAACTTTTAAGTTAACTTTGAAAATCATTATCGGACTAATTAACTTCCGTTACATTTAACTTCCGTTAACTCAAGTCCGTTAACCCAAAAAATTCATAAATAAACGTTTAAAGTTCCTATTATTTTCAGTGCTGAGCAGGTGCGCAATTAATCCGCCACTGTTAATAGTGATGAACGAATTTCCATTTCCGCAGTGCAAAATCAGGCGATATATTTGTTTCCGTCGCCACAATTTGTGTCTTACCAAATATGGTAGTTATTTATGGCATTGGTTTGAGCAAAACATGGTCGACTGTAAAATCAGGCGGAAAGATTTGCCATTTGAGTTGAATGTTTCAACTTCTTTCAAGAAATATCACGAGCATTTTAAGGCACTTTCAATAATATATATGTAACAATTACAACAAATAACTACATTCGTTTCATTTGCAGTCTGTCTCTTGCGCAACATGTTTGTGCTAGTGAATATTTAAAAAATAATCGTTGTCAAGTAAGTCATGTATATTTATAATATGTCTGTGAGTACCTTATTAGTAGTCTCCTTGATACATTTCAAGAACCATAAACTGATCAGGTAAGATTTCAATTCTCATGTCACTTTGATGACATAAATTAAGTCAATTGATGTCTTACAATGGGAGCGTTTTCACGTTAACCCTTTATGTCCTGGCGGTACTTCTAGGTACCACATCTTTAAAATCTCCATAATTATTTTTCTACCCGGTTGATCCTGCCGGTACTTTCAAGTCCCAATGTGAATTAGTTTCTTTATGAGATAATAGATGGCGTTGAGAAGTAAATGTGAGCGTGTGGCGCCAGAGGCCATGAAGCAGCAGTCCAACGAAGTGGGCAGCAACAACGAGGAGGAGGAGGAGGATGACTTCTTCAGTGCTGTCATCCAGACAAAAGAGAGCAGCAGAAGCCACAGGTCACTCAAGGGCAAGGCCCAGAACTTGGTCAAGACCTGGCTAGAGACCAACTCCAAGGACTTGCTGACAGATGCTGCCTTCTTGGGTGAGCAAGTGTTGGTGAACTTGTTCATCAAGTTCAACACAGCCATCCCCTCCAGTGCTGCAGTGGAGCGTTTGTTCTCTATGGGCAAGGACATCCTGAGGGCCAAGAGATCATCCCTGTCTGATGAAAACTTTGATCTGCTAATTTTCATGAAGGGCAACATGCATCTCATGGACAAAATGGAGAACGAGAAGAAGAGGGAAAATTAAATTATATATATATTGTGTTTTCATTTTTTTTATAATAAAAGTTAACGTTAACGGTTTATCGGTAACTTCCGTTACATGTTTAACGAATTAACGGTTAACGAAGTTAACTTTTTGGTTAACGGATTAGCGGTTAACGAAGTTAACTTTTTGGTTAACGGTGCCCACCACTGTTAATTATACTGCGTGTTCTTTGCAGTTGAAATGTGTATATATATATATATATATATATATAATGTTAGGCTAAACTCAGGCAACTTGTAAATTGACTGAAATTTTAGGCAACGTTTCAAATTCATGATACAAAACCTAACCTAACTTTTCTGGTAATGCTGCATATGCATGCACACTGGTATTTCCCAATATGCTGCCTAAAAATTCATTATGTTAGGTTAGGTTTTGTATGTATCATCAATTTGACACAGTGCCTAAAATTTCAGTCAATTTAAAAATTGCCTGATTTTAGACATTGACTGTAATATATATATATATATATATATATATATATATATATGAAAATTATTTCACGAAAGTAACACGTGAAAAATATTTATGATGAATAAAACCACGAAGGAAAGGAAACACAGAGTGGTGCTCAAGCGCTTTCGTCTAATGATATCCTCAGGAACACTGAAGTAAATAAAGAGTTCAAGACTATATATAGGTTACAAAAAAAAATATATATATATATATATATATACACACACTATATGATCAAAAGTATTCGGACACCCCGGAAAATCCGCATTTCTGCAAATATCACCTTCGCCGAAAGGTATGCTGGGAAAAAGCGTGGCGAAACTATAATGCTGAGGTGTTCTGTTAAGTTATCAGTAACTGTTGTGAAGCCATGCCGCGCGGACGTGAACTCTCCGAGTTCCAACGTGGACTCGTCATCGGATGTTATTTAAGTAACATTTCTATACGAAACATTGCAGCCAAACAGGATATACCAAAGTCGACTGCAGCGGATGTTATCATGAGATGGAAGCACGACGGTGCAACTAACGCGAAAAAACGTTCCGGACGACCACGCAAACTGACGGAACGTGATAGAAGAAGTCTGGTACGACATGTCAAGAAGTCCCGCACGTCCTCTGCCGCTTCCATCGCTGAGGAGGTAGAGAAGAGCATCCGGTACCTCCGTTAGTACTGTAACTATCCGCAGAGAGATGCACAGACTCGGTTATTATGGTAGAGCAGCTGTACACAAGCCACTGATTACAAAAGTTAATGCCACGCGTCGTTTGGCCTGGTGTGTCTCCCGTCATTCCTGGACCGTGGAGGACTGGAAAACTGTTCTTTGGAGCGACGAGTCGCGGTATTCACTCTTCCAGTCTGATGGGCGTGTTTGGGTGTGGCGACAGCCCGGAGAACGGCTTCTTCCTGACTGTGTACGTCCAACGGTGAAGTTCGGTGGAGGGTCCATCATGGTATGGGGTTGTTTTTCCTGGCTAGGGCTCGGCCCGTTGGTTGTTATACCCACTACCATGAACGCTGACGTTTATCTCAACGTTCTGGACAATTCGGCCCTCCCTACACTGTGGCAATAGTACGGAGATGGCCATTGTTTGTTTCAACAGGATCGAGCTCCCTGCCATACTGCAAGGCGTGTGCAGGACTGGTTTCGTGAAAATAAGGTGGATTTGTTAGACTGGCCTGCTCAGAGCCCCGATCTCAACCCAATCGAGCACATGTGGGACGAACTGGAGCGACGGATACGAAACCGCACACCACGCCCGACTTCACTTGCATCTCTTGCATCAGCTCTGCAAGAGGAATGGCGAGCCATTCCTGCACAGACTTACCGAAAACTGGTGGAAAGTATGCCTCGACGTGTTGACGCTGTAATAAAAGCAAAGGGTGGACCTACTGGTTACTAAATGCCATAATAAAACCATTTTTCCCAAAACCATGCGGTGTCCGAATACTTTTGATCATATATATATATATAATAAATATAGAAATAAAAATTGTGGGAGGAGCATACAAATTTATAAGGAAACTACCAATTTTAGCACTTTGCCCGGATTCAACACAAGATCAAATGGATTGTTTACAACCAATTTTATAGATAATGCATGAATGATATATAGGTCACAAAAAAAAATAAAATAAAAAAAATTGAAAAATAAAAATTGTAAGAGGGGCATACAAATTTATAAGGGAAAATTACCAAAGTTTTAGCACTCTGCCCTTTTTGTCTAAATCCGTTCTGAACGAATTCAAAACAACGGGATCGAGTTGAAAAAGACCTTTGCTCATGTTAAAGTTATTTGTAAGTTGGATAATAGCAGACTCAAGAATATTTCTATTAACAATGTTGCTAGAGTGAAACAAAACTGAAGCATTATTCCAATCAATACAATGGGATAACTCTGACAAATGGACAAAAAGGGCACTGGACGACTGTCCCGTTCTAATGGAATATTGATGCTGTTTTACACGCGTGTGCAAATCCTTTCCCGTCTGACCAATGTAAAAGGAATCACATTGTTTACAACCATTTTTATAGATAATGCCTGGATTTTTGGTAGGGCTATTTTTTACTATGATATTTTTCACAATATTGTTATATGAAAATACTACATTAATATCTAAAAGTTTAAGTACATTAGCAATGCCTAAAAAGCCCTGGAAAAATGGAAGTACTGAAATATTCTTTGACAAAGTGCGAGTGTTATTATTCACACGATAGAAGGTTCGTTTTGCCTTGTTGAGACAAGATTCCATAAACGCTGGTGGGTAGCACAGATCACTTCCAATACCGTTGATTTTTTCCAATTCGGCATCAATGTATTCCGGACTGGCAATCCTAAGAGCGCGGAGAAACATTGAAGAAAATATGGCCTTCTTAATGAGGGTGTCATGTCCAGAGTAAAAGTGTACGTAGGACAAATTGTTTTTTTTTCCGATAGATACTAAACTTAAAACCTGGGCTTTCCCTATATACAAGCATATCCAAAACGGGATTGAGTTGTCTTGTTCCACTTCTAAAGTAAACTTAATGGAGGGGACTTGATCATTTAACTGAAGGAGGAAGTCATCCAGGTCACGATTCATGCGCCAGATACACAAAATATCGTCGACGTACCGCAACCATGGGATGCCAACCCTCAGGATTCTCGGAATGTAAGTAATTTCGAAAAACTCCATATAAATATTGGAGAAGAGGGGCGACAAGGGGTTGCCCAT